>VZRM01008535.1:0-354404 GCA_013397955.1 Grantiella picta | reverse complement strand
CCCGTGGCTTCAGCCCACTGCAATCCCCGGACAGCCGTCCCCTGCTGTTTCCCGGCCCTTTCCCGTGGCCGCCGCCGCCCTCTGACGGATACATCCCGCGCTGCTGCTGTGTGCGTTCGAGCATCCTTCGCGCTTGTCTTTTAAACTGTGTGGACAGCAGATGGCTGGAGCAGTGTTTAAGGTGTTGGTCAGGGTCACATTAAAGCCAAAATCTCACTGTTCTCACTCTTGTCCTCAAAGCCAACCTGTTCTTGCTCCTGTCTGAAAACAGGGATGATTGGGCCGCTGAAATTATAATGCCGACTTCTGTCCAAGGGGGCGCATTCAGACATCTTGAAATTGATTTAGTATAAGTTGATGAATATTCTTAAGAATATTGAATATTAATCCTAAAATAAATTTTATTTACTTAATACAAGTTTTAGGTTTTCTCAGGATGACAGATGTGTACAATAAGATGCAAAATTTACATTAACTTCAAAGCAGTTCTGCAGGACATTTGTAATAACTCCAGACTGCATTTTCACCAAAAGCAACCCAGTAAGTATAAAAACATTATACATGCAGCACTTTGTTTTAATCTGTCTATGTTGTAAAGCACGAAGAAATTCCTGTAGAGAAAGAGAGTACACAGGATGTGTTTTCTTTAGCAAAGAAAAAGCTTGAAAACTTATCAAGAGCAATTCTGGGAGGACTTTGTTGTAACATGGTTTCCATCACTATTTTGTAGGGTGATATAGTTTCCTTCTGATAATTGGAATACGTATTTATTGATAAAATTTGTACAGAAAGTCATTCATGTTGTCTTCTCTATGGCCTTGAATACGTATTCTATTTTTCTGATCTTTTTTAATTAGAGAAGAGCCAAAGTGATAACAAACACTTGCATTAAATGAATTTATTTTTCCTCTTATTATGTGCACGCCAGCTGGTCACTGTATTTCTAAACAGACTGTTTAAGTCAGCAGAAAAGGAAGACAAACTGTCCTAGAGCTAACAGTATCAAAACAGAATCGAAATACTTGTCCTGTTCTGCTTTATTCTGAATTCAGAGTAGAACATTACCATTGGTCTGTTTAAATCACACCAATGGACTGATCTGACCATCTCAGTCTCTGTAAATAGCGCATGTCCAGAACATTAATAGGAATTGGAATTTGAAGTCACAAACTGAAGGAGCAAATACCTTCATGCCTACATTAATCTCCTTCACCCTTAACCCAGATTTAGTCCAGGTTCACCGGACCTATTTTTTCTGAGTGCTTTCCCTGTCAAATCATAGATATGTATTGGTCACAAATGGGATGGGGAAGAATGTCTTCAGGAAAGATCATGGCTGGAAGACTTTTAACTTCTAAGACAACTAATGCAGCCTTCAATGTGTTTTGTGTCTGGTCCTAACTAACCTGTGAGAAAGAGCACCTTTGGGAATGAGCTCCACGAGTCGCTGCAGCAATCAGCATTCATATCTCCCAGTGCCCTCCAGAGCTGGGCACTGGCTGAGCCCATTCAGAAAGAGCACAATGAAAGGCAGCCTGGTGAGCCAAGGTTTAAGATCCTGTGTACTCCAGAGTCACCAGGTCTTTCAGATCTTTCACTGAAATGTGCTTCATTTGCTGACATTCTAGGTGTCAGACGTCTTGAAAGGTTTTGAAAACACAAACAAGAGAGTTGCAGTCACAGGCATCGAGTCATGATCTCTTCCATGTTATACAATCTCATAAATCTTTCCATAGCTTTGGAGTGGGCTATTACCTGCTGGTGGAGAGAAGAACAGGAACTGTGCCACGCGGCTTTCCAGCACATCATGATGACTGGACACTGTGCTCCATGCACAGCATTTTTTTTGCGAGCTCAATTTGCAGGGATCTCATTTCTTCTCCATTGTCCTGAGCATAGGGATGAAACAAGGGACTGTGGATTGCAGCAGACAGCCCCAGGCACGCGTGTCCTTCGGAAGTCAGCATTCCACTAACTTCCCTCTCTTGTAAATATCCCTTAAGTACTGCAACCCTTTTTGGTAATGAGGGCACTTGGGCACAACTGGCAGGCAGTGGAATTAAGGTTTAAAGTGGGCTTAGTGTTGTGATTTGCACAAACACATGGCAGTGTTATCTGTTAACATTTTCTACATGCTATTGCAGAAATAGATTGCCTTGGTGTCTCTAAGTTGTGCTGTGGTCTGTATGTTTCTGTCATTAGAATTTCCTGATACCATACAAGGGATTTTTAATTTTTTTCCAAGTTTTCTTTTGGGTTTATCATAGTGTCAGTTTAAACTATGTTAAAATGTACATATAGTAGGTCGAGTCCTTATCTGTCTGACTGACAGACCTCCACGAGAGTCGGTGGCTCTTTGCCAGCTTCTGCTGGGGGGAATAGCAGGGCAAGGCAAGGTTGGTGAACTCCTCCTGTTGATTGCCCCCTTAATCCTCTTATCCTTCTATTTACTTTGTTGTCGTTGGGTTTTTTTGGCTAAAGGTATTTATATTTTACATGCTTATACAAAAACATTTCTCCAAAAATCCACCAGAAGTAGTCTAGCTACTTTTATCATCTTTGTTGCCAACATAAAACCTGATTCAATCTCTAAAGAACTGCCTTCTGCAGACACGAGTTTATGGAAGCATGTGCACACAAGCCTTGCAAGTTCTTTTACATTTTACTCCTCACCAGCCAAGAAGGGAACAGAAGAAAGCCAGCAGTCACCAAGCAGAAAAAAGCTTTCTTTAGAACATCACCACAGGTGTAATCATGGACTGTGGTTGCACTGTGAAAGCGATCCTGAAAATGTTTTTTTTATGTAAGGCTCATTTTGGTAGGAGAATCCATCACCTTGAGCACACTTTTACACACCTTGGTCACACTGACTGCACAGGGAAAGTTTATCCAGTTTATCATGAATACGTTTGGAACACACACTGAAGTCCCCACATTCTACATGATTATGGGTGTACAGCTCAGTCTGTGTGCAAAGGCAATGTAAGCACTGTGTATCTCAACCAGCCAGGCTCGTGATCTTTAAAAACAAAAATTAAGAGGCACCGTGATAGAGAAGAAAATTAATAACAAATGTGACATTTTGATTTTGTTTTTTAATAGACTACTTTCAGGAAAACTAAAATAACGATGATTGGACAGCAGCATTGTACACAGTTTAAATCCTCCTAAAGATGAAGGTCAACACCGGATTCTGAGATAAAAAAGACAGATTAAATATTTTGAACATAAAATGCAGTTGATAATGAAATCTATAAATGGAAACCTTTTCTGTGTTGTATAATGATAACACATGACATTTTCCTGTCCATATAACCTTTAGCTTTTCTGTCAATATTATTGTGCTGCACTGATTTCAGGAAAGGCATTAAACATTGTCAGAATGAAAGCCATGTTTTAATAATAAAGCAATTATTATCCACTTATAATGTAGGAATATAATTGGATTTTAATGTATTGAATCAAACACTATCTGCTTCAATAACACTGTTGCTAAAACTGTCATCTATAATTTATTAGGAATGGAACAAAATTTGACATCAGGAATGTAAACTAAGCCCTGCAACAAACATTTGTTGCAAAGACACACAGATATTCAGCAAATTATTGCTGAAGAGTCTGAGCATCCACATCAACCTAAAGTTTGATGTGTATTTCATTTTTAAGATGAAAGCAAGCCAAACTTTTAGATTTATGAAAAATAATTGGTCAAACAGCAGCAGCAGAAACCACATTCTAGTGGTTGCATAAGCTTTACTCAAGATATTCTGTTCAACAATCTCTGTTCCACTTAGAAAAGAACTTGTGATATAATTTCCAAACACAAGGCATGGTCTCTGAATAATTAAAATCTTTTCAAGATTGAGTCATTTTGTCTTGAAGTTTTCAATTTTTTAAATCTTAGCTTCCAGTCTGTAATTTGTATGCCAATTTGTGAAAGGATATTAGATCTTTCTGAACTTGGAGGTCCAACTTGGACTAAGCCAATGTGTGTGGCTACAACTTTTAATATTCAGGAGTATATGGAATGTTCATGATTGTAACTGTGTATTGTGCAGCTTGTCAGATCTGTTTTGGAAGTTTAACTAAGAAATGTGGTAAACAGTTGAGAAAAAAATTATTTCTTGCCATTTTAGATGCCTTTTAAGAAAACTCGCTTCTGTGTTGCTGACGCCTCAGTCAAAATATTCAAGTGTAGTAATACGAGGTGTTATTTAAGAGACCGATGGCAGTGATTAGAGAAGTCAAGAGTTTTGATAACTGTGTATTTGTACACAGCAAACTTCAGCTTTGCTGTAAAACCAACAATGTGGCATTTTGTGTTCATGAAGTGATAGTGACAACAGAATGCTTCTGGAAAATAAAGATCCAGACTCTGCGGTGACACGAGTCCTGTGTGTTGCAGAAAAGCCAGATCAATCTCTGCTTCTTGTTCCCAGCCTGGTTTTACAAAAGTGTAGAATAGTAAGGCCTTATTTTCAATACATGCACATTTTGTATTGTTTTTCAGCATTGAGGAATATCCTGAACAGATGATCAAGCAGGTTTTAAAATAACACTCCAAAGTGAAGATGAAGTCACAACAGAAGGCACGCTCTTGCCAGGTGCTCTGATAGCAAGAGGATGGTGTAAAAAGCAGTGGCAGGAAATCTCTTCAAGGGTTTGCACTAACTTTCTATCAGGGATGTTTTTATTACACTGCAGGATAAGACACAGTGACCTTGTTAAGTTCCCTCCTCGTTCCTGCTGTTTATTTGAACATAATGGACAGAAATGGAGCTTGCAAAGACACCAAAGTCCTGATCTTGTCATCTAAGCTGTGTAGATACAAGAATGTGCCAGGGCAGATCAGCTCCCAAAACGAAGCTCTCTGGCAGAACATCTGAGAGTGTTTGCACTGTAATGTAGCGGAGAAAAAACTAAGCTAGTGTTAAATGAGTTTCTAATGAGAAATAGTCCAGCTGTGGCAGGATGGTAAATCATACTCACTCAGAGCTGGGCTCTTACAAATAGGTTTCTACTACTAAAACCAACCACTTATCGGCACTGTGCAAATGGCAAGAGGCATCAGTGCTACATCTGAGCTTGGGTCAGGCCGCAGTGGGAGAATATCTTGTTCTGTCCCCTGCTTCAGCACAACCCTAAAGTCAGATTTGCTGAGCCGGAGCTTCAGATTTATCTATATTTAGGCACTATGTGAAATAGATATCTTGTTGAAATCTTAGTCCCTCCTGAGTTTGTTTCAGCTAGGTTTGAAAAGTGTCATTGTTTTGATTCAGCTTTTTTATAAAATTGATGCAACTTGCTACCTTGTGAAGCAGTTTGGAAGATCAGGAAAGTAGTTATGAGAGGTTTTTCAGTACTCATTAAGTTCCAATTATTCATGCTTGTCATTAGCAATCTCTTTGTAGAAAGTGACCTTCCCTGCTTCCGAGCCTTGGTTGCAGGAGTGTTCTGCTGCCACCAGCCATGACTGCAATCCATGTACAATTCAAATGTGTGAAATTCATTTTCAACTTCAGCCGGCAGCTGGGGTTCAAATCTGCAAAAACAGATGCTGTAAGGGCAAAAAAGTAAAAGCAATTTTCCAGGATCATATAACACTAAATTGGCTAAAAAACATGTATCATCAATGCATTGATTTCAGAAAGTCTATTCTCCCTATTTTATAGTGAGATGTCATTGGGGAATTTTAGCACAGTTAAATTTAGTGGGATGGAATTGACTGAGCACTGACTATGCCTCAGACTGAAAAGATAATAAACCAAATCTTTAATATACAATTACAAATATTTAATGGAAACATTTGAGAAGATGCATGAGTAATGCTTTCATTAACCTGTTAGTTGTGATGCAAATGGAATTTAAACCTGTGTAACAAGGTTGTTGTGCTAATTTATTTTACTATTTCTAGAAGGAGGTATTTTGTTAAAATCAGGTCAGATTATTTGCATTAAAATTCATTCTTGCAAGTTGCTGTGATAGCATCTGCAATAAAACAGTTAGTGCTAGCCTTTAACGTGACCTCCTGGGTGTTATAAAACGTACAGGTATAGTGTGTAGACCCTTTGGTGAACTAAACACAGCTTGGTCTTACCTTGGGCAAATGCTGCTAGGAGTGCTCTGCAATAGCTAGCTCAGCTTTATCTCTAGGAACAATTTTTATAATTGTCCTTGATTAATTTATATGCACCCTGATAAAATGTCTTGCTAAACCATGCAATAGGCCTTTAAAATCTGTGAACATTCTGTTTTCTAAAGAGAACACTACCTAGCTCCTTCCTTCTAACTGACTTCCTTGCCTCTCAAACATGCCCTCTAGAAATTACAGGGCCCTAAACATTCCCTTTCCGTCATAAAACACTAAAATATGAAATGTTAGAAAATTCGGGCTTGCAGCTTCCCTAAGAAGAGGCAGCCAGCGTAGCTTATAGCATCACAAAGCCCAAGGATTCACAGTAATACCCTTCCTAAACATGAATAGAGGAGATTCATATTCAGATGATTAAATGATTAGAGATGAGGAAAGTGTTCCATAGAAAGGGGATTTAAAAGATTGGAAGTGCTTACTTGGAGAAAAAATGCAGAGGATAAAAATATATATAAATAAAAAAGTAATGCTGCAGAAGAGGTAATTACTTTTGTTATGTACCAGTGATCTGTATTGCCAGAGTAGAAGAAGGATTTAATGAACTTTAGAAAAGGACATGCTTAAAATGATAAATCCAAATCCTTGTTCTTTAGAAAAAAAAGGTCTATGAATAGTTGATTTTAGGATTGTCATACACTTACTGGGTTCTATGCATAAGTTGGTGTCAAAAAGTCTACAAGGCTGAAGTCATTCACAAATGGGTCTGGTTTTTGTTTGACTTAAACTGGGATATTCACCCTTGGATTTAAAGATAAAAAACATTTGTTGGCACAGTTTTTTTTCCCACTGAAGTCTTACCATTGGAGGCAAATCACAGCATATTGTTTCATTCTGGAGAAATAATTGTTGTGTTCCAAAGGTATCCCTGTGACATCCCTGCCAAGGAATGATTTCTCTGTGGTATGCAGCTTGGTTGGCTAGCACATGGAAGCAAAGCTACAGAGGTCATGTTTGCAGTCCCTTTCTGTCTTAAAATTTGCACTTGCTCATGTCCTCATGGTCCAAGCAGCCTGAGCAGTTTTTGTCTTTCCTTGCTAATTGCTATGCACCTCAGCCCGAGCACATGCACAATAAATCACTGCAGGTATTACTGGGAGGTCAGTTGAAGGTGGGGCTGCACACTGGAGGAGTTTGGGAGGCAGCACCTGAGTGGCAAACACTAATATCTGTAACAGAGTCCAATTAAAAGCAATATCCATCAGGAAAAAAAAAAACAACACAAAAAACCCAAAACCAAACCAAACAAAAAAACTCCCAAAAACTATTTCCAAGTAACAGCTATTGCAACAGTAAACTTTAGCTTTAAACTTCTGGCTGTTTCAGTTACAGTGCTGTTAATAAACCCCAACCAAAAAACCAAGAAAAAACCCCAAAAAACCACCAACACACACAAAACCCCAGCAGTAAAATAATATTATAAAGATATGTATTTTTCCCAGCTCTAAGTCGTGTTTATTTTTGGTTAAACTAATAAAGTATTCACTTTCAAGCTCATACAGATCACAGAAAATGTCATGCCTTTTATTCAAGAGCTGAGGGAAGACAAAGACAAAAACAGTTCTGTAATCTTAACTATGGTGATTGCTGCTGTTCCCTCTATATTTAAATGCAGACCTTTGTGTGAAACAGAGCAATCTGGTTTACAAAAGAAGGAATATTAGTAGGGACTTAAATGACTCGGGCTTTAAAATAAGTTAATATAGTCAAAAGATGAAATTTAATTAAAGCTGATGTTATTGCTAGCTGCTAAAATTCCATTTGTTAGCAGGAAAACATTAAGGAACTCCATATAGCCAGAGTAAGATATTTTATACGATTATGCCACATGGGTAGTTAAAGGGTATCATCAGAACTGCACATTAGACACTGGAGTGTTGTGTCCTATAGCTGGGGACAAGTGAAGCAAGACAAAAAAGCCCTTTTCTGCTTCAGGGGCAAAACTGGGAATCTTCCTGAGGTGCTGCAGATATTCAGAGTGTGGCCAAGGAGGAGCGCATGCCTGGCGAACACCTCTGCTCTCCCCAGTGCCTGGGAGCCAATAAATCCAGAATCCTTACTATGCCTTCTCTTCCCCTTGGGGGCAAATCTCAGCTTGATAAAACATTTTCTCCTCTGCATTAGTAAAGCAGTATTTAAAAAGGAAAAAAAAAGTTAGGCTTGAAATATCTCTAATAAGCCTGCCAGGATGCAGTAGTGAATGGTCATTAGAATAAAAAGTGCATTCAGTATCTAATTTTAGGCTTTCTGCAGCCCAAGACAAACAAAAATTTGTTGCTACATCTGTTCCCTGAAAGGCTGCCATTTTGAATGGAGTGTTTTCTTTCCAGAACCAATTCTCTTTTCTCCCAAATTTAACTTTTGAAGGAAATAAATGGTAAGGGTTTTGAAATTTTTGAAAGTAACTGAATTTAGGAGTCCAAATTGTAATGCTCCTGGCTCAGCCATAGAGGCCAGTTATCAAATCTTGCAGACTGATAAAGCCAGCAAGATTTTATAGTCATAACTGGACAGAAAGATTAATAGCTTGGGAAGATTCTCAGATGCAATCCTGTAAAGCCAAGAACAAATCCTGTGAATCCTTGAAACAGATGAGAATGTGGGAGCTAATGAGTTCACACCTGCACAGCCCGGCTGCTGAGTGTTAGGAATTCCCTCCATGCTTTTCACCTCTAAATCCTTAAGAAAAGTTTCCAGGGCTCCCAGGCAGTGTGAAAGTTTTGAAGGTTCATCAGCTAAAGGTTGGGACAGACAGGGAAATTATTTTGTGCCATGGATCTTTGGAGAAGTGCTGTCCCCACCTCAAATTCTGTATATTTTTTTTTGTCAGGACCACACAAGCTCATTCCTGTGTCTCTGTAGGAGCACGAGGGACCAAAATGGTTGGACATTCAATGGTGGGGCTGTTCGATCACTGCTGCCTGTTTTCAGTCACACTTTGGTGCCCTTGTTTGACTTATTTATCAGTTTAAATAAGGCTGCATTTCGACATAGAAATTTCAAATGGTTCCAGCATGCTTCCAAGGCTAACAGGTTAGAGACATCATATCAAAGTAAATATATGAAACTTGATTTAATTTTCTCTTAGAAGTTTAAATACCAGGCTTCATAGCTTGCTAGAGAAACTGTTTAGGCTCTCAAATCCTCGATGCAGTGCTGGTTTTTAATCGGGTAATAAGATGAGCTTCAAGGCTACATGAACTGAAAACTCTATAAAGTCCTTAAAAGTTAGTAGTATTTGTAAAATCAGTTGTGGTACAATAACTCTTACAGGTCTCATTTGAATGCCTTTGAAGCTGATGGGATTTGCATATAAATCTATATTGCTAGAGTAATGTGGGAGCTGATTTTAGAACTCCAACCATACTTTGTGATAAAACTTCGTTCAAGTTTGAAAATTTAAATGGTAATCTTGTCCACACGATCCACTTAATCCCCACCGTATAGAGAGCTAGAGGCACTCCCTGGACCTGTAATTATTTCAGGGGTGTGAAACAGAACCTAAGATCAATATAAAAATGTTCTAATCTTCTGGGTAATTGTCCCAAGCAGTGTAATTTAGTATTGTAAATGGCCTTATTCTGGGACACCACTTTCTCCCTGCAGCCACGAAACATGACCGCACTGACTGGGGCTGGGAGCCCCAGCAAGGACAGCTTTCCTCCCAGGGCAGCTGCAGTGCTGTCATCAGCACAACTCCTCCATTTCTCCTTGTCCAAGGCTTCCTTCCTCCTGGGGCCTCACTCCTCTCTGCAGATAAACCTTTGCTGCCCAGAGCCTGCAGCCCCCAGAAGACAAGACCATTTTCTGCTCCATGTCACTCCTTAGAAAGTATCTGTTAATACTGCAATTATCTGTTATGAGTTATTTTGCTCAATGTTTTAGATCTTGACTGCAGTTTTCTCTTTATAGCTATATTCCCTCAAGGCATTACCTGTTTCTGAAGACCTTTACCGTTCTAACACCAGTCATACATTTTAAAGAAATATGTTTTACTTTGTATTTCTGTTTGAAAAGTGTTCCAAGCTAAAACAAAAAACAACCGAGAATATTAAAAAGTAGTCTGATGAATGCATTTCTGAATTGAGAAACCAGTTGATACAAGACTTTACATTCTTTGCTCTCTGTTTTCTGGCCATATTCTTTTGATGAGAGTTTAAAAAATCTCCAGGGGCTTCTCAGGAGTCAGCCCTTTACCTGTTTTTCTGCCATTATTAACTCCTGCATCCTGGCAGCTCTTGCTTGAGAAGTTATCACTAACATTCACTGTCATCGTTAGGAGACAACTCTAAACTGATTGGAGTATTTATCAAAAGGCGTTGTTGGCACTCTCAGCTGAACTATAAATCATCCTCACTGAGTCATGCTTTGTCACTCTCTGAAGCCTGACCCTTATTTTATTAATCCACAGGAGAAAATACATTAGAGAGGAGTGTATTGAAAGAACAATAAATTAGCTGAATGGTCTTTAATAGACATAGCTGTCTGCAGAGAACTGGGTAAATCTCAACAGTAAAAAAATCAGAGAAGTTTTGCATGTGGAAGATAAGGAAATAATTCTTTCAAATTATAATGTGTGGTTTCATAAATTATATTATTTAATCTATATAATTGTGTCAAGTAAGTCAGGCTGTCCCCCCGAGTAATCAATCTGATCATATTCCCAAATATACAAATTGGTTTTATGCCATTAGTTGTTCCATTGAAGGAAGAAAGATAGATTTGCATTCTTGCCCTGACTCTGTGCTCCTACTTAAAATGCTATTCCACATAAATACTGAATATTTTGTCAAAAAAAGGTACAAAAACCTAGGAAAGCCCACTGGCAGAAATCTCCAATGCCAGAATGAGAATTCAAATAGGAAATTTTGCAACCTCTCTTGTGTCTTTTTAAGACACCTGGAATACATCCTCAGTTCCTAAAACACAAAGGAAACTTTATGAAAGTGATGGGTCGCTGTAGTTGAAATTCTAAAGTTTCATGGACTAGCAACAGCAAATACATGAACAAACCACCTATTTGCTTGGTCTGTTCACTCATTCCATTTGGAAAAAAATTATATTTAAATAAATGGAATTTAGATTTCATCTTCCCAATATCCTCCTGTGAAATACCTCCTAAATCCAACAGTAAAGCAGCATAAAGGCAGAAAACTGGCATTTGTTTCAGCATATGCATGTGTATGTAAAAAGAACCCAACCTGATCTGTAATGAGCAATTGAACAAGAAAATGTGAAATGTTATTAGCTGCAGAACTGTGTCACTGGAATATAAAACAAAAAGAGCTAAAAATGTTTTGTGGGATTATTCTCCTAAGTGGAATTGTGCCAGGCTGTGAAGTATAAAGCAATTATTCTGCCTGACTGTGAGTGCACAAGCTGGTGGGTTAAGGAGGCAGTGCCTGTGAATGACAACTACCAAGGGTCACTGTTCCCGGCAGACAGGAGGTGTCACTGGGCACATTGGCTAGGGAATGCCAGAGGGATAGAGACTGGGAGAGGGAGGAGTTGGTTAGTGAACCTGCTGGTAGTAGCAATGGGAGTGTGGATGCAGGCTGGGAATTTAAACTTGTACCTTTCAATTAGGTTAGTTGGTTTCTTTCAATTGAGTTAGAAACACACACAATCTGTTAGAACATCTCTGGTGAGAGCATAATATCATCAAGTGCGGTAATTTGATCATTTGCAGTCATCTGAACAGCACTAAGTTTATCCCTTGGGCAATTCCCATGGCTTCCCTGGAACTACTCCAGGGAGCAGTTGAGCCCTGAGCTCAGGGAAGTAACAAACGCCTCATTACAGAGGTTTGCTTACTCTATGTTGATATCAGAGCAGCTTTAATATTGAAAAACTGTATTCTAAATATTCTCATCCAGGTCAAACCTTCAGCTTTTTATTTACCTGCTGATTTCAGAGGCAGAATTGGAATATCCAGTCTTGGAGTCCATGTATTGTGAGGTTACAAACAGCTGAACCAGCAGATTCAGAAAATCCCATATTTTCAGCTGTACACAAGATTTCTTCTGTCTTATGTTCCTTTTGTGTTTAACTGGGCTTAATTAACATTCTCATGCTGGATGAAAACAATAATTTATAATAATTACTGTTGTTGGCTGATAAAGGTTTCCTTTGGCCTGCAAATCACTTGCGTAGAGGAGGCCAGTTTTGGAGCAGGGAGGGACTGCCCTAGATGGTGCTGGGGGAGAGGCTGCTGGATGGAGCAGCGCTGGGTGGGACCCTGGCATGGCTGGGAGGGCAGGAGCCACGATGCTCAGCAGCATGTGGAGCCTGGAGAGCAGCAGAGGACATCACAACGGGGAGCAGCCGAAAGCAGACACATCCACTCTGAGGGTCTCAAGCAGGTTTCTAATGAACTTTATTAACCCCAAACCTCTTAAAAGATTATGATGTGAATTACTCTTTTGTAGTGCAGGTATTCTAGTCTGTCCCAACATGTCATGTTTTGACTGAGATAAGCAAGTCTCTTCAGACTTGCAAAATGCTGCCAAATTAAGAATAGACATGTTTCTTTGTAGCAATAATAATTTTATCCTAGGCAATAGGCAATGAGGCTGAACATTTTAAGATATAGCTACACCAAAACCTGTAACACTGTAATCATATAGATGAGATTTTAATTTAAAAAATGAGTAAAACTGGCACAGAGCACCCTGAGAGAAGAGTAGGAAAGTACAGTTTAACAGAGTAGGCCTGAACAGTTAAACTGAGTCTTTCAACCACCTGTATAAAATATTTTGGACAGATATGGCGGCAGCTAATGCAGCATTTCCAGGGAACAGCTTTTGGAGTCTGCTTCATTCCATCTAATTTAGCAGATAAAACTTTTGATGTAGAAATACTGGTAAGTTTACGTTCTCCTAAAGGAATGAACTTTTATTTTGGGAAATATGGTATAAATACTTGATAGATTGAATTGTTTAGTCAGTGCCCAGAACACTAACCTGGTGAAATGTTGGACTGCAGAGAAACAATTATCCAACACAACAAAGAGCCCTGATAAAGAGGAGCTGAAACAGCACCCTCACTGCTTCAGGAAGGTGTCAGTGCACCTTCCCAAAATCAGCAAACAGCCTGGAGAGCAGAGGATCCAGAGGATCCAATCTGCAAACAGCCTGCAGATCCTGCCTGCAGAGGATCCAAGTTTTGACTCAAACACCAAGTGACAAGAACACATCTGTCTTTGTGAATCCAAAATTAAGGATTCAGAAAGTGACGTCTCAGGTTTCTAGCTGGAGAACTTAAATGACCAAATCCTGCTTACCTGAAAACAACATTAAGATTTTAGGAGATTAAGTGTCCTGAAAATGGTCCTTACATTTGTAAGGTACCTTTATTTGCAAAGTACTCTACCTGCACAACAATTTATCTTCAAGTAAATTTATTGTCCAAGCATGAGATTAGAAAAAATTCAGAGCAGCTAACTTAGAAGTCTTGAAAACTGACATATATTTAAGCTTTTTAAAATTAAACTATATATGTCCTGAACTTATATTTGTTCAAAATTTATTAACAATTACAAATCATTGCTGGAGGACATCAATTCTCTTCTACCAGTACTAAATCCCATTAAAACATATAATAAATTGTGAGTGCCTGGGCATTTATTTAGAAATGTTTTTTCTTGTCATGCTAAGAAAGGCTATAAGGAATGAAATAGGAGGCAGACACACACACACAGAGGAGTTCAACTGGCAGTGCTATTGGCTGTAAAGGAGCAGAAAGTGAAATGTTGTGATTTCCTCTGAAATATTATCACCATTTCCAGTGAAGGACCTGCACTGATTCAGCAGTTCAAGAATTCAGACACCAAGTGGGATGTGGGTGATCAGGGTTCAGTGGGCACTCCAGATGATAAAGGAAAAGGTTAACAAGTTATTCTCAGTGGTGTTCAGGAATGCTGTTTGTACCTTGCTTTTGGCTTTAAAAGATCAGCAGCTTCACAGCATCTGGAGTTGTGGCACTATAGATGACACTACTATGAAATAAATAAATTCAATCATAAGGGAATTTTTCACTGCACATGGTTTGCCAGAGGAAATTGTCTCAGTCCATGACCCACAGTTTATTTCAGAAAAATTTGACGTGTTGTTAGGTCTAAATGCAGTGAAGTATGACAAAGTTGCTTCATTTCATGAAGCATCAAATGGAGCACTGGAACTTTTTTTTCAAACCATTAACCAGACAATCTTACTAACAATACATTATAAGAAAACTGCAGTCAGTTTTGTCCTGTTTGTTTATTTTCATTTGGTGACATTTTTTCCCTATTTTATTTCTTTTTTCTTTCTTTTTTATTGGTACAAAACCAATCCTTTGTATGTCACAACAAAGGAAATATTTAGTTTTTAATTTTGAAATAGACTGAGAAGTCCTAAGGCTTGTGCTGTTCTTTAACACAATGCTTGGGGCTATTGCAGCTATGTGAACAGTGTTTGTGCAGAGGTACCAGAGCCTTTCTGGCTGCAGTCACAAAAACTGCCCTTCTTAGAGCTCAGCCCTTTGCCTGGAGGAAAAGGGGTGGTTTTCTTCCCTTTGTCCTCTCATCCAGATCAGAAAATTCTCAAGAATTTGAAATACTGAGTAAAGCAAAGAAGCTGAGCTGAGAGCAGCAAGTATAATGAGCAAGTGTGTCAGACAAGTTGTTGCTTACAAGGCTCTGAAAAGTTTCTTTTCCTGCTTTTTCACTCTGACCTGGGGAAGTACATGGCATTGATGTTCAAAGTTATCACAAAGACTAAAATGAATGAGGAACAAGGATTCATGTTGAGAGCAATGGAGTTTTGGTTTTCTATAGGAATGAATTCCTCAGCTGACAATCACATTATCAATATTTGACTGACTTGTCTACCACTGATTTATTATGGGGTAATTTCTATTAGGCATACAACAAATATTTTGATCTGTCTTATAACTGGCACGATTTAATTAAATAGAATGGCAGCAAAGATTGGTTCTTACTGTGTGGCATCACAAAAAGATCCTTATAATTGAGTATATAAGGGAAATTAATGCTCTGTCCAAACATGCATGCATGGTGTGAGGAAATTTTAATTGACCCACTTAGGGCTTTGAAAACTGTAAATTTGCTGGAGAAAAAGTCTCGAATCTAGTAGAGCTGAGAAACTTAGACTTCTGAAAATGAGAGAGTAGGCCTCACAATGTAATGATAATCAATGATGTATGAATATTTCAGAGGTAAAATTTAAAATGTGAGAGTTTATTTTATTTTCATGGAGCATTTTAATTCGGTTTTCATCTTACTATTATGGATTTGTCTTCTTGTATTTTGGAATTGCTTACGACTTGCAGGACTCAGTAGTGAAAGGAAAAAGCCTGGTTATCAATTTTAGAACATTGCAGGTGGGAAACTCTCATCTAGTCTAGTTTATCATAACCACATTGAAGTGAACTTATCTGACGTTACCTTTGAAGCACAGAGAGCAGGTCTCAGTACAAGTGATGTTTTCCTGTGTATTGAGGGGTAAATCTGCCCAGGAAAGGGTTTCACAGGGGCCAAGGCCAGCCTCCTCTCCGTTTCTCCTGGGTGAGCACATCTGTTCCCTGTCACAGTACAGCTGCACAGCTCTGCACAAACTCCTCTCCTCTGCCTTCGTTCCTGTTGTTCACACTGTGGCTGCATCTGCCCATGGAGGAGAATCACTGAGAAGCTCAGGGTATTTTCAACAGCTTCTTGCCAAATGGTGGTTTTGAATATCATCTTGGTGTGTCTGTGTTTTGACAACAGACAGCTCGGTCAAAGAACAGAGCCCGAGCTCTTCGGGGAGAACTCTCGCTGTCAGGTTCGGAGCTGCTGGTCAGGGCACGAGGAGAGGCTGTGAAATGACAGTGTCATGAACTTGCCAAGTGATGGCTGCCAGCTCGCTGGGGTTCAGGCCAAAGCCTTCAGCGTGATGGACAGCGCGAGGACAGAGGGAGCCTTTGCCCCGTGGCAGCTAAGATGGCTGATGATGAATGGCAATGACTCCCAAATCAGTGCAGGACATGAGATCTTATAAACACAGCTGAGAGTCTCCAAATCGCTCGTGGGCCTGAATGACTTTCCTTCAAATAGGTGCTCCTAGCAAACTTGCAGACCATCAATGGTTGGTTGGTCTGGGCTTTTGGGGTTTTGTCTCTTAGTCAACAGATACGGAGATCCTCCATTTGCTTTGATTTATGGGTTGCTGCTGTTGGTTTTTTCTTCATTTTTTTCCCCCCATACTCATCACCTTATTTTTTGTGGCAACTTCAGCTTTTAGTTCTATGGCATTGTTTGTTTTCACAGAATGTGATTTTTCTACACATTTTTTCTCTTTGTATTTTGCATATAGAAAAAGTCAGGTTTATAGAGGCCATTTCAGGATACACTTACTCAGGCCAAACAGTTCTAAAATTGAATCACAGCATTTCAAAGGAAATCTTATTCTACATTTTTTAGGTAGTCCAAGTAAATAAATTCAGAAGAACACAGCCCTGCTACAGAGTAACATTTCAGAATTTGTAGAGTGACAACTTCATAGTGCATTTTGAACTCCATTTAATTGGAGTAATCCATTGGGGAAAATTTTGGACAGTCATACTCCAGAGATTTCTTTATAGAGAAAATAATTTAATACAATGCTGAGTTTAAAGTTATGTCTCTCTTAATCTAGGCATGTACATTTTGTTAATATTAAATTGTGTGTTCAGGAGCTGAGGATTCCTGTATCCCATAGGGCATAATTGCTGTGTTCAGAGCCATTCTTCTTGCAAAAAATTTAATATTAGCATTTTTCAGAATTAAACACAGCTTGACTTTAGCAAATAATGTTGGCTATTACTCAGATATTATTTTGAAAAGGAAAGTTATAAAAAGAGGTTGAATAAATAAGACAGTCAAGTTTGTAGGATCCCTGGTAGTTTCCTTCCTTGAGATATTCTCTAAACTTTCATTAAATGGAAGAATCAGTTTATCCATATTTTTTCTATTTTCCCAGGAATTAGAATTTTTATGTTTTCCTATTACTCTCCAATACTGAGAAGTCAGCAGATAATTCAGGTCAGAAAGGACATTTGGAGGTCTCTCGTTCAAGCCTTTGCTCAAAGCGGGGTCAGCTTTGGGCTCAGACTCCCGGCACTTTATCCAGACACATTTAGAACATTTCAGGGATGGATGCTCTGGCTGCTCCACACTCAGGTGAGCTGAGTCCTTGGAGCAGCCCGTGGAAGGTTCTTGGGGAAGATCTGTTGAGCAGTGGATGATCAGTCCTTATCTCCCACGGTGGTACAGTGATGTGAGCAGTGTGAATCACCAGCCACTTAGCGGGGTCCTCTCAGCTAATGACCAAGGATGTGGCTGTGCTGAAATGAGAGGAATTAGACCTCTTTATTCCTCCTGAAGCTGAGGTCAATTAGCATGTGGGTAGGCTTTTAAGTCACGAGCTACCGTGCAATTTAGCAAAGCGCCAAGTGGTTGAATTGATTGGGTTTGGCACTTCAGCTGCCAGGAGGAAGGGGGGATTTTCTTCCGTGCCTGATGAGGGCATATTATACTTGACAAGCAAATGTCAATACTATTAGAACTACCAAAACAATCCTTATGCAGAGGATGTTTATAAAATATATTTACATTAGTGCCAATAACAGTAAAGATTAGGAGAGTGATGAACAAAAACTCCATCTGTAGCTGTGAAAGAGTAGCTATATAGACTGGCACTAGTTCAGCTATCCTCAGGAATTTCAGTCCTTTCATTAAGGATGCCAGAAGCAGATTCAATTGAAATATTTACATTTTTATTTCAGAGCAAGATAGCCTCACTTTGAAGAAGCTTTTGTTCCCAGTGAAGCGTGAGGATCAGCAGAAGTTATTTAAACTCACTCGTTTTTAGAAATTAAATACCTGATTATATTGGAGATATTTTAAGCTCTTATTAGGATAAGTTCCAAAGCAAGACATTCCAGTAGTGAGTTCTGCAAATCTTTGTCCGCATATCTTCATTCCCTTACTGCTTAACTTGATAGAGAGCTGGGTCAAACATTTGTCTCATTTCCAGTAATGGAGTTCACGGCTGTTTGCTTTATAGGAAACCAGCAAACCCCTGGTACAGCACCCAAAATGCAAGTTAAATAGCCAGAAGTAATACCAAAGGAAAACACCTGCTCCGTGCTGCACTGCAAAGATACAGAGCAGTGCTGTGATGTTCTGCCTGGATTATGAATAGCAGGCATTACAGCGCATTGTTACACTGCCCTTTGCAGCAACCAGGGAGTTTTCAAGCTCTGTTTATTTTGCTTTTGTTGTACGGAAGCTGCAGCCCACGTGCAATTAAATAAAATTATGGAATGTATTTTCTACGAGGAGAGGAAAGCAGGAATGTAATCAGCAGCACCTGAAACACACACACTCTGTGTCTCTCAGCAGATGTGTTACTGAGTAGAATGGCCAGGCATTAGCATTTTTAATGTCCTCTAACAGCATATGACAAATGTGTCATGAATAATTAGATATTACTAACTACTGAACAGTGCTTAATTCACTTACCTGCCGGTACATTTGCCCTTTCTATCTGACAGCTCAAGTTGAATAAATGCTGTCTCTGGCTCTGAACCACCAGCTGTAGGGGGCACAAAGGTCAGCCTTTCACCGCACAGACTGAAAGCTCTTTACACTGAATAGCAATGCAGCTCCTGAGTCTGAGCTATTTGAGCCACAGGGCCAGTGCTAGAACTGGTGCTGGGCCTTGCTCCCTGATTACACGTGTGCTAGCACATCGTTGTAATGCTGCTCAGGCAGGAATTAATGTCAAACAGCTCAGAAAATACTTCCTTGGGATTATGCATCCATATCTATAACTGCGTGCCAGGAAGAAAACTTCTTACACAATAAAGAGCACAATGGCCAAGCCCTCACCTCATGAGAACTGCATTTTGTGCAAGAAACCCAGAGACTAACTGGAGAGCATTGTTTGGAGGAGATTACTGATCTTCAAATCTGTAGCTATACATAATCCTACAATCTACCTTAAAATATTGATAGGAATATAGTGGGTGTGTGTGGTTTTGATGACTTTGATGCATGAGTTTTCAGTTTGTAGGGCCAGGTTTATAATACTGTAGGGCTTAGATATTCTTCACACAGAACTCTCCGGCTACCCTACCCAATAAAATCAAATTTACAGCTGGAATAAAATTGATAACTTTTGCCAATGTTGTCAACAATTTACATTTTAGGCAGAAATTAAGGTCACACTAAGGGCCAAGGCCCTGCAGCAAATGCCATTGAAATCAATGGAAACTTTCCCACTGACTGCAGAGTACGTAAAGGTCAGGCTCTCAAGTCCAGATTCTCCTGCTGGAAAACTGCCCAGCACTGGGGGTTGGCCACTGAACAAATAGGTATGGAAAGAAACTTATCTCCTGTAACAGGCAATAGTTCTTCAACCATAAGGTTTAAAAGGAAGCAGGGGGAAAAAAGGTTTTGTTAAAAATGTGTATAGATTAATTAAAAAAAAATTTTAAAAAAACAAACCCCATGATACAGTGCGCTTGCTGTGGTTAAAGAGAAAACTGGAAAAAAATCCTCTAGGAAAAAAAACAGATGGTATGATTTAGTCTGCAGAAAGTCTGATTGTGTAATTCAAACCATGCTGAATTCCATGAATGAAAATAATGTTGCTAAATAGGAGGAAGAGTGAAAGATAAAGTGAGATGGCAGAGACTTCCACATGAAGATCATGGCAGAGATTTTGTGTTGTCTTGCTCCATCTTCTGCATCTGTGAGAAAGCAATTCACAGTCATTCCTAAAGTTAAAGCTAACCTGAAGTGCAGTGGAGTTGAGGCAGTGCTGGAAGGCTCCGTGTTCTTTCTGACAGACTTTGCCTCTCTCAGCATGTGCTATCTCATCTCTTTGACTGCTGCTGAGCAAAACTGCTCAGTGCAAATGCTTGAGAGATGCATTTTCACAATGAGCTGGGATGGGATGGGATGGGAGCTTTTGCATCTGAACTGAGGAAACGGGAATTAAATAGCATTGAAATGGGCTCTGAGCTTCCTTCCTGCTGCTGGGATGCTGTGCAGCTGTTTCTCTTCAGGGGAGCAGATCCACAGGAGGAGAAACAGTGTCTTTGCTGATTGCTCTTTTCTAATTGATGTGAATGCACTTAGCATGCACATATATTTATATAGATATTTATGTCATGCGGCACAAGTCGGGTTGTGTTGGTTTTGATCCATAAAAAAGAAATCCTCCGCTTTTCTTCTCATCCATTTGGTGATTCATAGTCTTAGCAGCATTTTTTTTTAAATGGAAAAAATACTTCTTTTTTACTTGTTTTCTAAAGTCTGTGGTAGTCATCTACCCTGAGGTTTATGTGGTACATATATTTTTGTTTGTTTGATCTTAAGCGAGAAATTGGGAGGTACCGTATTTATATTATGTGTGCGTGAAGTACAAAGACCAACTGTAGAAAATATTTCATATCTTTTTGTATTTTAAAAATCACTACAAAATTGTTATTATTCACTATCTCACAGGGTACATTAATTCATAAAATGGTCTTAAAATTGCCTATTGTTTGTCTATGCATGCAATGACTCATTGATTATAAAGCTTTTAACCAGTTCACTCATTGGAAAGTGTGTGCTTTGATTAAGCAGAATTAAAAAGGAGCAAACATAAATTTCAGCATCACTCATGTGCCTACTGGATTGGTGAACTCCTCAAGATTGGGATTACACCACTCTGTTGGTTCAGTCCTGTGCTTTTCAATGCTAAGTGATATTTGTACTGTGAATTAATTTGTTATTTTATTTCTGAGATTGTTTGCAGGAGTCTGATCCAAACTGTTGTTGCTCAGCAATGTCATTATTGCTATTATCTGAAATATAACCTTTAACATGTGTTTTAAGCACGCTTGACTCAAAGAATGTGAAGTCCATCCAGTGACCATCACACTGGGTAATTTCTGTGCATTACCTGCTTCTGTTGGATATGGTGCCAGATGGGCTAATGTGGGCATGAGCCTTTCCTCTGGATGTTCCTATATGTAGGATGTACAGGACACTGTATGTGCAGGCGTGCTTCAGCTGAAGCTTAACATCTATGCCTCAGATACTTATGGAAATTACAGCTGGAAACATCTCTTGTTTCTTTCCAAACAGCAGCTTCTCGTTTCTGCTCAGGTGTGTGTCTGCTGATCATCTTGCTGTGTTGATTTTCATATACCTGATGGATTTAAAGGGTTTCATTGTCAGGATTTCCAGAATCCTCTCTATCTCCCACAAGGAGTTAACAACATTAGTAGTTTTTCTGCACTATGTAAAGATAGCATTCCTTTTTTGGCAGTGTGAAATGATAAAAGGGCTTTTAGACAGTCTGTATATTCAGTCTCATGAATTATTTAAACGTGTTTGTCTGTTATTTTACCAGGCAAATTTACTGGGTGCTTACCATATATATCATTATATTTTTCAAAATTCCCTGGCATACATTGTAGTATCATTAAAACTTTTCAGCAACATTGAAGGCACTCATGCCTGTAGCTAAATGAAAAAGTAATATGGTCATTTCTTTGCATTCACAATAGATTTTCTATGCTCTTCACCCCCAGGCTCTTAGTATTGAGTGAAATGCACTCCTTAATCAGACATGAGACCTCATTGTAATTGTAGATCTGCAGTGGAAAAAGGCCTGCAGAGTACTTGCAATATAAGTGTAATGTGTTCCAAGCTGAACAGTTACAGCTCAGTGTTTACATTAGCATGGAGTGGAGAGATCTGATCCATACCTGCGGAATTTGAAACTCAGATTTGGCAATTGGAATGGAAACATTATTGTGGATTGTTTTTACAAGTCCTGAAACTACACATTTCCTTTCTTTACATCTACACTATTCACCATTTAAGGTCTCCTAAATGTGTGGGATAAAATACATGGTTTAGGCATCCAAACTTAAACTTCCAAGTATTGATAAGTTTGGCTAAGGCAGTGAATCGCTGCCATTTCTCATCATAGGGAAACCATCTCTTCTGTAACATGGTCTGTGGAAAGGTGAAGAGGGTTTGGAGCTGGGATGAGGTGAGTTTTGGGGAATGATGGCTGGCTAATAATTAGGAAAATGTTTATCATCCTCTCTGTTTGAGCACTGCACAAGATGGTCTCTGAGCACTCTCCAATGCTCTAGGTACAGAATATATATTTTTAGAAATCAGATAAAGATTTGTTGCATTGTTTTAGTAGGAATGTTAACATTATCAATACCTTCTGGTCTGAGAACAACCTAGATCAAAACTACACATGAATTCAAATCAGGAAATTCCTCATTATGTGCCCCATTTTATTCAGCATAGCTGTGTACCTCTGTGCAAAGGGAAATGAGCCATGCACAAAGCAGGGACAAGAAAGAACAGTATCATTGCACAACTAATCTGTTTTTCACACAGGAAAAAAAATATGTATATCATGGTGAAATCTGGGCCTGGAGGAAGCAAGGATTTGCAAGGGTTTCATCATCCCTCAGGTTTCCGTGCCAAGTTAAAACATCAGTAGTAAACACCTTAAAATCACAGACACCCAAATGTTCACTAAATTCCTGCTTCTTATCCTTTTCCATTAATTATAAGGAACACAGAGCTTATGACTGGTCAGGTATTTAGGTGGTGGTAGCTCTAGGCAATTTTACCAATGCCTTAAATACAAGCATGCAGTACCTATGCAAAGTAAGAAAATAGGTTTGAACTCAGTACTAAATTTCTATAACTTTGCCAACAACTCTGACTTTACCAAATGTTAGAGTTCTCCATACATATTTATTCTGAGGAAAGCCAAAATTCATAAGAACCGTTCTGCTTTATATGCTTCCATCTCAGACTTTACTTTCAGAGTGAACAGTCTCCAGTTGAATAGAAGGGCCAGTTTTCCTTGAGAAAGAAAGCAGAGAGAGGGAATAGGAAAATATAAGTAAATGATATTTCCAGTGATGGGGAGAACCACTTCATAAAGGCTACGGATAAATACAAGGAAAATGAGAAGAAATAATTCCCCAAATCTTGGCTTTGTGATGCTTTCTGGACCAAAGGATATTTCAGAAATACATCTCCCGTGATTAGAAAGACTGAACTAAGTTAAGGAGCATTCAGGGCCGTAGTTGGTGCTGCTGAATATTGCTGACTAAATCTTGTCTCCCAAGAATAAGAACAGTAGGCACTGAGGGTTTCCAAGGACTTGGAAAAGAGCCTTTTGTTTAATTAAATGGAGCAAGTGCCTCGGTGAAGCTCTCTTGTTTGAGCTGGGCTTTGCTGCAGTAGAACTGACTATTCAAATCCGTGTTATTCACAGCTGGGAACAGTGGTGACCTATACCATCTTCAGCTCACTGTGATCAGGAATAACAGAAGCAGAGAAGTCTGAAAACTCTGCAAGTTTATATTCTTCATACTTTTCTTCTGTACTCTACAATCCCTGTAATTACAACAGCCAAACAAAAACATTAATTGCACAAGCACATAGATCCCTGTGTCAATTACTGTGTATTTTAGATTTACTGATGCCAGCTGAAATTTTGGACTACAAAATAGGTGTATCAAGAAAAAGGAGCAGGTTGTGGCTGGTCTGTGAAGATGTGTATATATTACAGTGAATATAACTCAAAGAACATTTTGAATCTCCTTTGCTGAGGACCAACAACAGTGAAAACCAAAAGCCCTTAAATTCAGAAAGTGCTAATCTCTCACTGATCTTGAGGCACAGTGGGACACAGATTTTCATCGAGTGTGCTGAATACTGGTAAAAGAGCTGGAAAAAGGAAAGCTTCCTTATTTTACAGCAAACACTGCCATAAAACGTGGGTTAGAGGCAAAGAAGAGTTTGCGGAGCAGAAATAAATTTTAATTGTGTAGAATTCCAATCATTGGCGCTACCTCTGCAGACCTACAGCCAGCAGGGATGTATGTGCCCTACAAGATTTCTATCACAAGCCTAGAGTGGCTGCCAAAGACTTCAGCCTAACCAAAATCAATGGTAACATAATTAAGTTGATGTGAATCACTTAAGAGAAGTCCAGACCCCATGTTTATAGTAATAATAGTCCAGTTCTACCACAAGGAGCTCTAATCTCTCATTGTTGTTGTGCTTTCAATTTATTACTCTCACAGGATAAATCAATCCAGTTACAAGTCCACATGTAAGCACACACAAAGAATCGACAGTTTCTCAGCACATTAGATAGAACTATATTTTAAAGATAAAATTTGTCTGTCTTAAATGTATTTCAATATGCATGTGCTGTGTTTCTGTCCCATAGTACAGTGTGGTGTGTGTTATTTCATGCAGACATAAAAATAGATTGTGCATGCATTGCAGCATTAAGGCCTGAGGAATTATCTGTAGATTTGACAGCTTTTCAGAACTTAAGACAGTATAATTCAAATTTTAATTGGTTTGCGACGAAGCAGTTGTTTTGAAATCTTCCTTCTTGATAAATCTGTAGCACAGCTCTCAGAGGCTTAAGGAAAAGTACTTGGCCTTTTCCTTATCCCCAGAATCTTCATGCATAGATGTACATCTGCACCAATTGTCTCATCTCCAGAATAATTATCTCATTTACATATTTCCTGCTTTCTGCTCAGAATGCTCCATGGGACAGCCAAGATTTAAATCGTGTTCTGTCAGACACAACTGGTTGAGGGGGACACACACACGTCTGTGTGCATTTTATTTTATTCATATTATTCTGAATTACAGGGCACTTTTAGTATTAAAATAGCATATTATGCAGTGCTCCACATAAAATATTATGGTAAAGATGATGCTCCCATAACTTAAAACATTCTAAAATTAAGGATTTTGTGTAATTTTCCCTGATCACCTCTTCCACCCTCTGGTATTACACCCCCTGCACTTTGAGTCTTTTGAGTGAATGAACTCTTTTCTTCTATTTCATTTAAAGGAATAAAAAGAGTCTCACACAGTTACAAATTGCAGCTGCCATGCCATACAACTTAAAGTTGCTCTCAGTAGAATGGCATTTAACTAACAGAACAGTGATCTAGTGGAGAGTGCAAATACAGCAAGTTCTCAGCTGCAGGTCAGTCTCACATAGTTAAAGATGTAGCTTAGGGTCCTTTCATGGCCTGACGCTTAATAAGACAGTGGAGTTGGAGATTGCCTCAATATATAAATTCCAGGGTGAATTTGGGATCTTCAACACCACCTAAATGCCTAGTACAAGTCTTGTCTTTAAAAAATAGTGATCCCTTGAGGTTAGCAGCTGAGCCAGCACGCTGTTATTTTATTCCCACAAGATTAAGCCTCTTAGGACCATGTCCCTCAGGTTACTTGAGGCAGTCATGTCCTCCTAAATGTTTGGAAGGTGGAAACCTCAGTTTTGTGCTCGGTGCAGCTGTGACTGTTCCACAGTGTGCCCCACAGGCCTCTGCTGAGTGAGTTATTTCCTATGCAGAGTACAGAAATGTCATGGCTCGCTGACTGATGGCTGCTAGCCCACTTCCCTGCACAGCAAGATTAATTGGCTATAGAGTGAGCCAAATAAGAGCCTTGACAGGCAGGATGGGTGTCCTTTCAGCAGCTGAAACCAGCAGTTATCCCAGTCAGTTAGTGCTGACCTTGCAGCTACTGAAAGGCAGCTCAGCATTGTTCCTTCACTCGAGGGTAACTACTGCTACCCTTCCTCTCCTCAGCAGTGCCAAGGAATGGCAGAACATGGCCTGGAATGGAGTGCAGACCATCTCAGAGGTGCTAGGAAAACCTTTGGGGTCCTTTACTGCCCTGAACTGTCCCATCAGTCATTTTACATTTGATAGTTCTGGATACTTTACCATTGATCCATAAAAAGTGGTGTGATGATAAATGAGCAGAGAAGCTTCTGAAGAGCACCTGTCTGCAGGTATCATGCATGGATTGCTGTCCCTGAAGAGAAAACCCCATCTGACAATCTTCTAATAAGGAAATCTCAGATTAAAACAGAAGGTTGAGACCTATATGCACAGCTATGGAATCAACAGGCAGTTCCTGAACCACTGTACAGAAAAGGTATATAATGTGCATACTTGTCTGCTGCTCTAGAGGAATTCTGATCAAAACAACATCAGTCTGTCTGAATAACTGAGGTGATGAAAAAAAAACCCAAAACCAAACCAACCCCTCCAATCCCTGAAACGAAATAGGAGAGCATTTTGTACCAAGTAGCTCATCAACATATTGAGAACTATTTTGTTTTACTCTTGTCATCGCTGTCTAGTTCTTTGTACTCCATGTGACAGCAAAGAGGGCACTCAGCTGCTCTTTGTGTTCAAGGTTTGTTCAATTTAACTATTTCCTGGTGCTCATTTATGGTACCTTCACATACAGGAGCTTTTTCACACAAAAATCCTCAAGCACAACACAACCAACAAAACCCCTAAACTACAAAAATTCCAAGTGCAGAAACACAAACTTTAAATATTTCAAAGCCATAAAATTAGAATCAGCAAGCTAGTAAAATCACAAAATTATATGTAATAGCTCAGCTATTGAAATCAGTATGTTCACTCCCTCCCATGTGCAGAAGAGCTTATGCTGTGCTCATCCCCAACCAGCTGAAACTATAAATACATTAAACACAAAACCAGCTAATTGGAATCTAGGGTGTATTTTCTTTTAACATATATAGGACCTTAATAGCTACAATATGCTTGACTCGTGGTGTTCACTGTATTTCTGGTTTTTCCATCTACGTTTTAACCTCAACCTTGCCTTGTTCTGACTCCTTCTGTGCTCAGGAATTTCTGT
The DNA here is from genome assembly GCA_013397955.1 of Grantiella picta. NCBI lineage: Eukaryota > Metazoa > Chordata > Aves > Passeriformes > Meliphagidae > Grantiella > Grantiella picta. The sequence continues at coordinate 327,471 of VZRM01008535.1, read as the reverse complement.
CAAGAAAGAAACAAGCGTTGCCAGGGCCTCATGGTTTTGGCTTTAAACGTCCTGTTTAATTACAGTTTCCTAGACATTTACACTCTTCCATATGTATATCTGGCAGTTCAAAGGAAAAATAATTCATCTGGTAATAGCACTGAAAGGGTATCGATTTTTACACTTAATTTGGGAGATTCCAGCACTTGGGACCTGTGAAAGGTGCTCTCTGTCCTGAGAAATCCCTTTCTCTATGTTTTAATAGTTATTTTTCAGTTATAGTAATTCTGCTTTCCATAAGGTATCTTATCCTTGAAAAGGGTGGATGTGCCTAACATGTAAGATATTTTAGATGTTATTATCTTCAAATCTTAAATGCAAATAAAAGTATTTTTAAAATTATCTGACATTTCTTTGGACACAGTGTAACAAGCTAAGATTTCCCTCTGTAATCCTAGGTGTGCTGGAAATTATATTCATGAAACTGAAGGCTTCTAAACAGCAAAATAATTCATTTTCTTCAAATTCCCAGATCCTTAATTAATTCATCAATTATATCCAGGTACAGTTTTCCAAAAAGTAAGTTTAGGTAGGGATGTTAAAAACTTGGCCTAACACTATCTGCCCTTCTCTTGAAGAAGTCAAACAATAAATTCATATTTTTTTCTAGAAAGGCAAATGCAAAATTACTCACCACTAGTTTAGCTCTATATTCTTACAAATCAGTAGTAAATTTTGTACTGTTTTTAGTGGGAAGAATTAGGTCAGTGCTGAAATTCTGAAGATCTCAAGTGCCCATCCTCTGTAATGCCTCTTTGCATCTTCCAATGTAAAACCGAAATGAATTTGCAAGTGTTCCAAAATGCAGTGCTTCCTGAGGCTGGACCCAGCCAGCTCCTGGTAAAGTTCAGCAATCCTCAACTTTGTAATTGGTGCAAACTTGGAGTTCCCTGAAGTGAATGCAGAGAATCAGGGCTTAGGTTAGTTCCTGAGCTGCCATGCTCTGCTAGTTTGGAAGCAAATTATAATCACTCTTATTTCAAAAGTCCATATTCTTATCGTTCTGAGCAATTGAGTAAAATTACATTGCTTGTAAGAAAAGCTGTCTAAAATGGGTGCTGGATACCACAGTAATAATCAGCTTAATAAAAATGCTTCGAGTGAATGTCATCTCACAAAAGCAAAATGTGGCATGGGGCTAATTTGTAAAACAGCCTCGTTAACTGAAATTATTTGTAGCTTGTCAAATATTAAATTGCTCAAATCGGTTCTTTGTAATTGAATTTCAAGGAAATTAACAGTCTGTTGTAGTAATGAATTTAGTAGATTGTGTATTTGGTATATTTTCTCCAAATTAAAATTAAGTAGATGTGTGGCTAAGACTTTTCACTAATTTTGATTCTGTAATGCCTAAAAAAAAAAAAAAATCAAAAAGTTAACTTTCTTTTACTACATTACAATCAAAATTAATGTCAAGCTTAAGTGAACTTGAGAAAACCAGAGTCATTAGAAATGAATTTTGTAGGATGATGTGTATTGTCGTATTAATTTTGAAAATGGAGTTACTCTGGCAATAGTTTTCTGCTATTTGCTCAGTTTAAATTGTATTTACTCTCTCTTTCCAGCCTTAAATGAATCAACATGTTTATTTTTTCCTGACATATTGAATTTTTATAATAGAAAGAACATCCAATTTTATCAGTGTCTTAGAAGAAAATATTCAGTAAATTTCTCCTAACTGTGCAGCAGAAGTGATGGCTGCTCATGCCCCCTGGTACAATTCAGATTGGCCTGTGTAGTGCAGAGGGATTTTTATCCAAGTGTACCATGTAACTGCCCTATGCAAGATAACTGTGTTGTAGTACCATGGTCCGCTGCTACTGATGGGTTTTGTTAGCATTCGTAATAATATCATCACATCTAATGTTACTACATGATTTATTATGTAATAGGCAGCTTTAGTTCTAAAATCCAATCTTGTTCATCTGTGTCCCCTAGACAGAATGAACCCCCAGCTCTGAATGGATGGCTCATGTGAAATAAGAAAAGACTAAAGGTAACTGGCTTTGACATTTATTTGTCTGGGAGCTGAAGCGGAACAAGTTCCTCTCACTGCTGTCCCTGAGAGGACAGCCACACTGGGGTTACCCAGCCATCCAGCACACACTGGGCACACTGTGCTCCTTCCCAGAGCCTCCCAGGGTACAGCAGGAGCCACCAGCACACTGCTCTGGCCATAATTGCATCATGGGCAACATCTGTGGTCTAGGAGCCTTAAAAAACCCCTTTATTTTGTGTCTCTGTAAGTTCAAATCACCCTGGGAAGATCAATAGTACTGCTTTTGCAACAGACAGTTCAAATCTTCTCTACTGTGGAACAATGAGGTTTAGGATTTAGTTTTGGAGAATTTTTAATAGTGGTTTATATTCTGCACAATAGACACAATTTTCTTACTCACCCAATTATAATATTGTCAAGAAGCTAAATACAACCTTGTCAGGCTTTGCAAGCATTTGATAAAAGCTGTAGCCCCATATTTTTTGGCAATATCTGATTGTACTCTTGAATAAGTGTCCCGAAAAGTTGTAAATACCTGTGATTGTTCCTGCAAGTAACAAAATGTACATGAATAATATCTCTGAGCAGTAGAGGGGTGAAAATGTAACTTGTTTGCTCCATAACCTACAGTGCACACACAAAAGAATATTTGTTCCTATGTAAAACTGCTTAGTCCAAATATGGGACTTTTCTGCTTTGTAAGACAAAATGGGGAGTCTGTGGTATTTATTCCCCAGTGGTGACTGCAAGTGCCTCCTGTGAGAATAAGTGAGAAGAGAGGGCAGGGGTTTGGAGTCCTCAGACAACATAAAAGAGCAAATAGGAGAGCTCTGCTAAAACAAAAACATTCACTGCCGCTTTGAGCCCGTCTGGAAAAACTTTGCTGTCAATGGGAGTTAAAAATTATATGAACAACGTGTTCCTAAAGGGAGAAACCAAGTGTTTTATAGCTTCATTTGTTTGAGATGAAAATTCTGGAAGAGAAAGTGTCACACTGCAAATTGAAAAATTATTATCAGGATAGGAACTGATATTAAATGAAATAATTTGGCTTGCTTTTTTATTTTTCTGTGGAAAAAGTAATCTGGAATGTATGATTTGAAGACAGCCATTAAGCAATTTCACTTACATTACAGAATGTCTCATCTTCAATTCAGAGGAACCAAATGCATTTACTTACTGCAAATTTAATGTAACAGAAAATAGTGTTTAAAGGCATTATGTGCTAATGTGTGGTCATTAGGATTTATGAAAACTGAAGTAGATGGCTTGTGATTAGACAAGAGTTCTCTTCCATGAAAGGCTTTTTACACTTATCTTTGCCGCGGTGATTCAGCTGCTCTGGCAGGGCTCTGCAGTCTGAAGGGAAGAATGCCCAGATGGAGCTGCAGTCCTGAGTTTCACCTCAGTGAGGCTCAGGTTTGACAGTGCCTTTCTGTTTTCAAACAGTGCTCAAGAATTCTTAAAAACTCCTTGAAGCTGCTGACTGCTACTGGCCTCATTTCTGACTTGCCTGGTTAAATTCTCCTTAAAAAAAGAATCTCTGCGAATTTGTTGTATTTAGTCACAGGGAAACAATTAAGGAGTGAAGTAAAACATGGGAAAAACCCCATACTCATCACACAAACACCACCTATTTATCAGCATCCTGCTAAAGGGGTGCAGATAGTTAAAACTATCGAGTGTTACTGAATGATATTTGATCGCTGGGCTAAATTTAGTCAAATCAATGTGATAAATTTCCTGCCCTTTAAGAATGTACATTATTCCATTCTGTGCAAGTTTTTAAAAGCATGCCCTCTTTTTCAAATGCTTTAGTCGGTGACAGTAACTAATGACGAATTTCGTGATATTCATTAGCACAAATACTCAGTTACTCCACTCTTAATCTAATGAAGGACAGCATTAGAAGAGAAGCAATAATTCCTATAGGTTTCCAAGTACTAAATTACAAAATGTTCATCTATAAAATTCTGACAGCAGAAAATAAAAGTGATGAATATGCAAATAGATGGAAGAAACTTTGAAGTCTACTGCAGTATCAAGTACAATGGAATTCCTAAAACAAACAGTTCTATAAAATAGCGAATGCTGATCCATGTGCAGTGAGAATTTAGACTTTTAAAAACTAATTTAAAGTCTTTTTAGCAATGATTACTTTTGGCTTGGGAACAGAAGTTGTAATGGGCAACTGAAAGGTAACTCTTGACACCTTGAGTCAGTGCTGAACCTGGAGGATGGTCTTTAATTTCAGAAATCAATGCAGGAGAGAACTAGAATTGGTTTAGGTTCACCTCTTTTACTTTCTCAATGGCAAATTGAGATCTTGAGGTGGAAAAGCATTCAGGGTGTCTCACAGCCCACATGTAACAAGCACCTCTACCACTACTTTAATAATTCCAGTAATCACTTGAATGTGTAAGTGAGAATGACAATTACTTCTGTAATCATATTTATTAACAAAGGTGTGTTATTCTCAACAATATTGTAAAGGTGTATCCAGTACTTTGGAACAGTGGGAATGAATTCAATTGCCTGTATGTTAAACAAGAATTATAAGATACTTTAGACAAATGAGAATAATAAAATATGAAGTAGAACTATTCATTCCTACATGCTCTGAAAACATAATTGTGGAGCCTGCAAGTTATGACTTCTGTATTTTATTCCTTGCTTTGCTATGAAATTGATACATGGTGCCAATAGCTATAAAGTCTAATTCCAGAAAATGCCTTAAAGCATTTCTGCATTTAATGACACACTAAAACATAGTGCTGAGCTGAAGTGAAATCCAAAACTTTTATGTCTGTTAGACAGGTTTTGCCTTTTCAGATTTGGTAAGAAAGGTATCTGGAAAGCACATAGTCTGAAATTATGGGAAAAGCTGGGGCTTTGCCTTTCTAAAACTCATTCAAGCTCATTAAAAGAGAATGGATGTCTCTTACTACTCAGCGCCAAAGCCTATTTCTAATGATAAACCTAGCCATTACTCAGCAAGAAAAACAGTGGGAAAACTTAAAAACCTGAACAAAAACAATTAAAAACCCATTTGTCTAACTTCACTTTTCTCTGTTGACATCCTCACTTAGCCTGGGAGTCGCTCACTGTGCTGCAGCCAAGCAGTGCTCAAATAATCCGATAAGGGAAACGTTGCAATAAGGGACTTAGCAACTTGGAGTTTCAGTGCAGCATGCTAAAAGCACAGGATCATTCCTGCTCTCTGCCTGAAGGGCAGTGGCTTATCAAAGCAGCAGTCTGGCACTGCCCCTCTAACATTTATCTGGTAAATACCTGCTGGCCAGCAATGATTTAGGTGGGCCACTTGCTATTTGACAAAATAAGAGGTAATCTCCTGTCCAGGGCAGACATGTCTCTCCAAAGTAACTGCTCTTGGCTTTAGTGAGATTAGGTAAATCAAAGAGGAAATATTCCTCTGCTTCAAAATACTCAATTCTCAAGAGAAAAAGTGTGATGAGCACTTAAATTTTTTTATTTGTGAAAATATTTATTTCTGTCATCCAGCATGGGGAGCAGATTGTTTTTTCAAGCTCAAACACCTTCTTTATTGGCTGTTTGTAACTCAGGAACAGAAACAGTTGAAAATATAATTCACCCTACATATTAAATAATGAATTCTTTTCTTGTAGTTTAATGCTTTTGTGTTCTGAGATTTCAGCTCTGGTGCCCAGGGTGTCAGTCTGGGTAAACAAGGTTTGTCAGGACAGCCTCTCTAAGCAGCAGACAGCACAGAGAATAAAAGACTGTTTTCATTGTGTTTAGAGATTTTCTTTAGTGTGTTATTCCATGTAACCCTTTCCATTCTGCTCACCATTGAAATCAGCCCGGATCTCCTTAATGCCTGCAAAATCTTCAGTTACAAAAAATATTTCAGCCCTTGAAAATAACAATACTTGTATTGTTAAAGAGGTAAAAATGAAAGAAACTAAGCTTTCATCAAGCTGTGGAGCTTCCACTGTGACAACAAATTGTTTGCACATGAAATGTAGGTAGACAAATCCTGGTACTTAGAACAGCATCCTGATCCTGCATCGGAATTTGTTTGACTTGGGGAAGGTTCCTCAGAAATTCAGACCTGGAAATTGTGTGATCTTTAGCAGCCAAGCCAACTCCAGCCAGGTGGGGAGAGAATTTGACATGCAGCCTGAGCAGTTCTTATTTACTCAGAGCTTCTCATAGAAACACTTCATTGTATAGTTTAACTTTTTATGCATGCAAAGAAAAGCTTGGTAACATAATCTTAGGCCTAAAGATAAATGACACAGAAATCTTACCTTAAAAGCAATCTCATGATAAATGGAAAGCTTGAGGGAAACTGACTGTCACTTTTGACTCTCCCATCCTAAGAAACCTCTGAGTACACCCTGTGACTTTCCTTGCTATGAACGCTTAGCACAGCTCACCAGTATAACAATGAAACTTATTTACAGCTCAGTGCAGGATGTCTAAGAAGAAAAAAAATATAAATCTTAATATAACAGGAATTTATTCAAGAGTTTTTACAAGGAACTAAGCTTTTCACTAAAGGGTCCAGCTGCCTGGCCACTTGTGCTTCAGCCTAATTGAGATGTTAACTAAGCAGCCAAGCATCCTGGACATGTCCTAAATATAAAGTCGATGAGGTCTTTTACTTGTGACTGTTTTCCTGTAAACGGTGTTTGTAGTAGACTCCAGGCTTTATTTAGTGAAGTGGAGCTTGGATCAGACAGGAGCAAGGGTGGTTTTCAAAATGAACAGCTCTAAGTCTACATGGTATGTGCAGGCCAATTTATTAACACTGGATGAAAATATTCATCTATTTATCTGGGGAGCGTTAAGTAGCCCACTGTCCAGTTACTACTTTGGTATGATAGGGAGACCTCAGGTTTTGCCTGTTTTAAAGAAGGAGATTATACAGTTAATTTAAAAAATCCAAATTATAAATCCCATCTTAATTTTTATTGTGTTCTCATAACAGAGTGTCGTCAATGCCCTTTTTGTAATATAAAACATCTGTGATTAAGTGCAAAACAGCAGAAGAATTGGGTGCAAACAGTGACAGGCAAAGAAATTTCCAATTTCATTGTGATTGTAAGACAGACCATAGCAAAAGGTCTGTATTTCTATTTCTTTTTCTACTCCTGATGTACCCATTCACAGGGAATTAAAACAGTATTGCAGTTCATGCTGCATTAGCAGTTACTGCTTAGTTCTTGGACTGCATATTTTCCTTTCACCTGTTTTTAAAACAAGTGATTTTAAGTTATTTGAATAGAGAACACAGAACACCTTGCAAATTAAGCAAAACAAATGAGAAAATTACAGATAGCAGGTAATTGCAAAGCTATTTTGATGTGAAATGTTATTATTTAAAATAGTACTTGATCAGCATGCACTTGGAGCTTTTAGAAATGAAATTATTTTAAATTAGTAAAGCTATTTCAATGACTGCATTGCAGGCATGAAAGTGAAGCATCATGTTTTTTTCCTCAAAACCCACATATTTTCAGCTATTCAGAATCCTACTGCTGATAGGATGTGTTAAACCCCTTTTACCTTCATTTTATTATCTTGTAGAAACATTGAATTGAAACATCCAGTCATAATCATTTTTCATTCAAATTGATCACAGCTTTGAAACTGGTGCTATGAAAGTAATCACATCATAAGAAAGAAAGACAAAGATTTAGGTCATTTGAATAAAAGGGAAATTATCACACAACTAGAACACATTCATATCTCTTCTTGCATGCAGCCTGTCAGGCAAACTTGCACATCTAGCATTTTTGTATTCACTTGAATGTTTTAAGTTTTAATGAATTATGAATGATATTATAGCTGCTATTGCCTTACACAGCATTTTGAAAAATGTTTCTAATTACTGTGACCTGTGACAGTTCTCATTACTTTGTCACTCTGAGTACTCTTGAACTTAGACATGTGACAGGGTTCAAATAAATATTAGTAATCCATCATAAAAAGTATTTGTCGTTATAGTGGCATAAAACAATATTTTCTAAGTGAATACTAGATGTCTGATAAAAGCACAGGAAGGTGGCTTTTCTGAAAATCACATCTCCTGGCTAATGACATTGGAAAGCAGGGGTCTAAGAACAGGAATGCCTACTAGGATCAGAGTGTACCCCGGGCAGCCCCTGGGAGGGTGCAGAGAAACGGAGTGATGCCAACAGGACTGCATCCCTCATCCTGGGCGAGGCTTCTCTGCCGAGCTGGCACCAAGGGACAGCCCCAGTGACACACAGGGACATCCTGCAGCCTGGTCCCCACCCACATGGGATGGCAAGATATAGCTGAAAATACAAGTGCAGAGCAATTCATAGCTATCAAAACATGACCAGAGGAGCAGTGTTACTCCGGGAGGCTTAAGGACTTGACTTTTTGCTAGCTAACTATGCAACCTAAAGAATAATGTAATTATGAGCCATTGTGGTGCAGTGTTTCAGTGTGGAGCATCCTTAGCACTAGTGCACTGTTTTTCTGCAGGTCTGATGGCATTTGGTGCTGATGCTCTGCAAAATAGATGCTAACTTTTGACAGGTCCCCATCAAAACAAGCAGTTTTTCTCCTGCAACAAGTTATATTAAGGCTCTCAAAACCTCATGTACACATTTAATGTGAATGCTCATATATTTAAAACAATAATCGTTTAAAGGTAGCCTGCTAAAGAGAAAAATCAAATCCACACACATGAAAAACATACCAAAACCACCAGGCCAAGCCCTCTCCCAGATCCTCAGCTGTAACCACTTCTCTGTAAAGTTTAAATGTGAGAGGCAAATCTAGCAAAATTATAATTTGCAAAAATCTTTATTTCAAAGATTTATCTGTGGATACATAATAAGATTAAAGATCGCCCACAGCAGGAGGAGGATTCCAGTTTTGTTGTTTCATTCATTGGATACCTGTGATGAATGGATTCTTTTCCCTCTCTCTTGTTAGTAAACAATTTCTGTGAGCAGTTCTTCTGTTTGGGAACAGAGCTGCTTACCTTGGGGTTTTTAATACAGCTGCAATGAGCTAATGTACTAAGCACTGCAGTTTATCGCTGAGCTCAAAAAAATTTTGATTTTTCCCAGGAACTTTGAGGGCTTATCAGTGGAACTTTCCTGCATTCTGATAAAACAGAGGCTTTGCACTTTTTATTTCTGCTTCCTCAGGACTCTTTAACATGATTGTGATTTTTTAGTACCACATTTTATACTGAACTTTTGAAATTAGTCCAGGGAGAAGAATGGGAACTTTCATTAAAAACATGATTTCTGAGGAAAGGTTTGGAGAATAAGGTTTTGAGGAGGAGAAAAGCACAAAACAGTGACTGATAACCTGAGAGTTTATCCTAATATTTATTACAGCATTAATTTTGACACTGTTTAACATTGTCAAAACCTTTTAGTTGTTTGACATGGGTTTATCATACTTGCCTGGGAATGAACTTCTCAAATCCTGAAGAAAGCCACCAAAATACCAGATCTCAAGTATTTGCAGCTCTTTTTTTGAGTGGTGAGAGATGCAAAGGAGAAGTAGTGGATGAAGTGTTGGGTAAAAAATGACCAAACTGCTGTTCCAAAGGATAAGAGCAAATGAAATGCCCAGGAGCCCTGACTGCTTCTGGAGCTGATAAAATAATTTCCTGGTTGCAATAAAACTTATGGGCATTCCCAAATTCTCCTTCTCCTGTATTGATTGTGGTTTTTCATGTCAGCAGCTCACCTGTAAATGAAGTTGTCCTTTTACCTTCCAGAGTAGCTCATATTTCTACTGAAAATCTCTTGAAGGCATCTCAGCTGTGTATGATTTCCTGTCCACCAAATGCAAACCTCTTTCTGGAAAAAAAGTTCTGCCCAGAGCAGGACTATTTCCCAAAAAGGCACATCATATCCTAGGCTCAAAAAATGCTAAAAAGGATTCTTTCACGCTCAGTTTGTGAGTCCAAAGTTTTGGGTTTGGTTTGTTTCCCCCCCCATTTTTTCTTCTTTTATGTAAATTAACTTATATTAAACAGACTAATAAAATTCAGAAATTGAGAGGTAAGAATCAGTCCTATTAATGGGTAATATTTACACAAAAATTTAAATTAATAAGATGTTTCTCTGTCCGTATTCCATTTCAAATTTTTGCTATAGAAATATTTTATTCCTGCAGACCTTAGAAGGACCTTGGGTTTCTTACATTCCTGCAAAACAGAAGCCTAATGGTATTATTCCATCCATCAGTGCTGCCAACATACCCAAATTAAAACCTTTCCTGCTTGTTTCCCGTGACAGTGCCAGCTCAGGATGATAACAGTCAGACTGAGAAATATGCCCTGCTCTCATCAGTATTTGAAGCAAGGCTGTCATCAGGATTGGATTTTTTTTTTGTCACTCTGTGCTGTCCTATTTCCCACATCAAAATATGAGGAATATTAAGTGCATAATACACATGTGGAAAATGCTTAATGCCATGTTGCTTTGCAAACATACTTGAACTTCAAATGCTGTAAAAACTCTGCTGCAGTTGGATATGGCAGCACAGTGCCTGTGTTGTACTACAGAGCCACAGGCTCCTGTCTGCCGCCCCTGTGCTGCTCACGGAAATGGGGAAATCCTTGCAATGTGGGAACCTGCAGGGAGAGCTCATTCTGAACATATATCCACTGTATAAATCATGTGCAATTTGCTTTTTGAGTTTAGTCATTTACAGACTAATATCCTTCTCTTTTTCAGTCTTCCACTTCAAGAGATGAAATTATAAAGAAATCAAATGCATATGATTCTTAGTTTCCTCATCTTCCTTCCTCTCAAATCCCAAAAGCTTTTTTTTCTTGCTTCCAGAACAAAAGGAAAATAGATCTATTTTACTTAATCCCTGGTGTGTCTAAAGTGGCCATGAGGAATTCACCTGAAAAACTATGAATAGGCCATTCATATTAGAGCAGAAGTCTTCATGGATGTAAGGGGATCTTGCCTGACTTCCTGGTGAGGTGGGTTATAGATCACAACTCTGCAGTTGCAGGTGAAAAATACTGAAATATTTTTCACTTGGGCAGTAATGATGATTGCTTTTTACAGCTCCAACCTGAGGAGCTGTAAACTGAGAAATGGGAACAGAAAATCTGAAGGCCAGAAGAGTTTTTGCAGATTGTTCTTATAATTAATAAATTACAAGCTTTCTTTTATTGTCTCACCTTTCTTGCACTTTAGATGTGGTGTGCAGAAATCCCTCTTGGCAAACCTTAACTGCTGTCTTGTGCCTCACGCAGCTGAAGTTCAAGCAAAGCACCTTTTGCTAGGAGCCTTTTGGAAATAACATAGAAAGTAAAATAGAAAAAAAGTGATCTGAAAAGAGCATCTTTCACCTAGAAATGTAATTAAAATCAGATGCCTGATACGCAGTCAGTGTCATGGATTTTCCACTAAACAGATGGTGAATATGCTTTTCCTAGCAGGAGACACTTTTGTTTAGTCTCACAGGAGAAATAAAATATTTCTTAATAAATAAATTATTTAGCATAAAAGAAAGAAAGAAAAATTGTTTCTTTGAAAAATTGTTTCTTTTTAATAATGAAAGAGAATAGCTATTTAAAAAAATATTTGAGGAAATCTCATTGAATCTGTATGTATTCTGTTGCAGAGAGATACTGGTCTGTTTTCTTCTTGCAGGATGTCTGCTACTGTACACTCGTTATTCCTGTTCCTTCAGTAATAAATTAAATTTCTATTCATTCTACATCCTTATCAGGAGGTGTATGTGCGAGCAGGGTGGAATTAATTTTTTCCTCTGCTGGATCTAGAACCTGTGTGCCACATAAATCCCTGCCTTTGGAAATGTGTTTGCTGAGAGGGGAGTGTTAGAAGTGTGGGCTCACAGTGGGTGGGGAAAGGCAAAGATATTTATTTTAAAAATTACTCTACACTATAAGATACTTCTGTCCTCCAGCTCTGATATTGTTTCTCTGCTCAAAATTGCTGATTCTACAGCTGAATTAGCAGGAAAAATTTATGTGAGGACTGTCCATGCACCCCAATGAAAAGTGAGGCAGCCTAATCCACCACAAGCATTATTTAAGGTTTTCCATCTCTGTGTGTGAAGGAATTAGGCAGTAGGAAGCGTCTCTTGTTGCTCTTCTGGCAGGAGAATAACAGATTACTAAAATAAAAGCAGGTGTTCTGTTTTAAGAGCTTGTTTGGTTACTTTTCATGCCCAGTTTTATGTGATGGCATTGCAGAGGGGTTGGATGCATAACTATTTTAAGCAGCCAAATGATGAATTTCCAGGTCACTGGCAGGTGGTTTGAGTCTGCTTTTTGACCATTGCATGGTCAAGGATTAACCATGTGTGTGACTGGAAATCCATTTTCTTCCTCTGAAGTGTAATCAGTGATCCTCAACTTTGTCTTGCAATCAGCAAACCTGTGCAAAGTCCAAGCACCGTGTGTGGAATTGCTGGTCAGCATTTGCATTCTGTGAATTTGATAAATAAACATAAACGGTAAGAATGCATAAAATCAATTAACTAACCAAACCATGCATGGCACTCTGAAGATGTAACTCTGGGTGCTGCAAATGCACTCATCTGCAGCTCCACTTATGCTCACCAAGATAAGCAAAGTTATTTATACATTTTAACATGCAAGGTATTTGCCAAAGAAAAAATGTGAGGTTCTGCTGAAATTAATGAGGGAATTCTGGTTCATAATCACTCATGTATGTTTTGATTAGTGAGAAGTCCAACATTTCCTGGTACTTACATCTCCAGTAACGCATAGTTCAAACTTTGCAATGCAATTGGAGAAATTTAATTAGGGAAAGAAGTATAGCATTAATTGAATTTTCTGTACGCTATCTGGTTTCCGTGAATCGAAATGGTAAAAGTGTTTGCTCAAAGGGCATTTTAAATTTTTGCGTACCTTCAACAGCAATACCTTTACAAAATCCATACAAATGTAGGGAAAAGAGCTGAGCTCCACTGGGGTTTTTTCTTTGCTGGAAAAAAGAGGCATGAGGTGTTGAATTCAAACCATGATAACCCTTTACTGTGTCTTATGGCATTCTTTGGTCTTGGTTCACCTCTGTCCTGCATCTTAGATGAAAATCTGTGGAGCAACTTCTTGTAAATAGTGCTTTGCATTTGTTTAACACCAACAGACATTAAATAAACTGGTTAAACGCAGCTTGCAGACTAAAAAATTCCTAAATCCTTCTAAGAAAATAATAATAATTACAATAGGACTTGTAGAATCTTTCATGAACTTTTAATTTGACTATTTGCTGCCTGTCCAGAGATCTGGACATAAGTATTTGCTATAAAGCACATCTGTATATTTTAGGTATTAGAATTATGCACTAGTGTAGTGGCAGAGAAAATTCTATTCATTAGGTGATTCAGTGCATTTCAGCAACAGCTTATTGCCACTGTCCCTTTCAGACAGTCTTTCCTCACATTTAGTACAATTCATTTTATCCCAAAAGTGATCTACTTAGATTTACATCAAAAGTTTCTGCAGGTTGAGACGTCAGAAATTATTCATTTATGCTGCTAACATCTTCTTTCAGAATCAAAGCTTTCTAGGCTAATAGGCTTCTTGTGCTGGCAAAGCTGTTTACAGGTGCTGGGAACTCTCTCTGAACAGCTGTAAAATGGTCAGAATGACCATTTAATTAGGAAGGGACCCAGCGTATTTCCAAACTAATAGAGGTATAAATATTCAAACTCCTGGTGGCACAGAAATCTATGTGTCAATGTAATTTTAATTTCCCCAGACATCAGGATTTAAAATAATTTAGAGCCTACAGTAAAAATCAATTTTGAGAATTACCTTAGAATCCTACTTGCACACATTCGAACCAATATTGTTTTGATTGAAACTTTTATTTACAAGCACCCTGAAGAATTCTTTATGTTTCTGAAAAATGCTATGTTTTAGAGGTAATGAAGATAGGCCATATAAGTATCAAATGAAGAAATCTTACTGTGTACAGTACAAATAATTTATGATAAAATGTGTTGTCAATATAGGGCCATGAGAGTGAATACTTGGCTTTTTAAAAAAAATTTACAGATCTACCTTAAAGGAGTAGTTATGTTTAATTGATTTCAAGATTAGAAATGTACTTCATCTACTCACACTCTGATACAGTACTGATACAGATAAATTTTCTGCATGTACTTGACAGTCCTCCTATATGTACTTGGTTGGGTTTTTTCACTTAAATTATATTACACACAAAGAGACTAATATTGAAGAGGAATAAGGTAAAAGAAAAGAGTAATTAATGGACTTTTCTTAGGTATGGGGGTTTTTGTCTAATAAATCTGCAGTAAACTGGGGCCTAGCATTGGCATTTAGATTTCTTTGCTGCCTTCTCTTGAATCTGAAAATCCAAATAAGGGAGCATTTTAATTTGTATAGTATCCTGGAGTTAAAGTAATTACTATTGGTGTTGTTAGCCCTCATTAAAGCCCTTGTGGCAGTGCAGGGAAGGCCTGTGGAGCAAAAAGTATTATCAGCATTTTGGCAATTGGGTATCTTGTGCTTTAGAAATAACCTTTCAATTACTGATATGGTATAAGTGTCAGGAAAGTCTTCATGGAAAATACTTATTTTTTGTCATGATGAGAGGTGTGCTAAATGGTAAATATTTACCTCTGCTTTTGTATTGCTCGTGCTATGTTCATACGTGTTTCAGCAGGAAGTTAGCAAAGTGTGCTTTGAGTACTTTCTCAAGGAGTATTTAAAAGCAGGTGTTTAATACCTGTAGGACGTTTTGCTGGACTTTGAGGGGAGTGGATTTAAGAGAGAGCTGTGGCAGTTTTGAAGGGGGTGTTTCACATAATGACATCAGGTGGTTTGGATCCACGTCCAGTATTACTGCAGATAAAACAAAACGCTTTGGAACAAAGGGAATCTTCTCCTTCTCACAGTAATTTAGTAGAAAGGCAGTGTTGAAGTTCTTACGTATTGAAATGGCTCTTTTGTAGTCAATCATCCCAGCCAGGAGAAGCCTTTGGCTGTGAGGGTGTCCCAGTGTGATGCAGGTGTGCTCAGAAGGTGACAGCAGTGTCACTGAGCACTGCTCAGCCCACAGCTGTGCCAGCTCCCTGTGTGTGACAGCTCCATGCTGTTTCTGGGATCCAAGCAGGAATCTGATGGGAATGCTGGGGACAAGCACTGTCTTCATATCTAAGGCAGAATACAATCCTGGCTGCATCTCATCTTCTGTTTGAGAGGTCTGAACCAATCCTTGCTGATAACTCAGCAGTGCCAGCTGGAATTATTATTCTATGTCTCATAAATATCACAATTACAGAACACAGCAATGATCATAATTTGCAAGCAGCAACAATCTGGTTAAACCTTATCAATGTTCTGCATTTTACAAACAGTGAACCTCCTTGTATCACTTTTTCTCCATTAATATTATGTGTTAAAAAATTATCTATCCTACCCTTTCACACTGTAATCATTAGGAAATTATTTGCCTGGATAATGCATGAACTTATTATCTGTAAATGGTAAAAGATACAGCAGGCATAGTCCCATTTGCCTGAAATATGTTTAACTTAAGGCTCATAGAGAAATGATGTTGCCTGTGTTGTTGTTATTCTGGAGCCAAAAATTCATTTATTATTGAGCTTTGTTTGACATTCCTTCAGGTTCGAACTTCTTGGGATTCTGAATATAATCACAGCAGATACATGTGCAGCTCTTATTGCTTGGCTGAGCACAGAAGACTCAGAAGCAACCCTAGAGGAAAAAATCCACTCCCTTGATGAATTCTTTAAAATCATTAATGCTTTCTGGCTGCAGCATGGAAGCGGGTGGTGCCAGCAGAGCAATGTAATTAACCTTCTTTATAAATTAAATGTGCAAATGTGTTATGTAGTGCACAGCATTTGGATAGAATTATTTCTACTTCAATGTAGCTTTAGTTGGGAAAAAATAATTTTCTAACAGCTGCTCTGTGGCTTGGGAATTTGAAACAGCTTTTACTCTCCTTAAACCAGCTATCAAATACCCGGGGCTAAGAATGGCAAAGTGTGAAATGTAGTCATATATTATTATACACAGGATCAATATTTCAAAAGGCCATCTAAGCTCTCTGGGAAAAGAAGGGTTTGGCGTTTTTCTGCAAACTACAAAAGATGCATAGCTGGAAAAACTTATTTTTCTCATCACTTAGAGTTTAGCAGACAGGCTTCTTTTTCATGAAAAGGTAACAAAAGAATAAATAAACTCTTCATCATTAATTGGAAAGCCTCTTTAACAGTTGTAAAAGGGGAAAAACCCTTGCATAATCCATAAAGGTAAAATATATGAGAAAAAAAATTAATAATTATATGGAAGGAGAACGTTTGCTTACCTCATTCATGATTGATTTGGAGGCACAACTTTCACTTATATGTCCTGTATATAGTCATTCATGGTGGGCATGGGATTGGTATTGACATGCCTGAGTTTTAATTCTGCATATGCAAGAAAATTTAGGCATAATGAAGTGTTTTCAATAGCAAATATCATCCTCCCCAGCTACTCAGGCAAACTCATTTCCCTAGAACTTCAGTTTCTAGGTTTGATACTCCAGTCAGGCTGTGTTAACTGTGTGTTCAGCCTGGACAGCACAGTTGGCACCTGATCATTGAGGCAGCAGAATTAAGAAGAGCTGGGCACAATGGTGAGCATTTTCTGCAGAAACTTACTTCAAAGTGGCTTACTGTCCCAGTAATGGTTTTTTCATCAGCTGATGAACAGCATTGCAAACTAAAAAATGATATTCTGATCACTGCATGTGTGTGCAAGCAGGATCTTATAATTGTTGGAAGTTACAGGCAAACGATAGATCAAGAAGAATCGTGGGACTGCATTCCTATTGCTTTATCCTTTTTGGGAAGGAAGTCATACCTAGTCACACATATTTAACTTCACCTAAGGGCTGCTTAGCACAGCAGAACACCTGTGTGTACTGCAGCTGCCATCTCTGACATGTATATCTGTATTCATCTGCCTGCATTTGTGCAGCTTGGAGAGTGCTGAGCTACCTCCAGCATCCTGAGCAACTCTCCATCATTCCACAGGGAGAGGAAATGCACCCGGACTAACTGTGTTTAGGATGCATCAATATTTGGATGATAAACTCCGTAGGAATTGCAAATGATTGCCCCCTGAGGTATTCATCTACTGTCTCAGCATGACTTGAGGGAGCTCTGCGCCTCTGTTTATGCTGCCTTTTGGATCAGCTAGTCTATATCAATTCCAGAGGTCTGCATCAGCCGTGATCCCGTGGTACCTTTTGTAAATAGGATCACTAACCCCAATATGCTGCCCAGACAACAAGTTCTAATAACAGCCAGTCAAGCCAAATCGCCCCTGTATTACAGTGTTGCATATAACATTCTTCTCTGCCTCCCGTGCTGTTTTCCTCTTAAACCTCATGGAAGTGAAAGCATTCCGAACTCTAAGAAATCAAACCTTATTTCAAGCATAGTTTTTCCTTTTGTCTTCCAGAAAGTGTTGCAAAAGCTAAGTTGAAACTCACTGCAGACTGATTTGGGATATGCCTAGACTGAGATTTCAAAGTCATTAAGTTACCTATCCCTCTTATCCATCACAGTTAGACACCCAAACATCTTCATGTCTAGACGTATTGATGGAAGCTCACTATTCCCTCATGGAAGATGATAGTTAATAATTAGGGTTAAGGCATTGGCATGCATATTAGAAATTGCTGCAGCCAAAGAACTCCTTTATCATCTCAATCTACAGTAGATGCAGAGACAACTCCTCAGGGGCTGTTTGTTCCTACAAACTGCTTTGTGAAGGACACAGCAGCTAAAAGCAAATGTCACTCTCAGCAGAGCAGCAGAGATCCATTCCAGTTCTGACTGTAAAGGTGGAATAGCAGCTGAAAGCAATGCCTCAGCCAGGCTGAAAGGAAAATTAGCAGGTCCAGTTCTGAGTTTTGAGCATATCTGGATGTTACAGCAACAGTTCTGCATTTATGCATCAGCATGTGTATTAACATAACTGTCTCTCCTTCCCAAACTCTCAGGTAAAATACTTTCCTTCTATGTCCCTCTCTGAGTGGCTTTGCATCATGGATTTGATTAAAATCACAGTTTAAGGGCCAAGATCCAGATCAGATCCTGTTCACTTGGCAAGCAGGTAGTCTGAGACCATTTAGAAATCTGCCACAGGAAAAATAGCTTTCTTTGAAAAGCAGTGACTGAGACTCAACTTCCTGAGCTCCTCCGGAGGCACAAAATCTGTGAGGGAGTTCACAAGAAAGAATGGGGCGGTTTAGATGTTGCAGGGCTTCCATCACTTCACAGGCTCTTCAGAAGAGCCCAGAGACTGGAAGAAAGGACAAGAAAAGGCTGAGAAGAAGGGCCAGTGGTATAAGTAGATGAAGAGCCACCTTGCAGATAACAAGCACCAACATACTGTGAGGATGAGCATGGCTCCTGATGAAAAAATGTGAGCTAAGAAATAATCCTCTGCTCGTGTGACATGGAGCAGGCCATGGGGTAATTCATAAGGTCATCCAATCTTGTAAGCAGGAGTGAAGAGCTCTTTAGAAAAGGAAAACCATTTACAGCAAGTTTTTTAAATTTTCAGTGTTCTTAATGGTTTTTAAAAGATGTTTCAATTATTGCATGTTTTATCGTCAATATCTTGTAGGATTTTTCTCAAGTACTCCGCTGCTCCTTGAGTTAAATATATATTAAATCTTCAGTGTTTGGTTGTTTGATGACAGTGTATGATACAAGAGTGACTTTGAAAGGTTTGATTGCCATATATACAAGCTGATTAAAGAGCAGTGTGCAGAAATTTTCTGAATTTTTTTTTTTAATCGTTCCGATGTTGGCAGAAATTTCTTTCTTTCTTTCCAGCCAGACCTTTAGTACATCTGGCCAAGTGTTTCTGCATGTACTGATCTCATACTCTGATTCATTCCTGGGTGAATTTCTTTGAGTATTCATAGAGCTTCGTGATTTGCTTCTTCTTTTTTTTTTCAGGATGTCACACTTTTGTTTTGTTTTGCCTGGGTCCTGTCTTTGAGAGCGACGTGATTCTAAATTAGTTTCTGGCCCAATTTAGAAACGCTTCTTTCTGAGTTCCTGAGTTTTGACTTAATGCATGCTGTATGAAATCCTGAACCATAAATGGATAGTATCATAGGATTTTACTGTCTTCTCTCAAACCTTACACAATTACACTCATAACTGCAAAAGTGGTGTCATTGTGACAGAACGATGACAAAAGCACCAAGCCTCTGTCTGTTGTTGACTGTGAGTTTATTCCCAGTTACTGGGTGTAGCTATCTGTAAAAGGCTAAATCAGAATGACGCCCTGAAGACTTTGTTACATTCTCCCATGCCCTCATAAAAAGTTGTTTTATTCCTCTCGTATACCAACCCCCCCAATTTTCATTGAACACCGTTTGTAACAAAAGATCTTTAAGCATAAAAGAGTCAAAATAAAATTTAATATCAGTATACAGTACAAACTCAAATAATGACAAAAAAAGAGCTTTGGTTATGTTGGAGCATTTTGAAATATTAAAATATTTTTATTTTATATATATATTACTTTTAAAAGCATCACAATAGTCACTTAGGGGAAAACCATCTTGGGATCATTATCTGTTCTTGAAAGAAAAAGTATTCGTTTAGGTGCATGATTCATTTCAGTGAGCACCTTGAAACCAGAGGGAGGTGAGCATATTTATTAGGGTAACAATGAAACTCCTGATTTCCTCTGGTGCTTTGAAGAGCTGGCAAGCAATATGGTAACAGGGAGTACAAAGATTTCTCTTCACGCTTGTTTGCAGCTCTAACTCTTTGGTGAGATATAATGAGGTGCAATAAAAAGGAAAACAACTGCTGATACTTTAATAACCTGTCCTGTAGGACAGCTGGAATTTCAGAGGTTTAGGCTGTGTGTTATGCAAAGGGTGAAGTTTATGAAGAATCTTTCTGCCCTATTCTTTCATTCCTGTTTCTTTTGTTTCTCCTCCCACACCTTATATTATCTTCCTATAGCTTTCCTACCAAGCACTTGAAAGATTGAAAATTATCCACCCCCTCTTAAATAGAATATTATATAATATGCCGTCCTTTGCTTAGATTGTCATCTACAGAGGTTTGTGTAGCTTTTGAAGTTCTCTTAGATGTGGAAATGCTTCACACATCCTGAATACTAAAGGCAAAAGCAGGGGCTTTCCTCTCCCATCTCAGCATTTATTATCACTCGTACTTGCAAAATAAATATCTCCGCAGACTACCTGGCAAGCTGCAGCTGCAGGTATGTCAGTCAAAACCAAGAAATTAAAACTGTAATAGAAAAGACTTTTCAAAGTGTATTGGTGTTCCTTTGGTACTCTTCAAGACCTTTAATTTGTGGTCAAATTAACATCAATGGAAGTGGCTGTTGAGTGCATTCTACAATTTCCTGTGAATGTGATAAGGATGTCATTTGACATGTGAACTCAGAATAGGGAAACAATTCCATATTCTTCTCTTTCTGTAAGAAGCAAAACCAGTCTCATGGAAAATTAAAATTCAAAAGAGCCATTACAAATGGGTTATTTGGAGCTGATCTTTGAAATAAGGATTGGGAAAGGAGAGTGGCACAAAAGCACAAGCTTTATTCCCAAATATGATCTTCGGGGTAATCTTTTCACTGTTTGTACAAAAAGGTGCCTCATTTGATAACATGAGTAAAGACAGTCTTGCTTTTGGCAGCCAGTTTGCTTCTAGAAAGCCCAGCAGTGAGCACAGCTGCAAGGGACAGTGTTTCCCACACAGCCAAGTGGGAAAAAAGAAAAAAAAGTGAAATGAGAAAACCCCATGCTATTTCTTACCTGGCATTGCCAGCTAAGGTTGACCTGGACGTGTCATTTTACAGCACAGCCCCCAACAACCAAACTCCACAGTTTCCACCTCAGCTCAGCAAAGCTCTCAGAGCACAGAGCTGCAGGGAAGATCCAGTGTTATCATTTTCAACATCTGCTGTAGTAAACTCATTCCAGAAATCTCAAGGATTCATTCTGGTTTGGTTGTCAAGCACACATCCTGGGAATTCACAGCGCACTAGTGAGTCCTTGGAATGCTGAAGCAAGTTTTACAGGAAAAAAGAAACCTTCTAAAAAAAGTGTGAGGCAAAGAGGATGCAAAATTTTAATGAATATCAATGTATCAAAATAAGGAGAATAAAAAAACTAGAGGGAGTTGCAGTCAAATGTACGAAAAGCTGCAAAAGAAGTTGAAAGAAAAGGCTGGCTTGGGTACTCAAATTTGCAGAGCTGACAGAGTTCCTCTGTTGACTTCCTACACTATTATACCTCCTGCTGGAGCTCCTGCCTATCCCTGGGCTTTCAGAGATTTAGTTTATTCAATAAAATAAATAATATGGTGCAATTCTACCTAGAAAATTCAGAAGGATGTCACTGTGTATTTACAGCAGTGAAGAGAGCTATCGAAGGGACAAAGCAGTACAAGTTTCAGCAGCTGTATAACAAAAATTGATACATTCTAGTTGCAGTCCTGAAATTATCTTGCCTTTTCAAATTTCAGCAGAGAAAGCAATTGTAAGAAAATTTGAGAATAAGCTCATTTTTCCACATAGATGCCATAGTTTTGCTGGAATAAATATGAATTTACTAAACAAGTTAATTTTAAGATTAATAAGAGATGATGTTGCAGACATAGCCCTTAATACAATAAAAAGAGTTTAAATGATTTGCTGAGAACCTAAAACTGCTCTGGGGACAATTTCAGTCCTTTATACTGCACACACAAAGAAAAGATGGCAGAATGTAATGGAGGTATTTTTCATTTTGTAAACAACTGGGTAGATAGCGTGTCATTTAAGAAAAAGTACATTGTAAAGTAATGCTGTAAATATTGCATGGCATTATTCTGATCCACTGTGACTGTGTAGGTGCTATGAAAAGGAGCAAGAAAAAGTGCCTTTTTAAGCAATATCAATCTGCCTGCTTTTGAAATTTTTAATATTTAAAGCAATAGAAAACCATTTTTTCATCCTTTAATCAACTTTCTAGCTTTGAGTATCTGTTGTTTTTTCCCCCAGATTTACACTTCTGCTATTTATTTACTATTATTTTAGGTTGTCACTGGTTCTGCAGCTACTTATGCAGTAACAGAAAAGAGCTTTTCTTCTTATTAGAAAAAATAAAATCCTTCATTTGAGTCTGAGATTGCTTCTTTCTGTGGTATTTCATTTCTTCTGCTCTCATGAGCATCCATTCAGATGGATTATGAAAAATGCCTTGCTACAGTATTAAGACTTCTTATATTCTAGGTAATTTTATTCATAACAAGATGAGAAAGATTCTCTTTAATACAACTTATTTTTTTCGTTAAAAGATCAGGTTTAAAATATCTAGAGGATTTAACCTCTCTCTGAGGTTAGAAATCCATGTCAGTCTTTTTATCTTCATGAATAATTTTCTATTTATTTGCACCAAAAAAATTCCCCAAACAGCGTTATTGCAATGTCAGTTTATAAATATTGAGGCTCTGGTTCCCTGTTAAGAATGAACTTCTCAGGGTGTGGCTCCTGCTCCCTTTTGTGTCTCACATTTACGCAGGCACATGCATAGCTATGGGCTCATTTACAATACATGTGTCCTTTTCAATTTAACATTAATTTAAATTGTCTTCCAATTTAACAAAATAGTCTACTTATAGAATAATTCAATAGATACATGCTGTCAGAGTTTACCACGTCTTTCACAATAAATTCAAGGTAATGTATAAATTCTTCACACATGAATGTGTGTACAACATTTCATTCTTAACACCTAAAACTATTTTATATGCTTCTTAACACCCAATTTTATTGCAGATCGACAGAACACCTCCAATCAATTCTGTATATAACCAGGCATTCTTTTTATTGCATTATGTATATTATACAGCTGAATTTAAACCACAGTGAAGAACAGCATCACATGGCAATGATATCTGCTCTTCCTTTGGTTATCACTGCACTCTCAAAGGAGCAAGAGCTGTTTGAGATTCTGGTATTGACTCCTTTAATTGGGAAATTGGAAAAGTAGCTTAGAGTTCACTTTTTTTTTCTATATAAAATAGCTTTAAATTGTCTTCATAAAATGTCAAATGATCCTGAACCTCTTCTCGTTTCTATGACAACCTGAGTGTGGTGTAGTCGTAGGCCAGAGATTCTCTGAAGCTGATAGTGACTTTATGAAATATTTTTGTTTTAAAAAGGAAGGATGGTAGTGATTTCTGCCAGGTGAGCTTTCAGACCATTGTTTTAGGTTTTCGTTTTAAATTTGCTGCTTTGTAGCCTCTTGCCTATTTCTGTATCAACAGCAAGGAAGATACAAAATTGATGAGGCTCAGCTCAGAGTTTATGCTCAGAAAAAGTAGTGTCTTCAACTGGTTTTAATGAAGAGAAAATCAATTTCCCAGACATTAATGGTTATGCACTTCTTCCCATTACCAAACTATTTGTCTAAGGGATACAGTTCCACTTATTGGTGCATTTTTGAGACCTAGTAGTAATACTAATGATATACTCTTACATGACACATGCAGAGAGAGAATCGGATCCACAGTAGGTGAAAAATGAGAAAACTTTATTGCATTTACAGCTGAGTGTTCCCAGGACATAAAACCTGCAAAGTAGCAAATTTTTCCCAATTGTAATAACCTTAAATGCCAAGCTCCTTTCCCAGGAACAGAGAAGTATTGATATTTAGCTCTTTTGTTTTGCTTGCCTCCCCAAACTGAGCTATGTTTTTGCTAGATTGGCTTGATCAGTCTGTACTCACAGCAGATCATTACAAATTGCACCTCACTTCAGTAGAATGAAAATAAAATGCTTGGAAAATACTGGAGATTTCTGTTAGCATTTCAGCAGAGCTGGTTCTGATGAATAGCAATTTATTTTAGAAGGTAGATTAAAGGCTTAGCTCTAAACAGGTAACCATGACAATTGTGCATATCCTGGGTAATTAAAATGTCTCAAAGTTTGCTGGTAGGACTATGCCATGAGGGCTGTAGGGTTATAACCTGGCATGCAGGCAGCTCCAATCATCAAGGGTTGCATTGGTGTTAGTGAGTTTGTTCAATCCCTTTGTAGTCCTATATTGATCAAACAATGCCTGCACTTAAATTGGTGGAGTGTGCAAACCATTGTTTTTATTAGTGAGGGTGTTGGTCACCATTTGCAGTCTTTCAGTCCCCTGAGAAAAGATAGTTTTGGCAATGGTAAATTTGGAGTGCACCTACAGCAGTCTATAATTCACCATGAGTCACGGGATCAGAGACAAGGAAATAACATTTTGTTAAGAGAGTAAATATGGACAGTGGCAGAAATTAAATATTTAGAGCTCTGGCCTTGTCCCAGACAACATCTCCACATTTTTAATGGCTAGTTCATTCAGGGCTCTGTCTGCACTGCCAAAGAATGACAATTGAAGAGAAAATTCAAATAAGAACAAACTCATCCACTCATGTAAAGATGACTTGGCATGGAATGGCCAAATAGGTATGTTTTCCATCTAGAAATATGGATAATAGTGTCTGACAAAGAAGCTCCATAAAATCTGTGTAATCTCAAGGAACTGGAATTAAATCGTCCAGACAGTGGATCTCTAAAATCTAACAATACTTCAGATTAATCAGAAATTTATAGAATCACAGGCCCACGTTTCTACACCAAATTTTATTTCCACTCTCCAGCCCAGTCCTACCATCTCTAACTTCACAGGCACATCCAAGAGCTCTCAAGGGCTGAAGGAAACCAGGGCAGCAGCATTGCTCCTGACAGAGCATTCATTGCCAGCAGGGAGCAGCTTTGCCGGGCTGGAGAGATGCTCTTCTCAGAGGAGGACTGAGCAACTTTATTCCTCTGGGGTACAGTCTAGGGATATTTGTGTATTGGTTTCACTTATTGTCAGTAAAACAAAGGTCTCTGAGTAATGTACAGGTCAGTACAAAATTCCCTGATTTCAGGGGGAGAGTTTGCCTCTGGAATGAATTAATCAGATATTGCTTAAGTGAGAAAGTTTCTTCCTTCCTAAATTTTTGATCTTTTATTAAAGAAATGCTGGCAGCAATCTCTTCTAGAAATGGAAACTCAGATGTTAAGTAAAATAACTTGATTTGCATTAAATAGTTCTGTCTTTAGAAACATAGCACAGCAAAATAAACTCCTGTGGTTGTTGATAACTCAGAGGAGCTTCAGGGCAAACATGCAGAAGGGTATAGTAGAAATGTTAACCAAAATATTACTATGAAATGATGAAAGCAAAGTTTCTCTGTTGTCTATTCTGCAAAACCTAATCTGCACAGGGAGCTCTGCAGACATGAACATCTTCAGGCTTGGGACCTGCCAAGGCAGTTGGGTATTTTCAGGTTAGAGGTATAATTCACCAGATGGAGAACTACAGAGCTGACAGGGTAAAACAATCGTCATTACTTGGGAAACAAATTTTGGTTGACAAAAATAATACTAATAAAATATTTTCCATAGAACTTTCAAATATAACCAGCATGTTGCTACATTTTCTTATACAGTCAGATAAAGTCAGAGTTGAAAGGGGAAAAAGAAATCCCAAAGTGTACCATTTCTCTAATTTTTCTCCATGTTCCAAAGAGTTCAGATCAATTCAAGTACTCTTACCATGAACAATATAAAGAACTTTTGCCAAACGCAATTTTCCAAACAAGACTAGCCATATAAAAAGAAATTTTTTGTGTGACTTCTAACGTACTAAATATCTTGTAAAGTTTGCCACAGAACTATGATGATACAAGTGGGAAAAAGAGAGATAAGGAAAGAAGAAACACAAGAAATAGTCCAGGAACTAGCAATGAGTATAATATAATGCACAAAATTATTCAGGGATCAACTTGGATTTGCAGAGCTGGGAATACATCTTTTGGAGATTCTAGCTCTTTTGGAGAGTGACATTTCTGTTTATGTCTGAACAACCAGGTTGCTCTGCAGGAAGGTCTCTGAGGACTTTGTTGTCTGAATTTCCTGACATCAAAGATAATGCCAAATGTTTAAATTTAATGAACAGTGCATGGGGAAAGCAGTGTGTAGACTATCCATCCTAACAGGATAAAGGATTTTGGAAAAATTTTGGGTAAATCTTGGCTTCTGAAGTGAATAGCAGAGTTTCCAGTGGTTTCAGCTAAAGTACAATTTCACCTTTGGCTTTTCTACAGTCTTTGCCAAAAAAAAGCCCATTATCATTTTTTTGTGTCCTAAAAGAGCCAGCAGAAATATTTCTCAAGAGGCAGAATAGAAAATTTACATATACTTGAAATGCACCTCTTTGGGGTTTTTTCCCCCAGGGAAGGGGAAAGAAGGGATAAATAATTTTCCAAGAGCAGTGAGGAGTAATGGATTATCAAACCTCAAAACACTGAATAAAACTGGGGGGAAATTTTGTTTTGTTTGTGGATATGAGTGTTGCAGGGGGAAGGGTGTTTTTTAAATTTGGATTTTGTTAAGGTCATATTTTCCTCAGAATCAGAGAAAACAAAACATGATAGAACTTCTTTATTAACAGACAAAAAAACAGGTGCAAAAATTTTATCATTTTAAATGGCCATTTAAAGCATAAAACAGATGAGACCAGAATTCTGTGGTTATGATGAAGAGGACTTTATTAAATTGTCTGAAATTATGCAATAAGGATTGCTGAAACTGAAAATAAAATATATATGTTCCTCCAGATAGGAACGTAGCTAATTTCTGCCCACTTGTTTTATGATCCATCTTTATTGCAGAATAACCCAGTCATTTTGAAAACACTGAAATGCTTCTTAATCTAAACCATCTGAATGTTGTTTTGCTGGGTAGGAGTTCTGAGCATGCAATCCAATCTTTGAGTGGGAGACAGTGTAGTCTTTTGAGCTTATGCAGTTGTGTTCCTGCTGCTAAAATTACCATTTTCCATTTCAAGGAAAGCAATGTTTTTGTGTGATATGGACATTATCTCAGATTAATCTGATATCTCCATCAGGAAGAAACTGCTGTTGGGTGGCCTTTGCCTTCAGTTATTTATTTGTTATTTACCTGGTCTGGATTTGTAACAGGACCCTAAAAATAGTAGAGTGTATCAAGAGGAGTTTTAGGGCTCTCAGCAGGGTAAGAAAAGCTGCAACAAGAATTATAACAATGCATTTTTAAAGCCATCCTATAAAGTTTTATATTCTTAGGAACACATCATTTTAGACGTAGGCATGTATTAGCGATTTCGAAGATGACTTCATGATTTTGGGAGTTGAATCCATTATTATTGTGATGTTGGAACACACCAGAGTGGGTGAGCCGAGTTAGGGGTGTTTCCAGCAGCCAGGAAGCTCAGTTAGGAATCAAGTGCAGCATCACTGCCATAAATATATTGAAGTGCAGGTAGGCAGCTTGGTGAAAAGCCGTGGCAAAGGTGCTAAAATCAAGCTTCAGGCTGGTGGCTTGGGGTGCTGGGTTTTGCTGACAGGTTGTACAGGGTGTGTGGAGCTGCTTTTCCTGCTGGCTAAAGGAATATTGGCAGGAGTGTGACTGCTTGCCCCTATTTTTCTTCTGTGATTACAGCTCAAGATACAGAAACTTGTTTAGAGCTCTAGAAAGGCAAAACCCAAACATGCTGTTACATAAAAGAAGGAAATTGAATCCTACAGAAAGGATAAATGGAAGCAATTTAGTAGGTTAGGTGCAAGGAGTAATACCTGTCATTACAGACCAACAAACATTTTATTTCAGCTTTATTCCACCTGTTCTTTTGGCATTTGCTCTGGTTTCACTTTCACTTACTACACTGGCAACGTCTGGGCTCAGTGTGCCAAATCGGTCTTTCTGCTTCATTTTCTCAAATGAGCCAGTTGTAAGATTTCTTTTCATGGCTTTTAAACGTCTCTTATCAATGGAAAAAAAATCCAACCAACCAAATAAAATAACCAAGAAATAGCCTTAAAAAAATCTTTTGAACAGGCTATTTACAAAAGGTGTTCGTGTTAAGAAATGAATATTCTTGAGCTTCTGTTCAACAAAACAAATTCAGCATTGTGATCACACTTGGAGTCAGCTAGAATAAAACAATATGACATGAAATATTTAATAGAAGGCTTGGGCAATGATCTTGTGAACTCTTATAGGCATTCTTGGATTTAGGGAAATTAATGATCCAATTCATTTCCAAGTGTCATGAAAGTGTAGCTACAGAGCTTGATCTAAGGTCTCTCAAAGTCAACAGAAGGGAAAAATGGCCAAGAAGGGGCAATCCAACCTTCAGAGAAGGCACAGAATCAAACCTTTAACTTTTCCCGTGTTTTTTGTTAACACATAAAAATAAGTTATAAAGCTGATGGATTTTTCTTCCAGACAGCTACTGCCAAACCTACCTTTGAGGCTGGTCTACAGTCAATATCACTGTTCCTGTATTACTTAGATCTGGTAGGGAACTCGATCCTCAATAGGCACATATCTAATAGGGAATATTTTTTTTTCACCTGTAATTCCTATTTATGCATATACTTATGTGTACCATATTTTATTTGAAAATACACATTACCTAAGTATTATACTCATTAGAGAGTAGCTGCATTTTACCAGCAGCATTATCCTATCTGGCCTTTGCTGAGTCTCTAGAGAATTTTGTAATATTCACAGCTGTCAGATTTTTCAGGCTGTCTGGTGTTTTACAGTGTCTGATCACCATTTAACACATCCTTGAAGACAACAGTGTTTGCTGTTAACTGTAAAACAGAAAATTGTATTTTCAGCTGCTATGAGCCATTGCTCCTGAATTGCAGGGAAAGCACCTGTATTATTATAGGATCATAGAATGGTTGGTTTGGAAGGAATCTCAAAGACTAACTGATTCCAACCCCCCTGCCATGGGCAGGGACACCTTCCTCTAGTGAGGTTGTTATGGCTTGGTACATGGGAAAATAGATTGCAAAGGGAATTTCAGTGGTTCCCTCTCCAAAGAAATGCCTTTTAGCTCACACATTTGGCACAATAAAATCAGGTAAGATATCTGAGGCAAGCCTTAATTTCAAAATGGAAATCTAAAAAGTTCAGTGTGAAGCATTCCTGCTGTTTATTCCAAAGAAAGTTATCTTAGCAGAGCAAAGTAAAACAAAACACGTGAATTGCTTCCTTTTTTAATACCACACATAATTCATATTTGAGACAGATTGCTGAACAACAGAATTGAATTGAAGAGCTCTGGTGGATTCAGAAAAGAACTGCATGAGAATATCCACAGTTCCATTAGATATATAACATTTGCATAAACCTGCATACTCAAGACCATGAACTGCTTGAAATTCAGAATATCATTCTGCTAAGTCGGTCATTTCACAGCTGATAGTTCAGAAGAAAAAATACGGTTTGTCTTCAAGAGCTGACTTTTCAAATGTCCTAAAGTAATTGGTTAACTGATATAACCTAGTACAATACTCTCTATTATTCACCCAAATGATAAGTTCAGATGAATATGGACTAAGAGAGAGGGGTGGCCTTGAAACTGAAAGCTGTGAAGCTAGAAATCCTCACCTCATATCTGAATACAACAGCTGGTGGAACTCTGATTCTTTGACATAAACTCACGAATTCTTTTACTTCAGTAGGACTGGGTTACTTTTATGAACTCTGTGATTTGGTTCATAATTTTGCAGACCATTTCAACTCTTGTATCTTTATTATAGTATTTGTTTAACAAACAATACAAATATTAAAAAACCCAAACTCCTGACCCTTTAACTGGGACCCTAGAGGTTGTAATGAATTTAGTTTAGAATTGTAAGCAAGTTTCCCCACCAAAAATCCTCAAAATACTGATATGTTGGGCATGTTGTGTGTGAAGCTAGGGCTTTATGAATCTCTAGTAATTTTGTAAGAACAGTCTAGTCTATTGGCTTAAAACAGGGGAGAATGTAGTTTCTACATTAAAACAGGGGAGAATGTAGTTTCTACATTGAAACAGGGATTAGGCCAGCCTATTTTCCTCTGTGAGAAATACACCATGAACTGCTTTTTAAAATAGCTTGTTTAAATAACAGCATCAACTCTTATAAACATATGGTTTAAAAAAAATTTCTATATATGACTAGCTTCATATAATACCACTTCCTATTTGATGTTCATATATTAGCATTCTATAAATGTATGCAGCTTATTATTAGCTGCTTTAGCGTGTAGAACCAAAATCTAAATACTGCTCAGCATTCCTGCTGCAACAATTAAGCCATTATGAGCTGAACTTCTGCATTTACTGTTGTATTTTCAGTTTAAAGGTTATTATTTCTTTGGTAATTGAGTTTTAGTGGTTTTGCATAATTTGCATTAATTGCAGTAATTAATGGTAATATTACTCTGCCTCTGTCATGTACCCAAAAGTTTAGCTTGTGACAATTCATTGTGAGTATTGGAAAGGACAGATAATATAATATGAAATAGCTTATAAAAACTGGTCTTAAGTTTGTCAGTGATAAATTTTAATGGGGACAAATAATTAGAGTTATTATTGAAGCAAAAGGGGTTTTAAAATACATTTGCTTCTGACTTTCACATTGAAAAATAATTTAATTTTTCCATAAACCATAATACTTTGACTGCACAAGATCTGTAGTGGATACTGGTAGACAGAGATAGCATTGGAGAGGCATAATGTGTTTTCCATATATTTTTTCTCTGTGGTGTATTCACAGAAAGTAATTGGTAATGCAGGTAAAAGCATGATTTACCCAACATCTTGCTGGGTTAGCATGTAGCATCAAAAGTTACACATATGTATTGCTATGTCTTTATCATCATTTACATGCACCAAACCTACCACGGCCAAACATTTTCCAAGAAAGAAATCACCTGACAGCACAGCCTTATCAAAATGCTCTTATTTGCAGTCAGATGGAAGTTATTTCTTAAAACACAGCAAATTTTTTTATCATATCCACACAGCAAAGTTGCCTCTTCAGTATATAAACTCATAATTGTATCTTGGTAGCTGTTTTTAATTTTTTTTTTCTGATGGGTTCCTTCTGCTGCATTTAAATATTTAAAAGAAATATCATGCCTTGGAAATATTGTATGTGATTGTTTCGTTTCTTTCTGGAGAAAAACTGCAGCATGTAAAACTGTTGGGAGTCGAAATGGCAGCTGGAGCCAGCCGTGATGGGAGCAGGTGCTCCACAAGCTTTCCCCACAGCTCTGCCAGCAGAGCTCTCTCCAGTCCAGCCCAGCTCTCTTCTCATTCCTGGCTGCTTCCTGGGCAGCCTGGCACTTGGCAGCTTCCTTTTGTGCTGCTAAAGAGCACATTGGACTAGATTGCAGCTATTGAATTCATTTCACTTCTGAAAAACATGCACCTGGCTGTTGTCGTTGCCCCAAGAGCAGCTGTAGGCTTTAAACGCCCTGCCCAGCTTCATGTGCTCCCACCTCCCCTCTTCCTTTCCATCTGAGCTAAGCCTGCCTGGCTGTGCCAGGCTATCCATCCCGTGGCCTGTTATCCCTGCTCGGGCTCTGGGGATGCTCCCAGCTGGCAAGGGCACAGCCCCTGCTGCCCTCACCTTTGACTGCTCCCCATCCTCCTTTATGGAGCTGCTCCTGATGCTCCTTGAGAGCTGTCTTTACAGGAAATCCAGCCTTTTGCAGATTTCTGAGAAAGCTCAGAAATGCTAGAGAATTTTTACAGTCACCATTTTGATCCAGAGAAGTGGGAGAAACTTTCTACAGATAGGTGACTGTAGCTTTTTATTTACTTTGCAGTCCCTTAGGTAATTTTGAATACATCAGCTGAAGTGACCAACTCGGGATCATGAAAGAGCTGTGTGGCATGGGGCAGGAATTCAATCCTAATCCCCTTGTTCCACATCTGCTCAATTTCTGAAGTGGACCATATGGGGAAAAAGGCAATTAAAAGCTGTTAGCGTTGATTTTATAGATGGTACTGAGACCTCAAGTTCAAGTTGTTGGTATTCACATGTGCTTAGAAAACAGGCATTGTAATGTAGGAAGGGAAAACATTTATATCCTACTTGGTCACGTGTTTTAGTGCCTTTCCTATGAAATAAATGCACCCAATCCTTTCTCTTCCAACCCTTGGAATTCTAAAAAGAGAAAATCCACTATTAGAAGAAAGCTATCTTAAGTACTTGCCATTAAAATAAGCTTGCATTTGTCTTTTGGCTGCCAAGGGACAAAGGCTGTGGCTGATACACATTTGTACTCTGCCTCCTCTTTTCTCCAGCAATCCTGGCTTCCTGCAGCATGGTTCCTTTAAATTCGGCATATTTTTGCCCGGCCATTAATTATACCCTCAAGACATTAAAAGCCTTGAAATATAAATATGCAGTTTTAGCTCAGTCCTAAAAGGATCTCTGTGCTCAAGAAGGGAATCAAAAGGCAGGACTCCCAGCCAATAGTTTGGGCATTGTTAGGTATGTCCTGTGAGCCTCACCTTTTGGTATGAAACAAAAAGAAAATAGCAAAATAAAACTCAGCTCTGTGTCGATGTGGCCTATCTGTGTCCCTTCTTACAACATCACTGCTGAGATTGGAGCTTTGTAAACTGAATTCACTTGAATTCTCTGAAAGTGTTTGTTGTTTGTTCCACAAAACCCAGCCGGAAATCTCAAATAGTAGCAATTTCACACCTGCTCCCCCAGACCAAAGTTTGTTAATCAGCACAAAAGCGATGTTTCCAGACTCAAGTGTTCCGAAGTGCCCTGTCAGAGTCTCTAGCAGGTGTTCATCACGGGGGTGCCTCAATGATTTCTTAACCAGGTTCTTTTGAACTATTCTATTTTGAAATCTCTTACCATTATTAATTTAATTTCTGACAGTGGAGTTTGCTGCATTTCGTATGAACCTGTGCCAAAATAGATGTAAATGCACTCAATTCTTTTTCTTTTAATTGCCTCTTGAAGATTCATTTTTAATCAATACTGTCCTCCATAAACCTCATCTACCCCCCATTTCTTCCCCAGAGGGCTCATCTGAGGTCCACTGAACTCAGAGGGAACTCTTTCAGTGTATTGTGAAGACTTGCAGTGAGCTTTCAAATGCCATCTGTCATGGGGAAAAACAAGTAAACATCAGTCCCTTTTCCTTCTTTCTTTTTTTTTTTTCTTGGATAGGTTAACACTTTGAATCATGTGCATTCACTGAGACTGTAAATGCTGTTAATTTAGAACTTGTCAGATGCTTTGTAGTGTTTTCTATCTCCAAATCTTATGTTTGTAAACCTTTTCAGTTTGCTCAGAAGTATTCATCTCTCTTTGAACATTAAATTTTACACATTTATTTTCTTTATTCATAAACTGTTTGCTTTTTCCTTCCTTGTTTGTAAACTGCTTACTTTAACAAATATCTAGTCATGTTCATTGCTTGGGTCATGGGACATTGATTTTGCTTTAGGAGTGGTTTACACATTTTTTTTTCAAAACTAGAAAAATGGTTGGTCTCTGATAACTTGTCAAAAAATTCCTTCCTTATATGATTGATGGAAAATAACAACAAAAAAATCCGTAGTGTTTTGGATAGCTATTCTTGCTCTCAACATTGCTGAAGTCCGTAGTATCAAGAATATGGACAATGTGGAATTATCTGTGCCTTGAAACACTGGCAAGGTCCACCAGTGCCTTCAGATCCACCTTCTGGTTTAATCAAAGTTAACTGGGAACAAATACCATGGCAAGAAAAAAGCCATCCCCACAGCTGACCTTTGTGTAATTTCATTTCATGATGACTTTTTAATCTTTCAGTTCTAAGTGTGCAATTAACAGAAAAAGAGGTAAAGGGCAATCGGTTTCCTGCCAATAACCCAGGGGTCAGAACTGAAGGTAAATTAGACAATTATCGAAGTCCCTGAAGCAGACCCACAGTGGAAATGGAATTTAAGAACTAATAAAAGACATTTACAGAATTATGCACAGGAACTGGAGGTACTTTGGAAAAACCAGCAAGCCTTTCCATTAAAGGGACTGACACCATTAGAACTCATAAATGACAAAGCAAGCCCATCTTCAGGGAAACAAAGGCTGAAGTCTGGGGTTGGAACAGCCCCATTTCTTCCAGCTTCTGATTTCCACACATGGTTTGAATTAGAGAGTGTAAAACCATCATTAAAGATCAAGAAAGGAGCAATTTTACAACAAATAATTAATGTTGTCTTCCATAGAATCAAGGTGGATGTTAGTGAGGTCTGTGACTTGCAGGTACAAGTGGTATGCAAGGATAATGTCCTTATATGGAGTATAATAATGTCCTTATATAGAGAATAAACACAGTTGTTGGGTCCTAGGAAAGAATGGCATTTAAGTTATACAATGTGGCAATAGATAAATGATGATAAAATAACAATATTTTTATGACCTGTGTAGATTTTGGGTATGTATGTGGTGTTTTGGTCTTTTGGGTTTTTGTTGGTTGTTTGGGGGCTTTTTGAGGGGAGTCTGGTGAGGTTCATGTGTTTATTTTTCAGAATAGATCCCTTTTTTTGTGATTGCCAGGGTTTGCATTGGAAGGAGTATCTGGTAGCAAACTTTTTAAGTAAAAGTAAACTGACAGAACACGAGGGACACAGCTAAATGCATTTATGTGATCGTGACAAGATAATCTTAATGATCGAGTTCTCAGGACAAATGAAAGAGAGCAGCTCTGTTGCCTCAATGAAAAATGAGTTTTCTGTCTGACTTGATTTTTGTAGCTCTAAAATATGACCACAAGGGTGTAAGTTTGATTTTTAGGGATGTTTCAGAAAATGTGTAATGCACAGAAAGGCTGATATTTTGTTTACGTAACTATTAATGTTTCTATTTATTAAAACAAACTGAGGAGGATCCGAATAGCATTTTTTTGCAGAATAATATGATATCTGGTCTAACAAATGACCTGGTGCAAGGTGGTATAAGTCTATTGAATTCTGCTCTTCCACCAGCAGAGAAGATAGCACTGGAAAGAGGAGAGTTTTGTCATAATTATGTGACATGACACTGCTATAAGATAAAGTTCAAACACACCACTGGGGATGAGCCTGATTATCCAAGCCCTAAATAATTTCATTTAGATTCGGTTCAGAGTAAGCCATGTTATCAGATTTCTTACAAATGGAAGGATGGGAGGTTTTTTCAAGTTCCTGACCCCTGAAGGTCAGCTGTGGTCCTTCTGCTTTATCATCCCAAGTGAAGAAAAGTTGTGCCTGGGCTTAAACTTAGGTCCTGCAGTGGAAAAGGGACAAGGCAGGAGGGACAGAAACACCTCTGTGTTGTCCTAAGTCCTCGAAAATGATGTTTTTTGGTCTTTACTCTTCATCCCCTGCTCCCTGACATCTGCGCTTGGGGAACACTGCAGTAACACCTGCATTGACTGCCTGAGCTGGATGCCATGCCCTGTGGGAAACCCACAGAGCTTAATCAGCAATCAAGGTGTATCCCAAATATGGGGAAAGCAATTACATTGTAATAATGCAAGATAATAAATTAAGGTCATATTGACTACAATGAATTTGAATAATTTAATACCGCTGAAAACCAATATCACACACCTATTGAAACATTCATTACAATAATTGTTTAGGCTATATAAAAAGCTTATAATTCAATATGAATATTAACAGCTTCTATTTCCCAGGCAGCCAGAAAATTATTAGAACTGATGATTTTCTGTGTAATATGAAAATTATGTTCTTAATGGCAGTGAATGTTTTATTGCAGTGAAGATATAAAAACCAGATTTGTCCTGGCAATTATGAATAGCAACAATTGTGTATTCAGTATTCAGTTGTATTGTGTATTGTGCAATAGTATTGTGTACTGAATGGTTTCTTCCTAAGTCAATATTATTAACAATGTTGGGCTTGTTTATTTGTGGAGTAGCAATGGGTTTTACAACCTTTTTCTCTTAATTTTGCTTTAAAAGTAAATAAATAAATAAAAGGCCCACAGTTGGCTGTAAGACAAAATCAAGACTTGAGCAGTGGCAATATGGTTAATGACCTAAAGAGGTTTGTATTCAGCTGAGGCCTTTGATGAAAGTTCTATTTCTAAGGGTCTTGCTGTGTTTGGCCCCCAGGCCCTCAGCTGTGAAAAGAGTACAATGCGCTTTCTGCGATTGATTTTTTATTATTTATTTTGATTTTTTGGGGTTAGGGGATTTTTTTTTTGTTTGTTTGTTATTGGCTGCTTTGGCCAGACCTTGGCTTTGTGCACTACAGCTGCAGAGTGGTCCAGTGTTGGCTGCCATACTCTAATTAAAAATCAGAGATGCTTTCTTCAAATTTCTAAGTTTAGAAACAAGTAAGGAAATGTTTCTTTCAAATATCCAAAAAAGAGAAGACAAGCCATGTTTCTCGGACTGACCCTGTTGTAGCATGACATGTCGATAAAATCACTGACAGAGTAGTACTGAATTATTTTTATACAATGTTCTAAAGAATTTCTTGGGATAGGTGGACAGCAGGTGATATTTCCTTTATAAAGCACTTCAGTAAATTTATCGATATACTCAGTTCCTTGATTTCTTGGGTGCCCTTAATGACTTTATAATTGCAGATATTTTAGAGGTCAAAGAGTTGTCCTTTTCATCTCAGCTGTAGAAAAATGTCTAATTTTGATTCTACTCCATCTGGAGTTAGAGGAAAAAGAATCATTATAGTTTCTGCTTAGATTTTGATCCTTGGGCATTTGGGTGTTTTATAAGGTTTGCTAGATATGGCTTTTTAATGTATGACAACATAAAAATACATTGTGGATAGAAGTTAGACTTGTGGTGTCAACTTAGGGAAAACATAAGAAAATGCAGTTCAAGACATAAATCTTAGTTGCTCTTTACTTCTCTGTGACAACGCAGCTCAGAGTTTCAGAGCTGCTGCTGTAAAGCTGTGAGCTCTGTACATATCCCAGTAAGTGAAAGTGAGCAGAGCTGATGCTTCTGAAATCCACAGAGAATTTTGGGAGCTCTGGCAGTACACAAAAGGAATAGTACTTATGAATATATAAAGTCTCTAAATTATGATACTCTTAAAAAGAAAAGCAACTAGACAGATATATCTGTCTCACTGCCTTGACATTTACTTTATGTTTGTAGTTGGCCTATGCAAAAATCAGTCTTTGTATTGATTTCAGGAACAAGTGACAGCTATAGTTTGTTATTACTGTTCAGGATGCAACTGTATAAAACAAGCCAGAACAAAATATTGCTCAAATATTCTTGACTATGTGATATTCTTGACTATGTGAGCATACCAGTATGGAGATACTGCCGCATACTGTGATTACATATTTATGGAAATATATCTGAGCTGAGTGAAGACATAATTTTGCTCTATTATAAATGGAAACAAAGGGATTGTANTCACAAAAAAACCCAAAAACCAAAGATGTTCCAAAAATGTTAATTTCATATTAAAAATCATTTCAGTAAAACAAATCTCCTCAAGCATAAATAAATGTAAGTAAAATTAGATCTGAATGCAGTTTGATTAACAGTTGTCAGGGAAAGGGAAAAAAATAAAAAGAAGAATTTCTGCATTTACAGAAAGTACTAAATGTATGGACAATGAGACAATTCCAGTAAATTAGCAGCCTGCTTAATTCATTAAGAATTCATCTCTTGGGTAATTGCTGAAACTGAAAACGTTGACAGCCTATTACCGAAATCTCTGTAGGATCCTAATGTGGAGTTGAGGAATTTTTCTGTTAAACTGAATGACTCCTTAGAGTCAGAGAAAAGAAGAATGTTGGCTGTCACCCTGTAGTTTGCCAGGAATGTGTTCTTTACCGTTAAATTACAGGAATATAAGGAAGAATCTTAATTTATAAAAGGCTATGTTGACACCAGCCTGAGATGTACGTTTCTGAGTAACAGGATGCCAGAAATCTATGTTTTGTCTTTGTAAAATTAGATTCTTTGTAAAATTAGACGCCAGAAATTATCACATATATTTTTAGCTTCCTTTTTAAAAAAATTGTATCTGAGAGATAGCTACATGATAAAAAATTCTGAGATTGCGCCTTTCTGAAAAAATGGGCCTTTCTGGGAAGAAAAAGATTAGTAATGTGAAATATAGTTGATTCTTTTTCTTACTGCTGCCATCTCTATTAAGCAGCATCTACCACAGCCAGAGCCACTGTGCAACTGGAAAAAACCTTACAGGTGGGGGGGTTTATATCCTTTTTAATTTATATTTGTCACTGCTGCATGTTTCAACTTTGTGCCCATCTAACCCTTTATGTTGCTATATATCTTCTGGATTGTAGCTCTGACAGTAAATGACAGGGTAGGAGCCAGCTCCTTAATTCAAGTGCAGTTTAATTTTCAAATCCATAAGTAGAGTAGTTGTCAGAACAAGCTTTGAAAATTAATGCTTTTTTCTATAAATAATGCAGCTCTATCTGATAGTGTAATATCCCACAGTATTAATCTTTTATGATCAACTGTTTCCACATTTCTCTTAACCATAGGTCTACTCAGAAAAAAGAATTACAAAATAGACAGTTACAAACAGTATCTGGTATTCCCCCTCCCCCTTCTTTTTAATGCCTGACAAATGTCTTCAGTCTAGGAAAACACTTCGTAGATTTTAAAAATCAAACACACAAAACAAAACAAACTATAATCTACTCAAATCTGTAAATTGGAATTTTAAAAATATCATTAAATAGCACCTAGCGTTGCGGTTTAGATAGAAGTGCACCTGCATTTGCAGAGTTATCGGGTTTGAGACAATCCAAAGAAACCATTAAGACTTGATGCTAGGGGGTTTTTCTTCTGAAGTTCTTCAGCCCACTGGAAAGTAATCTCCCCCGGTGATCAATACTTTGCTCACTGCGCTGAT
This sequence comes from Grantiella picta, assembly GCA_013397955.1. NCBI lineage: Eukaryota > Metazoa > Chordata > Aves > Passeriformes > Meliphagidae > Grantiella > Grantiella picta. Next base: position 288,588 of record VZRM01008535.1, on the reverse strand, counting down.
TGAGTCAGCCTGCCCAACGTAAACAGAAGGAAATGAAACCACAGACAGCCTGCAAACCCAGCCGGCCCATCCATGAGTCAACACGTCCATTAAGACACATTGACTTTCCATCACTTCACATTTATAGTAAGTACAGATAGCAAACAGGAAGTTGTTAACTTTGCGGGAGGTGACACTAATTATGCACGACACTGCCACTCAGTAAGCTGGTTTTGCATACTGCTTTATGAAAGTTCATTTTAGGCATTCTTACCATGAAATAAGTACAGTTGTGTCTTACATAATGTTTATCAAAACCACCATCTAATTAGGATGAGTACTATTAGTGAATTCAACTACTAGCCCAGAGTGTGAACTTTGCATGATTTTATATGCTTATCTCTGCACAAGCATGATTATCCAAGCCTTTTCCATCTCTAACTGCCATTAGCTCGTTGTTCAAAACCTCTATTCATGGAAAAAACCTTAGGGATCTAACTACACAGTAATTATTTCAAAACTTCAGTAATCACATTCTGAGAAACACTGTGGACTCTCAAACCATGCACTTCTTTCCCATTCAGTGAGTACACACAGCAAAACCAACTCCTACAGTGGCACAGTGGGAGCACAGCTTTCCATCCAGACAGAGCTGGCACCCTCCACCAGGTCACACTGGGGCCAAAACCCAAAAGCCATGTGTGTGTAACATGCAACATTAACAAATACACACACTGCTCTCCCAAGGCCTTGGCAGGTAAAACAAGAAAATAAACTCTTCTGTAAACAGTTCTGAGCATCAGCACCTGACCTTGGGCAGGTATTTCTGGTGTCTCTGTACAGCCAACGGAAAGAACTGTTTGATTCGTTTCTGATGTTGCAGCTCAGACTTGTTCTGAACTCCATGTGGAAGGCAGGGATTTGCCTCCTGACCTGACACAACTGGCATACAGCTTCAGTCCTAGATCCTGCTGTAGGAACCGAGTCTTGTTGCATGATCGGAAGTAGGATGTGTTCCCCTCTTTTTTAATGAAAGCTGGCTATCACATCTGAATGAATAGTGATTAAACACAGCCTTCCATGAACTAACTAGTGAAGTGATTTCAAATGGCTTCATTCAAATGGTGAATTATTTAATTCCTAGAAAAATGAGTAATGACTTAGCTGTCTCTATATGCTCAATTACCATCCAAAATTCAGAGTAAGATCTTGTTAATGATTTCCTCAAGTCCTTGCTATTTGCATTTAGCAAAGCACTGAAATGGAAGTCATAATTTGAAATGAGCAGCACATACCCAAGTTGCTGTGCCTTTATGATGCACTGAATCTTCTCTGATGTGAAGGAGAGGAAAGAAATCAGAGTGGGAAGAGGCAGATAAGTGAATGATATACATGAATGATGCCATGATTTCCCAGTAAAACAACAAAAGTAATAAAGGCACTTAGTAATTATTGCTAACATGCTACTAACAAAATACAGTTCTTATAGTTTTATAGCTCTTTATTCTTTACAGTTTTATAGCTCATTATATTCTAACCAGTATGTTCTGACTAATTAAAGTCACCCCAAGAGTAACTCACATAGATTGCACTTGAGGTATTTTGAACTTGAATTCAGGGTGTTGTTTTTTTGGTTTGGGATGTAGTGTTTTAAGTAGAGATAATACTTTTCACAGGTAGTATACAATACCTTAATTTTTATGGGGAAGAAACATTAAGAGTATATAGATTTTACTGAAATATATCAAGCTTGAAAAGCTAGAGGGGAAAAGTACCACTTCTTCCTTGAAAGACAAATATGATGATATCTGTGTGCATTGTGTTACAAACCTTGACCTTGTAGCACACTTCTCCCGCAAAAGCTTTTGCAATAACTTTGTCTGTTATAGGCTGTGCTGTGAGTGGAAACAGTACAGCTGTCCGTAAGCTGCTCTCAGACAATCCATCTGCTGCAGGCATATCAAAATCTCCGAATGAGAAAAGCCACACAGCTTTAAAAGGAGAGGCAGCGTAACTCTGCTTAACTGCCCTCTGTGGATTATCCCTTACATAGTGCCCAGGAGTGTGAGGCTGTCAATCAGTACTTAAATGGGGACATTAATTAGCTCGGAATAGCTTCTCATTTCTGGTTGATTATTGTTTCAAATGGTTTATCTTTAGATAAATTATTCATGAATTATTATGATCATCCTTTCTTTGGCTCTGAGGAATTTATATTACCTGATAAGTGACCAACCTTTTGACTTTTCTTCATTAATCATTGTAGTGCTTTGTATTCCACCAGCTCATTTCACCTTTTCATGAAGGAGATGCTGACATATCCTGGCAGGGCATTGTAAATAATCATTGTGCAGTAAATGCTTTACACTTGACAGCGTTAGCTTGAGCACCTTACAGGATCTGTGCCATCTCACCATGACATGTGAAAAAGGAGATAATTTTCTTTAAAAGTTTTCTTTAAGTTACAGATTTTTCGATTAGTTCCTTTAGCTTGTGTTATCACTTTAAGCATGAGTATTTTCTAGTTTTAATGCAATCTTCACATCTGTAGGGTTAACATTTGCTTAAATATAAAGATCTGTTGTGAATCCATCACAGAGTCACACAAACTTCACCTAGGGACTAACAGTTCAGCCTGCAGGGAGGAGAAACTTAGGGAGTTCTCAGTGGTTTGAGGTCATCAGAGCACCGGGATCTGTTAGATAAGTGAAGGCCTGGGAGAATATGAGAAGGAAACCTGTGACATTAGGAAAAATCTAGGGAGGGGATATTGGATAGGCAAAGTTTGAGAAAGGATTAGTTGGGTGTCAGTGAATATAAACTTGTAAAAGCTGTGCTTGTTTTTGTATGTGAGCCTGATTTTTCTTGGCTTTTCTGGCTTGGGAGGAAAAAAGGCATACCTGACTTCTTTACACCACCGGCAATGAAATGTAGTTTGGGGGAAATGAGGGAATGGCTTGACTCCCAAGGGAAAAAGGAGCAGTGCTATAGTGTAGAAATGGCCTCAGAGTATATTGCTGGGTGTGGGCAGTGTGGGCATGGGTTCTTTTGTTATTAATAAAATATTTTTTTATATTAGGGGTACGTAAGTTTTTGGGTGACACTGCACAAATACAGGTTGCTCTGGCTGAACAGGGCAGATATTCTTCAGTGGAAAGTCAATTCACATCTTGCAAAAGCTGCACTTTTCTTGCAAGCATTTTCTTGTAAGTCAAGAAACCAAATGGCATTTGGATGGGGCAGGATGGAATTTCAAACTTGTTTGTTGGTTTGTGCATCAAGTGCACTTCTTGACCAAAACCAAGCAGTCACTTGGAAGAGCCCTGCCTTTAGATCACTTGGAAAGAAGGTTGCACATTGTTCTGTGGAGAATGCTGCTGCCAGAAACTCCAACCATTATGCTGCATTGCCAGAAGTGCTGATTGACTCCACTTACGTGATCCTTCCTGGGATGCAGAGCCAACTTCTGTTGCTGATGCCTGGGGAGTTTGTCAGAGCTTCTCCCGACATGCCCACCTGCTGGCAGCCTCTTTAGAGCACTGTCACCTACTCAGGGCCAGCTTTGATGAGGATGAACAAAGCCCATGACAGCAACAGGAAGGCACTGTCAGACTAACGTTAGGACTGCAGCGTGTATTAGCTTTTGCATGGAAATCTTGATGTCATTTCTATTCCAGCAATGGATTTGCTTCCCCTGGGTAATCGTATATCCAAAATGTCTTTCACGGCCTTTTGCACAGAAGTTGAAGTCATATTATATGCTTTAAAAGCAACCAACACATTTGCAATTATTTCAAACAGAGAACATATTGAGAGCCTGCTAAAATACAGCTTCCTGTCCTTTGGGATTTAATTTGCTTAGAAACAAAACATTCCCCTGAAGATAAATAGCAACAGGCATTGATTCTATTAACTGGAACAACGCTTCCAAATTAATTGAAAAAGATTTCCTAAAACCACTGTAACACTTCTATCAATTAAAAATATGTCCTGATTGGAAAGTTTGGTGCTGACGAATTATAGTTACAGCACACTGAAAACTTACTGGATTGACTTTTAATTAAGCTATTTCATATCAAGCTATTTTAATTAAACTATTTTATATCAGGCTACTTTATATCAAAGACAAATGCAGAATTACTTCAAAGAGTTCACGCTGAACATGAAAATCATTAACACTCAAATAAAGATGTGCCATATGGTTTGGCAGACACGGGAATACTCAGACATGGGGGCAGCTTGCAGCCTCACTATTTGGAGTCTATTAGTCTAGAACGAAAAAAAACTTAAATATTCAAAGAACATGGGCATTGTCAAATGGATGTATTTTGTTTTTATTCGTTGGGTAATCCAGTCCTGAGTAATTACAAAGTATTTCAAATGTTAAAATAAAGGTGTGAGTGGAGGGGGGTTGATTACTGCTAACCATGCTGGTAAATAGATCATGGAAGTATAAAATACAAACATTTTAGACATAGTTTCTTTGGCTATCACAGACCTTTCCCGTGAGAATTTTTCTCTCTTTTCTTGTGTTTTTATAAACAAAGATAAAGTTTGGATGTTATTAAAACAATTTCTCGAGATGTGCGCAGTTCGGGCCTGGCCAATCGGCCTAGGGGGAGGTTTCGGACTGACCAATCTGAGTGACCTTTGAAAAGTCTATATAAGTTGGAATTAAATAATAAAATACAGATCTTTTATGCCATGCACTGAGTCGGATCTCTTCTCTCGGCCAGCAGCTCAACAGCGACAAGTTTCTTGATCTCGGGAAAAGCAAGGATGGGAGAATCAGTACAAATAAAGGGAAAAGATGTTCTTTGAGAGCTGACGATCATGAGAAAGTTCTATGCACTGCCTTGTGTCCTTCTGAATTCTAGGACATTCTTAGATACCAGTGCAGTGATTAAAGCCAAAATGGTATTGGTACAGGTGAGGACTGTGCCTCAACCATTTCCCCAAAGTGAAAGGATTTTACTCTGTGGCTACAAGATGAGGTGCTTGACTTTTCAAACGACCCACTACAGACTCTACCTTAGAATACATTTAAATCCTTGAGAAGTGCACATTAGTGGGGTGTGCTGGATGGCTTCCAAATGAGAGAAGGTTTTATGTAAAGAGAAGGAAATAATCATGTACCTTGGAAAACCTCTAAACGTTACTCCTGGACACTCAGCATGTGCACTAAATGCTGAGAAGGGTTGCAAGTGCAGCACAAATGCCATGAGCAAACCCATTTCCTTTCTCTCTCAATTCAGATTTTGAGATGCCTTGTGCAGGTTAGCAAGCATGAATTTCTCTGGATTTGTTACAGAACAGTCGTTTTCTCCAGGAGATGTGAGGCTGGGGTGACGGTGAGTGCCTGCAATCTTGAAGTTATAAGTTAGGGATTTCATCTGCTTTTACTCAGGAGCACAGCTGAAAATGCAGAGTAGCTTGGATTGCTTAACTGCTCTACCTTGAAAATGCTTTCCAATCGTTCTGTAGCTCAAAGGATAAAACAAAAATTAATTATTCTGATGAAACTTAAAATGAATTTTTTTTTTACTTCCTGAGTACTGAGAGCGACATGTTTTTGCGTGCCTTTTTTCCTGTGCCAGACCTTAATTTTTTTGGAGCGTATGATTTGCTGCTACAGTAAAGAAATCTTTCAAAATATAGAAAAATAAGCTGAGAAGATGCAGTGGCATGCGATGTGACCAGCAGCATTTATCATCTGGCCAGTCATATGGCAGACCTGTGTTTGAGGATAGCATGGCAGTGGAGGGGTCCCAAATAAAAGTGCTAATAATCAAACTGTTTAGCGTCCTCAAAAATCAAACTGTTTAGGGTACAGAGTGATAAAAAGTTTGGTTTGTTTTTTTTTTTTTATTACTTGTGCACAGTTTTGCATTTGCAGGTCTTACCTGAAGTCTGCAAAGATAAAAGTGCCAGCATACAGAGATTAAGAACAATTTTCCAGGTACTTCTGAACTGTCTGGAATTTGGAAGGACTGTAGATCTTATGACACACATTGGTCTCAGGAAGTATGGGCAATTCAGATAAGCTTTGAATAATCATCAAACATTTTGCTGCTTACTGCTTATCTTCCATTTCAAACTCTGAAATATTTTAGGCTTATCTGTCACAACAAAAAGGGAAAGGAGTCAAGGTGGTATCATGGTCAAAAAATTGTACAACCATCAATAATAAGAGGTTTCTCAGTGCTCTTAGACATTTCCTGGTCCCTTTACCCTGAGGCTGAAAACTGAAAGCAGGCAGAGGTTTGGGTTGTGTTAATTTAACAAAAGCGTTTAAAAATATCAGCTCTTATCTCTAGAAGCGTTAGTCAGTGTAAGGAAAAGATAAGATTTCAATTAACTGCAGGTGAAATATTGGTTCAGTGTGTTTTCCTCCTTGTTTTTGATTGCTTCTTGTTTTCAGGATAGTTAAACATATTTAATAATCGTTATCTGAGTATTAAGCAATTATTTTGAAGTCGTGCTGAACTGAACCTTTTTCCCAACAGCGCTGCTTTGACATCTTGTAATAAGGAAATGCGGCCAAGAAGACACTTTGGCCGAAGGAAGTGCTGTAACATTTAGTTCTCAGGTGAGTTACAGTGGTATTGTTTTCATGATGCATCTTTCTCATATATTCTTATAAATTCCTGATAAAGCTAATTATTAAACATTTTCTTAGTTTTATTTGTTGGTACACTTCTCAATTGTAGAAAATATGTCCAAAAACAATATCTCGTAGAGCTATTTATCAGCTTCAGAAAAGCAATTTAAACAGTTCAATGATATTTAAGATAAAATTGCTTTGTGATCAGCATTTGGGAGGGGTTACTGGTGTCTGTTTGTTAGGATGTTTTTGGGGAAAAGGGATTGGGTTTTGGTTTTGCATGGTTTTTACAATGAAAAAAGTTTTCCTAAATAACGAAGTAGGTGTTTGTTTATTGGTACTGATGCTTTTCAGTGAGTCTGCTCACTGCCGAGATTGCTTTGTTCACAAGAGTTTTGCTCAGGATAATTAGGATGAACTCAAATCCATGGACTCAGTAACTTGTGACAGGTTTTCAGTATTCCAAGTAAATATGCTCCTGTGGTGGCTGTTTTCCCTTGTGTGCAGTAGAGTCACAATTTCCCGTAAATCTAAATAAAACCTATTCATCCTTGAAATCAGGCAGTAATATGTAATATGTGCATTTCTACATAAATATATAAATTAACAACTCATCTGTATGTAGCGAGTGTTATGCTGAATATGATTAAGTTCAATTTTGCTTATAAAAATAAGCATATTATTAAAAAATACACTGTTTTGCTTGCACTTGCTGTGGGAGAGTTATTTAAATCCCCGTGATGAAGACAAACAGCAGTAATATGTGTATTATTGCTTACAGGATCAGAGAAATTATGGCAAAGGGTCGAGGGATGAACTGCAGTATTAGTGTTAATCAATCATTCCCCCTTGTCCTATAAAAAAGGAGAAACCCAGAATTTTTTGATGTTTAGTTTAAAGAGCAAAAAGTAAGAACATGTGGAAGTTGAATTTCTTCTCCCTTTTCATCTCCATATTGTTATTTATACATTATTGTTATTAGGTTAGTCTTCCATCTTTCTCAGCTAAAATGAATAGACCCAAATGCTTCAGTCTTGCAGGTTTTCCAAACCTTCCATGACATTTGCAGTAGAACCCTTCCAGTTCCTGCAACACTTTTTTCACTGTGAATGTTGGCCACTATTCCAATAGCAGTTTTATCATGGCAAATTAGGACACAAATTTGATGTTCTATCTCTTCAGTGTGCAGCAAAAGCTTGTGTTTAACACCTTCTACTGCACTGTCATTGTGAGCTTGGGCTCATGATTCCCAGGGCTCTCTTTGGCATTACTTCTTCCCAGTACTATTTCCTATCCCTAAAGAGCGTGAACTATTTCTCTTTTCTGTATAAAACTCTATACTTAGCCAAAACCAAATATTAACCTTTTTTCTCGTGCTTAGTTTACCATCTAATAAAGATGGCTTTTCATCGTGATTATTCCACTTCATTAATCTTTGACTCAATTGTTATGTATCCACAAATATGACAATTATTTAATTTCTTTCTACTGAGAAAGTCATAGTGTTAGTTTGGTTATAAATTCCAAACCTGGAAGAACTTCTTAAGTGACACCTGATTAAAAGTAATATCAGCCTGTAGGGTCCTTGAGGGACTCATGATATCCTAAAGCAAATGTTTAGCCTGAGCTCTGTTTTGGCTCCATTGGTTTGTTGTATATTCAGATTCCCTGCCGAGAGGTTGGTGTTTACAGGAGGATGATGCTGCTGATAGAGATGTCATTGACAAAGTTCTTGAGGGATAATGTAAAAGACAACTATCAAAGCTTCTGCAGCTGCTCTCTATGCCAAGTGCATTTCATGACCAAATCCCCTTAAATTTAAATGCTTCTATATTGTGTGATTTTTTTTCTGTACATGGTTCTTTCAGACAAAATTTGTAGCCACTGGCTGCTGTTAAGTTACTTGGTCCTCTCCAGAAAGTAATCAAAAGCTGTCCAGACTTAGTGGAACACTTTAATAACTTTAGGGAAAAAGGCAAAAAAAATTACATGCAGACTTACTACACATTAACTGATAAGACACATAGTATAAAATATTTTGCATATTCAAATTTAGTGACTCTATATTAAATTACAATAAATATTAAGCAGAATTTATTTATTTGAATTACATTCCCTTATTATTTAATTCCTCTTGAACTTACCTTTTTTCCGAAGTTTTGTGAAAGTGTGATTATAAACACTACATATTTACAATTTTTTAGTTAAAATATAAGTTTGAAGAAAAAACACCTGTTCTGCATAGCAAGGAGAGGGACACTAACAGTGGTAGGAGAAATGGGAATTACTCAGCAGGTTGTTTATATTCCAAGATCTAAAGTATGATTATGACTGACCTGTGTTAATTACATCAAGAAGATTTCACCTCAAATCTGTTACTTTTTTGTTAGATTTGATTCCTGCTAGTTAAATGTAAAGTCTTCCCTGATGGGGTAGGAGTGCTGAACAATAGACCACGACTGTGGTGCCAGCACTTACTCCACCTGATTTTGTCAGGTTATTCCAAGTGCCACCTGTTATGAATCTGCTCAGCTTCAAATACTAACCATTTGTATCAGTGGAAAGGCCTTTTTTGGTAGACTAAATAAGTTTTACAGAAATAAATCTCTCTTGTTTCCTCACTGGAGGTTAACTCAGATCTGTATTTTGTCCTCTGACGTTGGTAATGCATTTCCTATAGCTATAAATCCCGTCAGAAACTGCTTTGCTTAGACCCTCAATACTCTAAGGGGTACTTGAAAAGCTGGCAGGTCCCTGGTAAAAGGCAGTGGTGCCTTGAAGAGCTCCTCTCTGTGCTCATCCCTTTGCTCACGCGACATCAGCAGCACAGAGCTGGCAGTGTGCTGATGTGCTTGGAGACAGCTCTGAGATCTACCTGCCCCATTTTCAAACCAGGATCAATACCTGTGATGAGGAGGTGCAGTGTAGACATCTCTCATTTACACTGTGCTGTGTCATCTGGCTCTTCTGGGCATGCACACAGAGCAAATCTTTGGATAAAATAAAAATCAGAGCTAGGCTGCCACGGGGAAAAACGCTTAACTTGTGGCTTAGGAAGAGTAAGGTTTGGAGCATCTTCATGATTTTTTAATTGCATGTTATTAACTGTCAGTGAGCCAGTCATTCCTGATGGCTACAGCAGGCTGCACAAAATGTTAACAAAGACCTACAATTGCCTGAGTGCTTTATAGCCACCCCTCAAATGTTCTGGTGACACACACTGTGTTCACATTCCCTCTCTTGCAGCCCGTGGCAGTTGCCAGCGCCCCTTGGGCTCCTGGGGGAGCAGGTCCTGCCCTTTGCATCCTGTTGGAGCTGGGGTGCTCCAGCTTCACGTGCACCTTGTCCCCACCTAAACCCTGCCGAGGCACTCAGCCTGCTACTGACAAAGGCACCACAATCCCCTGCACACCCCCAGGGCTGGGGCTCCACTGCTGGACCTCTGGCTGACGCTGCTGGTGAGGTGACTTCTGCCACTGCCAGCACCAGGTTCAGATGTTCTCCCCATCTGTTATCCCCATCTCACTTCGAGATCCCTCATGACCATTGCAAATTTTCATGATTTCAACACTGCTTTTTTACTCAAGCTAAATTCAGCTTTATTCATTGTGTGAGAAGTTTAAGGAAATAACAGGAACTGGACATGTCAAAGCATGACTCAGTTCCAGAAAATGACAATAATCCAGGCTGCTGAGCTGTAACTAAGCATGACTGCCAGGTTGTTTCTTTGTCAGAGGGCAGAGGAGGATGAGAACAGGCTGAATGAAGAATCAGAAGGCACTAGAAACATTGCCTGGAATTAAATAAGAATGGAATTATTTGTTAAATCATAGTGTCATTTCTCAATGGCAATGAATATCACTCTGGGAAGAAGTCTTCCTTCATTCTTCCCAGGTACAAAAATAAACAAGAGAAAATTCCTTTATTTGTTCTTTATAATATTGATTTATTCCTATTTATATAGCTCTTAGGGATCTGTCATCAAAAATAGTACAAAAATTGCATTCATGGCATTGATAACATGAGACTGAATACACAGTGGTTCAGTAACTAACTACCTTCTGCTATATATGTCCTGACTATATGTCCTGACTCCTGGAAAAAGGCGAAAGTGCTCCTAAGTGCTCCTAAAATAAGAAGTTATAAAATAACTTTTTTCCTTGCATTTGTAAAAAGAAATCCATAAACTTGCACGAGATCATTTCATTTCCAAAGAATGCAGTTTCGTGCCTCAGTCATAGCATGATGGCTAGAAAGGCTCCAAGAGACGTAGCTAGAGTTCAGAAACCTTTCTGCATTTAATCGGTTATGAGACTGGAAGCTTAATTAAATGAGAGATGTAACAGGTAAAGAGAAACACGAGGAGAAAAGAGAAAAACAGACAGCTCTAATGGAAATACATTTAATTACCAGTAAAAAGTTTAAGAACATTCTAAATATTTCAACTTGTTGAATAAAGATATGACTACCCATGAGTGGCAAATATTTGTTAAAGTGTGGTGGCAGCAGGGAATTACTGTGAAGTTTCAGCTTGTTCTGTACCGATGATGGGTTTGATTAACAAGCTTTAAAACATTCCCACTAGAGAGGACTGTCAATACCACTGACGTGTGCCTTGTACTTTTCTTACCCTTTACAGTTCTTTCAGAAGTAATACAAAGAGACCAGAAAACGTAAGCATGCTTATTGGAACAGGCTCTGCTTGTCACTCATTTCTTTCCTATAGAACAGGCGCTAGAAAAAGGTTATTAATTTTTGCAGGGCTGGCAGAGTGCTTTTGCCAGTGAAACAATTCATTTTAACCTGAGAAGACAGTATGGTTTGAGCAGCTTCCTAAAAACTGTCAATAACCATTACACTCGCCAGAATTCGATAAATCCAACCTAATTTTTTTCCTTTTGTGAGAAAACTGTGTCAGGCTGTGTGTATTCTTTCTTCTGCATATCTTGAGCCACCATTTCACGTTGTCCATGTTATGAAATTTCTTATTAAAAACATTTCAGAAATGGATTTGCATAATAAAAATTGCAGGATATAATCACATAATAGTAGCAGGGCTGTGGAAAATGCAATCTTTTTCTGTGTTTTCCCATCTTCCTTTTTAACGTGCAGTGAATTGTTGATCTTTACAACTTCAAAAGATAAATTTGGGGTTTTTATGTACCTTGTACCTTGATATCTTATTGACTGTGGTACATTATGAATCTTACTTGGTAACACAGTCTGGCACCACACCAGGAACAAGCTATTCCTTACTACAGCTCATTGCAGTGTCTGACTGCTTCGGAACGGAGCAAAAGTCTCCTGACAGATGTCCTGACAAAGCAATAATGAAAAGGTCATACCACATTTCCTGCAGCGTTTATCTTGTTTTTTTTTTTTAGTGGCTGTGTACTGAAAACTAGAGCAAATTACACCTAATTAGGGAGACCAAGTTCTGCAATAAAGTGTCTTTTCTCAAAGTTATTACAAATTATATTTGAAAATTCTAAAACTCTTAAATAGCATCTTGGCAACATTCTTATTCAGATCCAGTCTTAAAACATTTTACCTTTCCTAAAGATCAAGGTCAACAAAGCTCAGCAGTTCTTGTTTTATGGGGCCTTGGGGCCATTTTGAACTATTACTACTTCAGGAATTGTTGATTATGATTGAATACTCAAACAAAAGCACATCATAGACATTCTGAGCAAGACTTCCCTGGCAGCATTGTCTGCATATGGAATAAATGCCCAATAGTTAGTGACAATTATGAAAATAGTTCCTTATAAATTATTTTATCTTCCCTTGATAAGTCATAAATTATTAAAGGCTAATTCTAAAAATGCTGCGTATTTGAGCAAATACACCGATTCTTTTAATAACAAAATTTTGATTTTAGAAAGCAAAGTAAAAATAATTTATGATGCTAGAGGATATTTTCTGTGTCAATATAGAAAAATAATGAAGTTTGGAACAGACTATTTTGTAAGACTAGAGAAGGCTTTCAGCTGACTTAATTAGCTTCCTCAGACCCATAGGCTGTTAATTATAGTGGCAACAGTGTCATCATTATGTCACCAGTAAAATAAGGTCCTTAATTATGCAGTTATTACGCTGTTTATAAAAGGCCTTATTTATTTTCCTTCGTCAGATCCTTTCTGCACAAGCAATAGCAGCAATAAGCTTTGTTACATTCCAGCTCCCTCCATGTCTTCAAATGCTTAGAAAATGTGGCCTGAAGTCAAGCAGGAGTTACAAATCACTGGGATTGTTCCCATCACATTTTATTCTAAATGGGAAACTTAGATTATGATCAATATATTTGGAGACAACCTCCTCACAATAAATTTTATTTTCCCTCTGCTTGGTGGAACAGGTAGAGGAGAGTCAGAAGAGAGCTCTAGTTACACAGATGCAAATACTGGCCCAAAAATGATTTTTATTTGTAATTAAACAGTTGTTTAGTAACGACAATTTTTCCACTAAATATTTACAATTTTCTTTCCCTCTGTTTTGTCTGATCTGGTGATTAATGTGTGACATGCTTAGGTCGATGACTAATAGAAGTTCTTCCTGGATTCAGCTACCTTTTTTTTACAAAATCCAACCAAAATACAGAGACTGAAACAATAAAAAGACTTTTCAGTCCAACTCTGTCCTCAAAGCCCAAATTATCAGAGTCAATACCCCTCATAAAAATTACTTTTATATTCATATAGTTTCTATACTCGATATAATACACAATAAACATGACCCACTTACACCTAGTGAGAAATTTTTTGTTACTGAAAAATCCCCCACATTTGTAAGGTGATATTTGTTTTTCACCAGGTGAGAAAAAAGATGTATAGAATAAATTTACTGCTTAGTTTCCTGCAGAAACTGCAGTGCTGCTGGAGATGATGATGGTGACCATCATCCAGATTGAACAGCAGCTAGAGAATTACAAAAAGACTTTTGAAACAATGTAGAAATACCTTGAAAAGAAATCTCAAAGACACTGTGAGATACACCTTGTGGGAGAGGAAAAAAAAGTAATTCTAAAGAAATTCTTCTCACTCAGACATTATTTATTCGACTCGCCTTTTCTGAAAAGTCATAATTTTGATCATTATAACTTTCACTTAGTCTAATCCTAGAGGAAGAATTACAAGGGTTATAAAAATGATTTAAGATAGAATAGATATTAGAAGAATTATTTAGGACAGAAATTATAAATAAAATACTAAGTATAAATAATTTTATTTAATTTTTTTTCTCTGGCATAGCAAGCAAGGGACTAGATCTTTAGTAAAAAAGTTGTTCAATGCAGACTTATTTTGAACAGTTGAGGGTGTAGCCTCATCTACCTCAGTGCTGCCCTGAAAAAGCCTCTTGAAATCCTTCCAGTCCTCAAATTACAGGTGTTGTGCTCTACTGAGTTATAAACAATTGAAGAAACAAATCATGTAATGCTGTGGAGGCCTGTTACACATCAAGATGAATTGCAAATGTGAATCATGGCACCAAAGTGATAAAGGATTAGGACTTTATGTGCTGCTAGTGCTGAACCACAATTATCTCAGCCAAGAACGAGTAATTGTTTAAGATAGAACACAATTTGCTTTCAATGCAGACTACTCAGAATATATAGGGTGTAAGTCTTCACGGATGTAAAATAGTTTGGCTCAAAGGCTAAGTTTTCAGAATCAGTGTGACCTTTTCATGTCCTTCAGTTATCAGCCTGTTCCTATAGCATGGATAATTTTTTAATGCATTTTAAAAATGAGTCTGCAGAGACAGAAACTGTATTGAAATTTTACCCTGAGTCTCTCTACTATCAACAGTCATGATTTTTTTCTGTCACACAATTTGTCTGTTTGTTTGGGGTTTTGGGGGTTTTTTGTGTGTTATGCTGTTCTGTGAATGAGGGGTCAATGATCTTAGACAGCCCCACATTTTGGTATTCCTGGTGGACACTAATAGAGAAATACAACTGCAGGGACTGGGCACTAAAAATTTCCCTTGAGAACTTGAATGAAGCTGTCAGGATGCTGCCACTTCGTCCTTTCTAGAGAAACAAACCTGAAACTCTATGCAGAGCACAAAAGATTTCTCTCTCTCTAGCTGTGGCATTGTCAGTAGAAGCAGTGATTCCCCGGCTTTGTGATGGGGCCAGAACACCTCGGTACAGAATAAGGTAAAAATAAACCTCTGTAGCCATGGGGTCTGCAGAAGTGTGAGGTTCAACCTGTCCTGGCCCAGGTACTGCCAGGGAGTCGTGTGCCAAGCTCCTCTCCAGTCGATAGCCCAGTGGATCTAACTCAGATGTGCTGGCTGCAGCTGGAAGGTGGGGATACCCTTTCCCTCCACTTGGTTTCAGGCATGAGCATTAGAGGCTCTCACCAGAAGAATAAAGGCTAATTCAAGTGATTCTCAGAATCCTTAGAAAGACGAGGCATCCACTTAAGTCAGGCGAAAATATAAGGAAATATATTGAAATTGTGCCTCAAGATTATCAACTCAGCTTGATAGGTTGATAAAGGCACCAGGAGTTTTTTCTTCCTCAGTGAACTTTATATTGGGAGTGCATGGAATTTATATCAGGTACTTCAGCATATCCCACAGACGCTGGCTGTCAGGATGTTATTTAGTGCTGCTCCATGATTGCAGGCAGCAGGCAAGAGAAACAGCATTTCTGAAATGGCATTCTCATGGCATGTAATGTGATAAAGTGTTAATTATCAATTTTCACTTTTGTTCGATAATGTAATTTCATTTTAGTTATATAATGCATTTCAAAAGTTAGTGCATTTTTTGTATTTCTATGTCCTAATTAATTAGTCATATACAAGTTTTAAAATACAACAAAACCTACTTTTCACTGCTAAAGCACAGCTACAGCCTGACATGTTCCTCAGTACAAATGTGGTCTTTACTGTTAATAGAAGTTAAGAGCAAACAAGTATGTTATGGGTATCTAAACTTACTATTAAATATCCTAATCTGTTTAATTTAATTTATCCTTGGATTGTGAATATTTCTTCAGCTGCAGTGAACATAAATCCTGTGGTTGAATTAAATAATCCCTTTGTTATTTTATGATTTAGGTATCCTGGTCATTCATATCAGTTGCCTGATTAATACATAAGACAATATAAATATTACTTTAACCAAAATAAACTCCTAAGGAAGAATTCACTAATAGAAGAACTTAGTCTGAAAAGGATTTTGTTTTAAATGATACTTTAATGGCTTGCTTATTGTTTCTATTTTTCAAAGTGGATGGTGGAAACTGAAAGCACCTGTGATGACTGCCCTGGAAAAATCCCCCACATTTGTAAGGTGATATTTGTTTTTCACCAGGTGAGAAAAAAGATGTATAGAATAAATTTACTACTTAGAGCTAATATTATACTGTCTAGACCAATATTCTATGGCAGCAGTTCAAGTACTTGATCAGAGAAAAGGGAGATCTTTGGGGGCATTATGCAGAGATCGTGAAGCTTATGAAATGTTGATGTTCCCCCAGCCACAGTGAATCTGAGATGGGGCTCACCCCAGCTGTCGAGCTTGTGTTAATATTCACTGAACACAGAAACAGCTCGAGATTCCGAACCAAAGAGTAATAAATTGTTCATACTGTAGCTGTCACTGTGAGTGGTGTCTCCAAACAGAGCAGCCTCTCATTAAGGGGAATATCTGTTAGAGCTTACACTGCATTTAGAATAATTGATACAGCACTTCCATGCCTTTACTGTGGCTGTGTGTGAGGACTGAATATCTTTGATCTTTTGCAGTGATTTAAACACGGCTGTGCTGACATCAGAAAAGTGTTAGTGATGAAGTCTGAAAGGGATTAAGGCTTATTATTTCTAACCTAATCTATTTTAATGAAACTCAGATTGACTGCTGTATTGTTAGTACCTTTTCGTCCCTTAATATATGGAAGGAGGACTGCAGATCAGTCTTCCTGTTCAGAAATTACAAGTGATCAAAATAGTTTCAAATGGGTCCTCCTTCCCCTCCTTCATCATGTGGATGGATGAAAAATTCAGAGTACACTTGTCTCATGCTAATGCTTCCTGACTAGAATATTTATGTGCAGTGCTGATTTTTATATTACCCTTTTTTGGTGTCATGTGACAATTTACGGCATTGCCTCAAAATAGATGCTTTAATAAAAGGAGCTCTTTGCTTTCTCAGATGTTCTTAGGTATTTCAGGCCATGGTGCCAATTGGATTTCAAACATGCTGGATTGCAGTGGAACTCGTGTGGAAGTACCTGTGACATTCACATGAACACCACATGAATTCTTAATAATCCGCAGGTTATATTGAATACTGAATTAATTATTGAGATAAATATAACTGTATTCCATCTCTGTGATCAGGGCAGCCGTGTGAGTAGAAAAGTAAGTGTGTCCTTGATAAAAGCAGGAGGAGAACTTGTAAAATCACAAAGCTGTGAGGAAGAAAGAGACAGATCCACTAAGCAACTGGGGGGGAAATGGAAGCATGCAGGTCACTGGTATTTTGTGTGTGTAGGTAATAGAATGAGTTATGGAATATCATGCTGAAATGTAAAAATGCCATCCCTAAAAATATTATCAAACCAGAGAGCTTGTCCTATCATTCATTCCTACATTGCAAGTACATTGTTACTGCAGGGTACATAGAACAAAATGAGAAAAAGAGCAGTTAGTCTGGGTTTTGAATTATGTTGTTGGAAATTTTTTTTCAGGACAACATTTGTGGGGGAAAAGAATGGAATTGTTTTGGTGAGTGAGTCAGGGCATGAGGTGGAGAAAAGGAAATAGTCAGTGTTAGCATTATGTGGTATGAAGTGGGGGCTGTGCAGAAAAGGTTGGAGATTTCCTCCTAATTTATTTAATTCTTGGTGTTTGTTTCATAAACCAAAGCTCGCTGGTGTAACAGAAGCCTTCTCCTGCAGGGCAGATTGAACTAATCTCTGCTGATGTCCTTCTCCAAGCATGACAAAAAAAAAGGTAAAAGCATTTTCACTGAAAAAATCTCAATGAAACTGGAAAAATATTATCTTGCTGTTAGTATATTTTCTCCCTAACTGATAAATTCTCTTAATGTTTCCCCTACAGACAACAAAGAAACTTACTGTCCAAGGAGACACTAACCTCTATTAAATGTTTTTTTAATTTTCTTTTTGAAGAAAAGTTTCTTTTTAATTCTTGCCTTAGATCTGGTTCAAAACTGTAGTTGAAATACAAGCCACTCAATCATATATCTGAAATCTTTGAGTCACCAAGTAAGAGAACTTCTTCCCAGACCTCTCCCCAGAGGTCAACAGTTCAGCTTTCCTTACTACTATGGAAAGAGAGTTAATGATTCTTATTGAGGACTTAACTGTTCCATATTGAAATAACTTCAGGACTGGATTTATCAGGTTAAACTTGAAATGTTAATAGGAGCAAGCGTTATGTACATTCATCTACTGCACAGATCAAAATGAGTCATTGACATACTGTTGTGGTTAGTGATTTTCAGTTAAACATAACACATAAAAAATACCCAAAGCAACTCATTTAAAATTCAGGAATTTTAAACTTTTTTTTCAAATCTTGACCCAAATATATGGAAGTATTTTGTACCTTACTGTTGTATACTTGACCATAACAAAGTAGCAGCAACCTAAAAGATCAGATAACATAGGAATGCTCTTAATCATGAAGATAAGTTGGTGATTCTCCTTTTGTCTGGTTTTTCTCCCTATCTCTTTTATCAGACATGGCAATTGCTACTGCTGAGGTTGTAATATTTCCAAGAAGCTCTCCTTAAAAAAAAAAAATTGCATAAAAATAAATGCAACTTTTTAATGATTTGCAAGTTTATATAAATGATGAGTTTAGAAAAGAGCTTGATATGTTCAGACACATCCACTACTCAAGGCTAACATTAAGTGTTATCTGCAAATCTCATTATATGCAGCTCATGAGTGCATGAGTGTAATTAACATATTAATTTATATGCAGATTTCCATCTAAATGCCAAAGCATTTTTATACAGCAAGTTCCTTTCTACTCTTGAATTGGTATTGGGGAAAAAATGTGAAAGGAGCTTGGTGGGGTCAGAAAGGGAGGCATCAAGACTCTCATGAATTAAGTTTTTTTGACTGTTCTTAGCAGATGCACTTTCAGGTATCTCAGTTTTCAGGATGCTCTGTAGGAAAAAAATGCAGATTAAAAAAAAAAGAAATTGTGCTTGGAATTCTTCTCTTCAACCCTTGAAACAAAAATACTCTTCTCTCATATATTAGTAGACTTATTTTTGTGTTTGCATAAGGTACTGCTGTTTGAATTCTGCCCCTTCTTGCCTTAAACATTCTGTGATTCGGCAATATTATGTCTAAATACCATTTAAAAGTAATCCTGTATGAGTGAAACCTGGAAATCTCACTCCAGTCTTGGACTCTTAACGACAAGTGGGGAGCAAAACTTAAATCAGAAAGGGGGTTTGGTTTACCCTCTTTTCTTCAATAAAATAATAAGTTATCTGCTGCTTTCCTGAGAGCCTTTTCTGAAAAATGGCATCAAGGAATGGCATGGAACCTTTTTGGGAAGTAGGTTGGGAATCTCTGTCCAATCGGTGTGGTCCTGTCAATTCCAGTGGAAATGGCACCCCTCAGGAATGTACTATTGGCCATGGAATCTGGCATAGCTGGTGATCCTTCAGCCTTTTACAAACAAACCAACTACAGGAGAGTTAGATCTGCTTTGCTTCTCTTTAGTATAAACAAGAGACAGCAGGAGATGAATGGTCAGTGAGAAACTGGGATTGCAAATATTCCCTTTTTTGTGTTAAGCACATAAGAAAGTTCTGTCACGGGAGGTGAGGGAAAGAATTGGTGAAGCAAATGAGGATGATGTAAGAGAATTAGCTGTCCTAGTTCCTGAACAAGTACCCTTTCTGTCAGCAAATTGATAACCACACTGAGCCAGAACTGTTTGCCAGGGTTACCTGTTTCCTCCACGTGGGTTATTCAGAATCAGCTTATTACTGAACTTACTGCACTACTTCTGGGGTTTGGTGGCTGGTTGCTGAGTTGTTTTTTCCTTATATCTACTACACTGAGTCTAAAATGCAGTATTTTGTTGTATCTCAGGAAGTATTTTCCAAAAGCATTTACTGGGTAGTATCAAAGAATAAATAAGTTTGAGGCAATCATTAGCTGCTCCGGAGAGTTCCCAAATGGAAAAGAAATTTGCATTAGAAAGAGAAGATCCAATCATAAAAGTTATGTAATCCAATTATAAACACTTTGTGATTCTGGAGTTCATGGACTGTTTGCCTTATTTACGAATGAGTCTCATTAAAAAGATCCCTGAAGCCAAAAATAATGGGGATGACAATTGTTAAAACACCATACAGTTGCCAAAAAGAAGTGTCAAGTACTACTTCAAGTCTCCAGTTCTGAAAATAGTCCTGACTTTTAGGATGTACTGCCCCAGAAGGAGAGTAGTTGTACAATTATGCATCCAGTCTTTATTTTCCAAAAGTTTGGAGTTACTGTGACTCAAGACAAAAGACAGTAATTTTTGCTCTCTTAATTTAACTAAATCAGATGGGTGACTTCATAACTTTGTGACTCCTAACTTTTTAGCCCTTTATGATCATTAGTTCTTCCCCATCAGCATAGTTTTATATACCTTGGAATTTTCAAAGGTTTTTTTTTTTCTTTCACTGTTTTTGACCTGCAGTCCAACCCCAACTAGAACTTTTATAATTAAGATCAGGGGATATTATTTACTGACCAGTGAGGTCACCTTGTTCCAGTTTTCTTACTGAGAAAAGATTATAACTCACTCTCTTTCTCTCTTATACATGGATTTGTCTATCTGGCCTACAGACTGGGTAATCTGGGGCCTTTCACACTCAGTTCCAGAGAATGAGAGAGTTTAAACAGTAAATTGTCAGAATCAGCATTGAGATCACTACGTGGAATATCACCAAATAAGGTATTGCTGAGTTGCTTAATGACCCTAAGTATAATTACTAAATGTTTGGAAACTAGGGATGCAGTTTCATTTCTAGTGCTAGGTTAGGAATCCTACAAACTCCTAAATGTAAGGACTGAGAAATAGTTATCAATAGTTTAGAAACTGCCTTAGGCAGGGCTAGATATAGCCTTGGGCAAAGAAAAAAAAAGTTTTCTCCAAAGAGTCTGTTGTAGTAAAAAAAGAATATCGGATGGTTTTATCTGACTCTGCTCATTTTATTCTTTCAGTGTATCAGAAGAAGCTGTGGTGCTTGCAGTCTCACTAATTTAAGGTTTTTATCTATTCTTACCAAATCTTATCACTGAATAGGGCAAAAAAAAGTACGTGGTTGACGTTGTACTCATTAAGTGGATGTGTTAAAAAGCTGGTAAGTTCATCTTGTCATTCCACATAAAGTTGGGGTTAAAGAACTGAACTAAAAGACCTAAAAGACCTAAAAGTGTACTATGATGTTATATGTATGAAAGTCAAAGCACCATCAAATTACTTAAAGTGAACACTTCAAGACACTCTTTCGGGTAGTTTTTTTTCTTTTTTTTTTTTTTTTTTAAATTATTTTCCTTTAAGTTGCATTGGATTCAGTTAATAAATTGATTTGTATGATTTATGGGTCTGCAGGATCTATGAGCAAACTCTGGCTTGATGTGCTAATCATCCTCAAGCCTAACTTCATGCAGCACTGAATACTGGGCTCATGACTCAGCCTGACATGGCATTACTGCCCTTTTTTAATTTACTTGACACGGCAGCTAGAATAGTAGTGGGAGAAGAAAACCATTTCACTGTGCTAAATGCAAACAGATTGGTACTTTTTCACTGTCTGTGAAGTTAGAACATAGTTCTACAGAGTTAACTAGAGAGTGGCTAAATTTGTGAAATGTATATTAATTCCTCTGAATATATATTTCAAGTCTTTTTTTTAAAAGGACTAGAGCGAGTTGGATGAACTTCATGCAGTGACTGCAGTGCAATATATATGCTTACAGAAACCTCAACATTTATTAATCTTTTATAAAAATGTTTGTATAAAACTTGTTTCTTGCTGAAAATGCTGCTAGAGCAGGACAAAAGTTAATCCTCATAGGTAACCATGTGCATTTGAATGGATTTCACAGGAAAACTGAGTGTCAACAGAGACAGAATTGTGTAGCTAAATGGCAGAGGTAATATGCTTTTTTAAAGATATGTTCAAATGGCCATGCTCTACACTTGGGGGATTCCTGCAACTGTCTTCAAAGAAACTTTGGCGGTGACAGACACTTTTAGAACTGGAGACGTTTGCCATTTATTAAAAGTAATATGAAGGAAAAACTTCTGCAGCGAAAACTTTGAATAAAGTTACACTTCTTATTAGCAGAATTAGATTACTTGAGTAGCATTCAGTGAAAATGCTCAGTGTTGAGGGCTCAGTATTTGGTGCTCAGGGGACAGTTGTGTGTGCATTTTGGCAAAGTGGAGTGGGTTTCCTTGGCTCAGGATCATTGCCTGGTTCCAGTGAATACACGGTTCATATGTACATGCTGTTGGCACAAATGCTGAGAGCTCTTTGCCATTCTGCTCTGAGAGCACTCCCAGAGCCGAGTGGGAGCGAATTGCTCTGCTCTCTAAGGTGCAAATCACCACTCATCTCAGTGGGTCGAGTCTCTAATGATTTTGATCAATACTGTGGGAGTTATACCTGTAAACTCTCCACTGCTGAAGGATGCAAAGTTCCTGAGACATATAATGCTCAAGTGTTTATAACCAGAATGCAGCAGCAGTGTGGAATGAGCCTGCTGGGTGCTTGTACAATATAGAGCTCCACAGCTAAATGCATCTTACAGGCATTATAAATCAGTTTGTGTAATGGAAAACAAACTACAGGCAGCTGCTATTTGGAATTTATGTCTTTTTATTCTTTTTGTTGCTGTCTTTACAAATATAATGGGAAAGTCAGAAAAACACATTATGTCAAGTAAACAACACTGAGGGCCTGCAGGGCACTCATAAAGGTGTTTAAATAACCATCTCAAGTGTTTGAGATTGGTAGAAATCAGTTGAAAAACAGGTTGTTCTTAGTCTATAAATGCACTTAAATCAAACAAAGCTTCCAGTCAATCAATATGGCTGTTAGTTTTCTGATCCTAATGTCATTAATGCCAGTAAATTGGAAAAACTATTGACATATTCTATCTGGCTTTACACTGTGACAGTCTTTTACTTACCAGCTTTACCATCAGTCTTCAATTTGTGACCCAACTGAATTCTCTTCAGAATATATAATGCTCAGATATTTGATATTACTGCTTCTCGTTCACATCATGTGAAAGAGAACTATGTACAAACACAGACTTTATTTCATCTACTGACTTCACATTTTCAGGAAAGAATTTCATTGTTGCTATAAAATTCAAATGTGAAACACATATCTGTGGGTTATAATTTCTCTTTCCAAGGAGAAAAAAATTATTGCATTACAGTAGCTGGCTGTACAAGCTACTACATGGTGAGAGAAGGCAAAACCTGTGTAACTACCTGGGAAATCCATGGAGGAAGAGGAGAGATAAATTAGGGAACAGAAAATGTTTATTTCTTCTCTTAAATGGTCCTGAGTGTCTCTGAAGTAATACATGCTTAGTTCTATTATTTTTAAAGACTTTTCTGGATGAAGGCACTTGATACAAATAACATATGGTACGGGAGGGTCTTTAATTTCAGGATTAAGTCCTAAATCATACTTATTCCAGGAAAAAGGTAGAGCACACAGATACTAACTCAGCAAACAAGGGAGTAGGAAATAGGAGAGAACGTTTTTACAAAGTTTCCATTCTGACATGTACATGTGAATAGACTTCAGCACTTGTGTACTTCTGCATAAATGCTCCTCACCTACAGGCTGTCCTTGAATGACTGAATTTAACTGGGTGCGTTGAAAGGAGCACAGTGATCAAATCCTCATCTTGATAGGAATGTTTGATCAAATGGTCCCAGAACAGATGTTTCCTTGTAGCTTTATGGTGGATTTTGCAGTTCATGATGGCCGTGATATATCAAAACAGAGTCAGATCAGAGAGTTAAAGTGACTCTTTCAGCAGCACTGCAGAGTCTCCGTGGATTTAAATGTAATATCCAAGTCCAGAGAGAATTACATCAGGGCTGTACTTGCTCCATGCAGTGATGGGAGGTGAGAAAGAACATGAAACGCAAAAGATTAAGAAGGCTGCAAATCTTTTTAATAACGGTAACTTCAGGTAACTTCATAAATCTTGGATAAATGTCATAGCAGGACAGAATGCTTGCTTCTGTCATATCTAAAATTTGAGTCAGTCCTTTTTGGAGAAACCAGTCAGGAAATCTTCAAAAGTAGATGTAGCACTCAATTAGATTTGATTCAAGATGTACTTGAGATCATAATGGACCTATGTTTCACTCCTCTATGTAAGAGAAGCATTCAGGAAATTTCATTCCTAAAGCATTTTTAAGACAAGAAACTGCTTAAAGGAAAATGAGAAGAAAGAGATAAAAGGTTAACCTGGTTATCCAGGTTGATGATTCCAGGTGTCAAAGAGCTGTTTTAGAGTTATGTATTTGACATTAATATTGGAGTTAATGTGTACCACAATTTAGCAAAAAATGCTAGAGGGGTGACAGGCCAGCAAAATTCATCCAGCAGCTTAAGGAGAATTAAGGTCTTTTAAGGCCAAGCTTAGAGAGTGAAAATCATTTGTGGAAAATAGGAAAAAAAACCGCCTCAAGTCCAACAGGTTCAAAACACTCTTAACAGATTAATTGAACAGTAATTTTGAGGTTCAACGTGTTAAAGTCATAACATTTTGTAACAGCAAGTGTTTTAAACATCAGCAGCTCACCTTGAGATTTGTGCTGCACACACACTCACAAGTTAAATGTGTAACGTATGTAATGTAGTAACCTATGCTATATATTAGGAGATATATATGTTGCTATGTATTGTGTTATTTGGTAGATATATAATATATTGCAATGATGTTATGAATATGCTGCATATAACTGTATATAGCATGTTACAGCATATACATAAAATGTCTAACATATACACTGCATTGATTCTATATTATATATTCCAAATTATTTCCTACATTGCTAATTATAGAAGCCAATGGAAATGCACAAAGTCTCTATTCTTAGTCTTGACTGAACTATGCTGACCCATCAAGGGCTTTTCAGCTTTGAATCTCATCTACATCTTTTTTATATTAATAATTTTTTACTTCAGTGCATAGAGAATCAGATTCTTTATAAGGAAATGCAGACATTACATTCCCAGAGGATAACCTGGATTTTTTTCATTCTATCTTTGTTTTAGGATTTTATAGCCTAAGATAAAGAAGATCCCATTCACTGGTAGATGTCATCCCTTTTGCTTCATAGGCAAAAGGACACATATTTCCATTCTTTGACTGTTGTATAAACATAATGTTATGGGCTGCAAACAAAATTCAGGGGAACAGACATGTACAATAACAGGGAGATAATCATTACAGTAATGGGAGAGATTGTTGGAACTTCTGCAGAAACTGCTACAGTCTTCAGTCATTATTTTAAAAAACCCTAACTATAGTTGAATGGTTTTGTTCATCTTCAACCCCACCAAAATCAGCTTTTTTTAAGTATTATTGAGATTTTTCATTCAATGACAACAAATACAAGTAAATTGTTTGAAAAGAGATGAGCCAAAGGAGAGAGAATGAGAATGGAGAAAAACAAGAATTTTTATCTCAGAGAATGATTTATGAGGTAACATTAAGACAGTAGACACATGCAATCTGAATAAGTGATGTCTGAGGAAAAATAACAAGCTGAGAGCAAGGGTGAACACTTGGATGAAGATGAAATATATTCACAAGAAATGTAGTGGCATAATAGAGTGACGGCAGGTAGTGGAATTTTAGTCTGCTTCTTATTGTATTTCTTTGCATATCTCTTTGATAGAATAAGAAATGATGGCTTGATTTAGCAAATCCCAGGGAGTTCAAGTTGGCAAAGGAATGATCTGCTGTTATTGGGGGTTGAATTTAGAAAGAATCCTCTAAGCAGTTCCAGAACCTTGGGTTTTTTTTCAATTTTTACTGCTATATTTCTTCCCAAATATTAAAACCCTCCCACCTGTTCTATATTCTTCCCTATGAAGAAAGTAGTTTTCAAAATTATTGTCTCACTAAAAATAAGTTTGAAGTATCCAAAAAGATGAGTACTTCATTTTAAAACATCAGTTTTGATTTTTAGAAAGGTCTGTAAAGTTTCTGGTTCATGTTCCTTTATAGTGAAGATGGATGGCCACAGGAGACAGTGATAACAGCTCAACTTGGTTTTTTCAGAAGATGTAACACCAGTAGATTTTTATACCCCATTTCCTGCACAAGCCTGATAAGCCCAAAAAAATACCAAACCATTAAATTAAAAAAAGTAAACAAATCTGAACCTGTTAGAGCAGGTCCAGAGGAGGCCACTAAGATGCTCAGAGGGCTGCAGAGACAGGCTGGGGTTGTTGAGCATGGGGAAGAGAAGGCTCTGGGGAGACCTCCAGTACTTCATTGCTTCCAGCACTTAAAAGGGAAAATGATTTTTACACAGGCAGGCAGCGACAGGACAAGGGGAAATGGTTTTAAACTAAAACATGAAAAATTGAGATCATATGTTGGGAAGAAATCCTTAATTCAGAGTGTGGTGAGGCACTGGCACAGGTTGCCCAGAGAAGCTGTGGCTGCCCCATCCCTGGAAGTGTCCAAGGCCAGGTTGGATGGGGCTTGGAGCAAAATGGAATGCTGCTCCATGGGGGAGAGGGCTGGTGGAATGAGGTGATCCTTAAGGTCCTGTCCAACCCAGGCCTTTCTATGATTGGTGCACTGAGAATAGTGAGAAACTGAAAAATTGACTTTTAATTCTGGAAGTACCATGAAGAGAAGCTTGCGCAGCATTTCTGTATGTGCATGGGGCTTTTGTGATTAAAATGGTACAAAAAAGTTTCTTTGGAATATTTGCCTTCTGTTTTTCAGTGAGATTGAGAACTATTATCTAGAGAATCTCTCTCTTGGAATGTTTTTCTCTGTAGTCAATTTACTTTTAATTAATTAGGCTTAGACACATCTTCATAAGGCCGTTGTAGAGTTTAACTCACTGTTTGCCCATGCTGAGTGATACCTCAATGGGAATTAGCATAGGTATGCAAAATATTCTTATTATACTTTCTTACTATTCTTAGGGTTAGAGTTAGCATGTATTCGAGTAATTTCAGTACCCCCGAACAAAAATCGGTTTGCTGGTATCTTTTCCTACTTGTTGTAGGCTGCAAGTAATCCTTTGCTGTCAGTTGTAGTCTAATTGTTCCAATACCTGTTGTCATTTACCTCAGAACTGTTCAAATTTAAAATTGTTAGTGTAATTGTTTTCAAAACCAATCAGGTATCAGGTTCATTGCCAGATTTGTAATCAGATTAAAGATGCTCCATTTAGTGTATTTAAACTATGGAGATCATGCACTGCTGGGGAAGTGTGGGAAAGAGTTGCTCCTAATTTATTCCGCATTTTATTTTAAACATAAAGCACTAAACCAACTGAACCATAAGCCTTAGGTGAATACATTTCTCTGCTTGTGGTATTTACAGCTTGGATAAATTAGGTGTACATAATAACCAGCTGTCGACCTCCAGATGTAGTACAGTCAAGCTGCATAAATTCTGCAGTCTCAGACACTGTGACTTTCCCTGATGTAGGGCTTGGTGGGCCGCTGTCACTAATTTCATACTGTGTAACCTAATTTCATGCCAGCTTTGTTTTTATTTTTATTTTTTCTAGTAATTTAATGAAAAGCATGTATGAGTAGCAAAGTGTGATTGCACTGAAACTCTCAGAGCTCGACTCTTTTAGAACAGGGAGGTGGAAGAAACCAGAGAATGTGACATTTCAGCTGCAATCTTGCAGCACATGACACAAAATTAATGAATGAGGACTCCTCACTTTTAGGAAAATGCTTGGCTGTAGTTCAAATATTACAGAACCAGTAATACAGTCTAGGCTTTTCTTCTCCCTTTAATTTTGTCCCTCAGGGTAATGGTGGAGCAAAGTCTTTAATTTCAGTGAAGCTGGCAAAAAAATCGGATTATTTTAGCTGTTGTTCTCTCATGAAACAGTGTCAAAAGCCTGATTTCTGCAGAGGTCAAAAGTCCCTTACTATGGCACTCTTGGGTTTCTGTATGTGCTCTGCTAGAAGATGATTTCCTTGTGGTGTCATACACCCCACAGTCCATTCTTCTGTGTACTCGTTTTCCAGGTGTTATTGTTCATATAATGAGTCATTAATTTCCAAGACTTTCATATCTTTCAGACCTGGTGTAGTCTAATTTGGACCTCACTTGTCATTTAATCATGTAGATTTTTGGGCTTCTTTCTCTTCCTTCTCTCTAGATATACCTTTCATACTTTTGATTTCTCTCCTACTTCTCACAAAAAAAGTTTGTCTTAAAACATATTTTATTTTAAGTTCTGGTTCGACTTTACTTTAAAACATAAGTTAAATACCTTTATTAAAAGCTAATTACCACATGACCTGGTAGTTCATAATTAAAGGCTGCCAAAGACATTTGTCTTCACCATATGCTTCCAAATTCCTTAGTACTATCAAATGTGATATTTCTTAGTCAAAAACAGCTATGTTGAATCTCTGATTTACTTTCCAAGTAATCAAGTTAAGATTGTGTTCACTCATCTTCATGTCTTAGCCACTTTAAATTTATTACTGTTTTTCAAATCTGTCCATAGTTTGTTGTGGAAATAAATGAGGAATTAATTACCGATTTTGAGCAGTGCATGCCTTACTCTGCTGTAATGTCTCTTGGTTCACAAAGGAAGGGGTTTGCTTACATGAGTCCAACTTCTCTCTGATGTTTCATTTAATGTATTATCCCTTACATTTTACTCTGCAGTTTTTCTAGAGAACTTGTGCTCAAGGCTGACCTTTCAGCATCATGAAGTAAGACATGAGCATAAATTCCAAATGGTTGTCACTCAGAGTGATACTAAAACGTTGCAGGGAAGAAATTCCAGGATGTATTTTAGAAATAAGCCAGTGCTGGCAGAGCATAGCCTGAGAGCCCAGAGTGCTGCAGTTTCACTGCCAGGGCTGCTGAGGTGAGGTTGATCTGAGCACCTTGGTATGAATCCCTTTGGTTTGCAGCACATATATCAGCGAGAGTTTCTCTAGAGCTCCTCATTAACATCTGGAAAGATGCAAATTGTTATGTGCTTAATTCTCTCTGAAAAATGGCTCTTCATAACCTCTACAGGTTGAACATTTAGAATTGAATCCATCATAATTCTGTGTAAGCTGAAGGGGCTCCAGAAGCATTTGAGGTACCA
The DNA here is from genome assembly GCA_013397955.1 of Grantiella picta. Taxonomy (NCBI): domain Eukaryota; kingdom Metazoa; phylum Chordata; class Aves; order Passeriformes; family Meliphagidae; genus Grantiella; species Grantiella picta. The sequence continues at coordinate 259,638 of VZRM01008535.1, read as the reverse complement.
GATGCAGCCTGAGTTTCCTGGCAGAAATTTACTGATGTAGCTTCAATTACCAGCTTGAAATGAAAGGTATTATTCTGAGTATTATGTACTTTTCTTTATGAGTTAACAGAAAATTGATTAACAGCTTTTACGCACATGTAACTACACATACTAGGAGAATAAATTATGTGTAATTATATACATGATTACATGATAATAAGTAATGAGTGAGTCTGAAGCTGCTCTGTATTAGACATCCCCTGGGTTTCTTTTATCTGAGGAATCTGGCTCAGTTACCTACATTTTATAACAATCTAGATTCATAATTTGTGTTCTCTAGGTGCCGAACAGCAAACAGGAAACTTCTGCAGAGCTGTGGTAGAAAGCTGTGCCACTTGTTCTTCCATGTTCTTCCCTGCTCTTAGGTATCCTCGGGTGAACTCATTTCATATCGATTAACCTCTGTCACTGTTTCAATCCAAGGCATTATGTCTTCATGTAATAAGGGACTATTGATTCTTTTTCCCAGTCTAATGAAACAGCACAGATGAAAAAATATTGTCCCTGTTTCACGATGCTTAAAATTGTATTAGAGATGGATTTCAGTAAGCATCTGACCAAAAGCACTCAGCAAGTAATGAAAAGTTACATTAAGAGGGAGAAAAATCACTGTTTTCAAAGAGACAAAATACACAGAAAATATTTGATTTTTTTTTTAACTGTATATATTATCAAAGCCAAAACTCTCTTTTAGCACAACTTTTTATCTTACAGTTCCTGATCAGCAGGTACTGTGTGAGTGAAGTTAAAACAGTGACATATAACGGGAGTGCATGGAAAGATAATTTTGATTTGAGAATTAAACAATATTTCTTATACTTCCAAAGTTAATCAAGACCTGAAAGCAACGATTGACTTTCTTTTGTGTATCAAAAAAGTATGATGTACCTGGAGGAAATTTCCCTTTCTTTCAATCTGATCCTGGACAAGGCTGAAAACTTTATAAGTGTTGGGTATATTTAGGCTTAAATTTCACTTCTACAATGTACATAGGAGGTTCATGAGTGACCTCTTCTCCTGAAGTTGAGAAAATATTTAAATATTTTACTTGATTGCATTACCAGTTGTGTGTCGTAAGCACAGAGCAGATCTATGACAGTACCAACATTTAAATATTCAGGTTGAGGCATAGGCCTTAACAGCAAACTTCATGCTTCTCTCATAATACATTTCTTAGGCTTGCTTTATTAGTGTTATGATGATTTCTGGGTGTTGGGGGTGATTTTTCACATAACAGTGTCAGAAAGAACTGTCTGTTAAAGACCTAATCAGCCCCAATCTGCACACCAGCAGAATTGTCATTGTGCTCCAGCTGTTTTGATTCTAGAAATGCAGAGCAGGTCCAAAATCCACTTAATTGGTTAGTTCAATAGATTTATACGTGTTTGGCAATGCTAGAATGATGGTAAGTGTTCTGCAATACCTGAATACATACTGAGAAGTTCCCTTTCCTCTTTTTGAATATGTTTAATTTTGACTCCTAATTGAGTCTTTTAGGTGGCTGCAAATCCAGATAGGACCTTTTCAGTGACTACAAAACATTGGTATTTCTGGATTAATTTTAGCCAGTATTTTTCTTTTCTGTGAATTTCAAAGACATTTCACCTTGAAATATAAATGATTTTTGATCATTTAAGTTACTTTGGTTTCTGCTCTGCAAGTCGTGTGGGTAGGTCTCAGAGAGTAATTTTAAACCATTATTTGTAGCCCTGTTAAGCAGCAGGAAAGAGGAGAAAGAAGATTAGTAATTGGTCTCTGTCCAGCACAAACTGTTGAAATTGATTTGGCTTCAGGCTGGGAGCTAAAAGGCAGCCAATGCATTACAGAGGATGGATCCATAGTACATTGTGTTAATATCCACCAGGGGCTCTTTGCCTTCCCTGCTCTGCACTCAGCTCTAACCCCACGGCCTGATCCTGCTTCTGCTGGAGCATATTCCAGTGCATGCCAGAAATGGCCCCACAGAGCCCAGCTGGGATCAGAGCCCTGCTGCCAGGGATCGTGCCTGCAGTTAGGACAGCTAAGTGGTGTCTTTGCCCCTTCTTTACCTCTGCAAAGAGAACATGAAATCCTCTTGGACTTGCACTGATCACTGAAGAGTTCTCTGCTGTTAGTGGGCTGTATCCATTACAGTGGTTGCAATAAAACAGTTTCCTCTTTACCAGAAAGATACCATCTAATTTTATGTGAAACATTTATTAACTTATGGCTGCTGGTCTTACTGCAGTGAAACTGCTAAAGGGTTTTTAATATGTATTTTAAAACCAAACAAGTCTATATTAGTTCTGATGGTTGGATCCTAGCGGTCTTCTCTTGGTTTCTGGTTGGATCTGCTCAAGCATCCTGCCTCACACATCTCCAGGTGTCATTTATGTGTGGCAAATGTTTTAAGCTTTTATACTGAGTACACATGCTGCCATTAAACACAGGGAAAATGTCTAGGTTGGATTTAGAGACTGAGATTGTCTCTAGAGCAGCCTGTTCTCAGAGCTAGATTTCAGTCCAATTGCTCTGTCAGCATTGCACTGGCAGATAAATGTGCACTAAAACCTCTCCCAGTCTGCTGAAGTTAAAAATTCTTCTGTGCTAGATGTCCTGCAGCAGAATGAGCAAACACACAGAACAAGATCTGTCTAACAGTCACATCCCACTTAACACAGCTCAGGTGCCTCTAAATATGGGATTTGGAGTATTAGAGTCCACAGAGTCACTTTAACAGAGTGTTTCCACCAAACTGATACATTCAGTTTGTCAGCTCAAATGAATCCTCTGGTGCTGAGGTACAGCTGTTTATAACAGGATAGGGTCAGACAGTCCCTGAAGCAAATTCCAGCTCCCTTAAAGTCTTTCTTCGCTCTTGACCATGTACACCTTCCTTCCACTTCCCTCCCTTTGTCTGGGCCCTGTCTCTGGGTTCCTCTCCTTGGTGAGCCAAATGAGAGCATTTGAATGGAAGAAATCAAACTCAGAGAAAAAAAAAGTGCTCAGAGAGGGTGAGAAGGAGAGTGTCTACAAAAGAAAAGGATTAACTCTTTTAAAGGGTGGGGATTATTACATCAGCTCAGCTGTTTGATCCTTATTAATGCTTATGACTTTAGCTTCCAATGTACAATCGATAAAAAAAAAAAAAAGCAACTAAACAAAATGACTGTGTGGAGCATTTAAGCATTGGTTTTAAGGATTAGAACAGAAGATGTTACATCTCAATGAATTTTCTGAATAGAGACTTCCTTACCTCCCACTGTGCTCTTTCCCCCTTTATAAGATTATATGGTAATTTCCTGGAGCTCATGGAGATAGGGTTTTGCCACTAAGATTTTGATATATATGTGGATGCCCATTTGTTCAAGCTATTGCAGAAGGCTAGAAAGGGTTCCCTCCCTGATGAGCCTCCATCAACTATCACACACATTTTTCAGGTGACTTCGTTGCCAAAGTAACCTGACAATGAGTACCCAATCCCAATTCTTACATTTTAGAGTAATTACATGTTCAGCGAAACTGCAGTGACCAGGGATTATCAGCCTTATGACAGAAACCCTCAGGAAATGAAGTTCAAGACAGAATAAAGGAAGCAATGATCAGCTTCCCACTGAAGTCCCACTGATGTTTTCAGCCTTGCATACATACACAGAGTTCATGGATTTGAATGGTTTGTGAGTGTAATTCCACCGATAACCCACAGCCCTACTGCATAATTATGCCTATTACCATAGTCAACCAAAGCTTTATATATACACTCTATTTCAGAGAAATTTTGTAGAATGGTTTCAGTTGGAAGGGGCCTTAAAGATCATTTCATTCCAACCTCCCTTCATGGGCAGGGACAACTTCCACTAGACCCATCCAAGCTGGCCTCAACCTCACCCTTATTTTGCATTAAAAAAGGATGCATGGAATGCTTTTAGGTGATTAGCTAAAACCCATCCTTAAGAGAAACCTCACTGCCATTGCTTTGTAAATCCTGGCATTACCATTTGTTGTAAGGGACCTCCCTCACTTTAAAAAGCTGGCATTAGGACAATGTGTTTTCCGTTACAATGACATATACAAGTACATATAAAACATAAATCCCACTTGAGAGTCTAAGCTGTTTGAAGGGGTTTAATGTCAGACACTCATTTCTGGGAGGCTGGATTAGGAATTGGAAAAGATGTTTTTCCTAGAGCACTGTAGCTGGTACATTAATGTGTATCTGCATGTCAGGAATACAAAGTGTATTGAAAGGCCAACCTTTCTTATTGCATATGACAGCTACACAGATTTATTTTTACACTGAGACATTGATGTTTATTACTTTGAAATGGCATTTTTCCTCAACAAAACCCACTGGATTAATTCTTCTTTTCAAAAAAAAGCAGTGCATCAAAATTATCAAAATTATGTTATCTGACACTGAAGAGAAAGAAAATCTGCCTTTTGGCTATTTTTTCTAATCTCTGTTCATGGGTGATGTTTTTTGGACTTGTATCTCCTCTCACTTGCATGCTTGTGAATCAGGACTATCTCAGAAATCAATGATACTACAGCACTCTAAATTTAATGTAAGAAGAGTTTCCAGGCCTATGTGTTTATTCACAGACGTTCATATGAAAGACACCTAAAACTTCTACATACTAAGTTCTTAATGCATTATAAAAACATACTTTGATGTTTGTGTTAGAAGAAAAAGCTTTCTGTTGCCGGTCTGCTAAGACAGTGCCAAATACAATATGAAAATTAAGTAGCATGGTCTCTAGCTGGCTACTGCAGGTTTGAAGTTGTGAGATTAAAGTTGCTAAAAGATTTGGCAGAATTCATAAAGTTGCATGATTTTAGAACAAGAAGCATATTATCCACACACACTTCAAAAACAATAGTAACAACACGATAGAAGGAAAATAGTACAGAAAGCAAGAGAGATAATACAAATATAGCCCACATCTGAAATAAATTAATTTTATCGTGTCAAACTTATTTGTGTTGGTATTATTTAATCAAATTTCACTGAGGGATTATACATTTGTTCTGAAAGTTTGAGCATGTCAGACAAATAAGAAATTGGAAATCTGGTGATGCTTGAACTTCACCTATGGACAAACCTATATTGGTGCTCCTGCAGGGCTGTGCAGTAAGAGAGGGCAGATTTCTCTTCTCCTCAAAACTCCTTTTTAAACCACTGCATAAGTAATTCTGTTTCACATCTATCAATGCTAAATCCCATTAGAAATTGTGTGGAATTGAAGGTTGGACTTTTTTTTTATTACAGATGCCTCGATTTCAGTGTTTTTAAATCAGATAGGTTTTTTCACTCAGTAAGAACGCTGGCACTGCATCAGAATGCAGGAATTTTTTTAGAGAGCTTCACTGTCTTTGTGGGTCAAGTGTCTTCCTGTGACGTTTGGCCAAGACAAAGATGGGTTTGATAACCCAGCTCAGCAGAATTCTAAAAATAACATTTTTCCAGTATAATTTTGGTAACTGCTGGGATTTCATGGCATAGTAGGTAATAAATTTGATTTAAAAAGGAATGGCATCAGACATTTGCTGTTCAGAAACCTATATATTAACTGATCTTTTACTGTTTTTGTCTGAAACAAGTCTAGATAGAGAAATACCTTGCTCATAAATTTTTGGAATAAGAGATAAACTTGCATAGCTGAAAGTTTCAGGGAAACTTGGCAGAAACTTGATTAACATGCAGAACTAAAAGTAAAGACAGAACTTAATGACTTCTTCCAAATGGCCATTCTTTTCAATGAAAAAATGCATTTTAATATAGTAAAGTTTCTATAGAGTTTGTAAACTCTATAATGTTCATTTATAAAAACTGCTACGCACAAGCAGGGATTGTATTATGGATATCTCTAAATGCAATTTTTTTTTATGTTATACCTCTGCCATTAGTTTAAAATGTGTTCCTCTGGATTTGATTTTTACGGCTTTACACTTCATCAGACTGAATAAGAAAATTATTGCAAATAAAAAAAATAATGTCTTACCATCAAAGAAAGAGGTTGAATTTATTGATTATGAAATGAAATTGCAAGACAAAGTACAAATATGTGACAGAAATGTTTCCATTTTTTCTGGGAGTGTATTGAAGTTCCCCCTTGATCGCACAGTGCTGGGATAATAAAGGAATCATTTTCGGATAAGTAAGTGCTTTAAAGTCAAATGTAAATCTAGAATGTACTGAAGTTGTTATTCAAATGCTTTGTCTACATAATAGCTTAGCTATTCTTAGTTTGCAATATATGGGTTGATTTTATATAACTACTGACACTTCTAAATGCTATTTTATTTTTCAGGGGCTGTCCATGTCAGCAGCTGCAGCATTCCAAGGTCAGTCCATATTCTAGCAGTAATTATTAACCATGGCAGAGATGAAAATAGGATTCACTGTTTGATTTTTAGATGAGCTTTTGTTAGGAATAACCTTTTCAGTCTTATCCGCAGTAGTTATCTCATTTGTACATAATTCAGAAAAACTTTTCCTGTCTTTGCAAGGTAAAATAAAGTTTAGATCTTAATGCAGGAAAATACTGAATAATTAAAATCTTGCTGACCTCAAAATGAATGTGACTGACCAATTTTAGTCTCTGCAGGTGGTGTGAAGAGCCAGTAAACAGACTGCCAAACTGGAATACATTAAAACATTACTGGCCAATACTTTAAAATATCTGAAAGTTTTATTTATGGTGTTGCTGTTAGGATACTGTGGCAAACAGCTTATCATCTGAGATTTTTGAAATACCATTATTATGTGGAACACCTATTATTTAAAAAAAGGAATACCTTACCAAAATCAACTATAATAAATATTGAGTTCTTTAACTTTAAACCAAAGCAGAATAATAACAGGTAAAGACTTTCAGAATTCAGATGACTGTATTAAAATATTATAATTGCATATAGTAGAAGGTGTGTTTCAGGGCAGTCTAAGAAATGTTCTGTGAACGAGTAAAGACAAAAGTGGGACTGAAATTGAGCAAGAAATAATAGAAACAGATTATTTATTTTTGATTATTTTTAGTTGCTAGTGAACTGAAATTCTAAAATGACGAAGGGAAGTGGCTGCTAGAGTGTAAGACTTCTGATTGTCAATTACAGAAAATTCACCTTGAATTTGAGAGCAAAACAGACATAATAGGTTGCCTAGTTCAAGGTGATTTATCTGATCAAGTATCTTACAAGTTGCTCTTAGTTCTGTTTATTCCCATCCATGTGGGGTCACAGAGATGGTTTTGCAGACTGCTTCAAGACACTTTGGTTGGCTTAAGCAAATGAGCCCTGCTGAGGAGAACCATGCTGCTTCCAGATAACCTCTTTGCCTTGAGCCCAAGTGTTTCCCAGAAAATGGTACCCTTTTGCAGTATCCCTTCTGTCTAGAGAAAATGTCTTCACAAAAGGCTTTTCAACAACATATACTCAGAAATTTACTCATGAGAAGAACTTTCCAAGGGAGTGACAGCTTGCACGATGATCTTAGAATCACACGATAAGGTATATTTAAAGCAAAAGTTGTGGAAAACTCTTGAACTCAGCTTGCTTTGTCTTTTTGAGCACCTGGAGTAGACTCATATTTCTGATGGATAGGTTAATCTGTGATGACTCAGTGGCTGTAGCCTTTTGAAAGCTCACAGAGACCTTGGATGAGACACTGGATGTGTAAAAATCAATCCCAACCATGCATGTTCCCAGCTTTAATCAATAAGGTCAGCTGAGTCACTAATTGTGGCACCCTGGAGGCTGTGAGCACATCAGGATCGTCTGCTGCAGGCTGTCACCCTTCGGGCTGGGAGCCAACGCCTCCAGCTCAGCGACAGGCAAACCTTCAGCAGCCTGGCAAAGGCAAGCAAGGACCTACCCTGCTCCCTGCAACAAAAAGGTTATAAAACACCTTATTCCAAGAAATTCACTTATTCTAACACTGCTCAAATAAACAGGGGAATTTAAACAGGAATGCTTTTTACAGCATTGTAATTCATTGCTAAAAGGTGTAAATGAGAATGAGATCTCTTTCTGTATTTGCTTCATACTGTGTGTGATAGGACATGCTCAGGGTTTCCAGTCTCATGTATTTCTACAAATAAGGAATACGAGCATACAGCATGAATTAGAGGCTGTCCCACTGAAATGTGAGAAAACCAGTGTATATAAAGTGGGACTGTGCTTTGAGGAACAGAAAGAAAACCTTTCCAGAGAGGCTGTTCACGTGCAGGTGATTATTTTAATTCTATTACTCAGTTTTTTTTAAAGGCAGTGAAACACAGGCCAATCTTCCTACCCATTCTCTGCAGCTGCTCTGAGCTTCAGCAACTGATCAGATTTTAAATATTGATATTGATGAATTTTGTTTTTAGCAAATGTACAGTGACTTGGTGATATGAGCTGTACTGCCCCTGTTTAAGCTAAGCACATTAGTGAACTTTCTCTTGGATCAAATGTCCTTCCCTGTAAGTGTGTTTGTAAGATACCTGTGTGGAAGTTTGTGATGGCAAATATTCTGGATTCAGATGCTCCATTGCTGGGCTTCCTTGTTTGCCTTTGGGCTGCTTTCTGCGTTGAAAGGAGGCCAAACAGGAGCTATGACTGTATTTGTGCATTGTTGTTTGAATAATGTCTTTCTTCTAAACAGATATGCTTGTTCTCCCCTTTCTGAAATAGGATGAAGGCTGTGTCACTACAATTCCAAATGTCAAACCATGAATTCTGTTTCATTCTGGCATAACTTTACATGGATCTGGTGCTATTCTGTCCTTGCATCCTTAGTCCCTGATATTCTTGGATTTAAGACAAACTGAGCATATCCAAGACTCCATATAGTACAGAGTATGACAAAATTCCCATTGACAGTTCTACCTCCACCAGTTTTCCCTTCTTAATTCTCACAGAGAAGATAGAACTCTCTAAACTGTGCTATGCAGGCTATTTCTGATAAATATATTTTCTATTTAAACTGGATTGAGGACTGGATTTATCTCTATTTTACAGTAACTTTAATGCAAATTCTGTCAGGAAAAAAATTTCATAGAACTTTGATGATTTAGGGTCCTATTTGACTCAGTGAAGTTCAGCTGTTCCTCAGTGAATCAGGTGGGTTGCAGGTGTGACTTTTTGCAAGAAAACACACAAGCAAAATCCAGTGTTTGCTCCCAGTGTTACTCCTTACTTAATCTGGTGCTGATGGGTTGCTTTAACTGTGAACAAGAGTTGGCTTTTTCACTGCTGGTCTTATGTCGTCTTAATTGATTTCCTTTTGACTTGTCTGCTTGGTTAACTGTCACTCACTGCTGAAAAGAGAAATGGGGTTTTAAAAGATCCTTTTAATCTTTAAATAGCTTCAGTAGTAATAAGTTACCATATCTACAGATCAGAAAAAGGAAAAAAAAAAACCCAAACCACCAAAATTCTCTAAGAGGAATTAACTGTCCTCCTCTAGCTGACAGAATTATGGGTGCATTGACAGAACCAAGACTTGCCATTAACAAATGAAGGTTTTAGGCATCTTCAGTGTTCCCTTTAACATCAAGAATAGTTAAATGAAAACCATTTTCCACCACATCTAAACATGGAATTCAGTAAAACAAAGTAGATTTTTAGAATAAATTATTTTTAGGTAGAACGCTTTGGTGGTTTAAGGTTCAGAACCATGAAAAACCACATTAGCTCCAGTAAATTAAAATATAAAACCAGTTGGTATGCAAATGTTTAGTCTTGTTTTAACATATGTAACCCTTTAGCACTTTCTTTCAATGAGACTAAATTGTCGCAAAGTTTTGGAAATGTATTTTTGTTTATTACTAGAAGAATATTTGCTGAGAAAAGTCTGCTAAATATAATTCTGTGCTGGTAAGGATAGTTACAGAAACCTGAAGGAAAGTATTGATAAATGTAGGCTCATCTGATAGAAATTTATATTCCAAAAAGTATAAAGACTTATGCCTCAGTGTTTGCTTCTTAAATTTCATTCTGCCTTGCTTTATTAAATGATGTTCTTGACTGTAAATAAATGTCAAAATTCTGAGAGAAAAAAAAATATATAAGTACTGAAAAAAAATACAGTGATTTTCATCATTACACATTAATTTGGTCCCCAGCAATCACAGTGTTTCCTAAAACGTGTAAAAATTCCAAATAGCATTTAGACACTGCTTTTTTGTGCTGGTTACATCCAAGATGGAGTTCAAAATTAGCAGCATTGTGTAAGAGCACTGGTTTGTTTGATTTGTGCCAACTTGCAGTGCTGCAAATGCTTCCAGCAGTAAATTTCTGCTCAATGCAGGGCTGGCTGAGTGTGTCTACCTTTGATATCTGAATGGCGTTTGCTGGCGACCAGCTATGCTGAATTTAGAAAGGAAAAGCTCCCAGGAGGTCTGTTAGGAACACTGATATAGAATAATTTCTGGCTTAAGATGTCCTTAAAGAAGGGAATATACCCCACAAGGTTTTTATGTTGCAAAATGTAGCTAGGAAATAAATTTGCAATAGCAGTTTTCTAATATAGTCAACTCCAGAACAAAATATGTATTCCTATATATTCATGTGCATAAAGTTAGGAATTTTTTAATAACTCTAGGGATCCTGTCTGGTATGTTTTGGGTTTTTTTACATACATTGAAAGTCGTGAGAAAATACGTTTATGAAGCCTCCGGTGTGATAGAGCTAGAACTCTAATATCTACCACCCTTGAATCAATAAGTAATACTACAGATATTGTTCTAAGCTAGCCAGTATGAGGAATCTGATTTTGGCAGCTATATCAGGTGGCCAAAACAGCAAGACAGAAACACAACACCAGTAGAACCCATTAAATTAATTAATTTTTTTAAAAGAGTAAATGGAAAATTAACTTCTGTTAGGAAATTAATTCTTTTTTTCAAAATTCTTGCTTGAAAATAAATTCTTTTACAAGTTTATTTTAAAATTTATTTATACTTCAGAAATAAAAATATTTGCCTCCAGAGATGCAGTTGTGACAACAGAGATCACTAGAAGAGCAACAATCAGAGTGCTGTCTGGTTTTGGTTCAAATTCTCCCACTGGAGAAATGGCTGCACTCCTTGAGCAGTGCCAAGGGAATTACCCTCTGTAAAGAAAAATCTGAGGAATTTAACTAAGGGAAGACACAAAAATAAGAGGAACCTCCCCCAGTAGCAGTATATGTGTATAATTTTAGTAGTGGTTGCCAAGAAATAGTAATTCAGTAACTTGATTTAATCCACAAAGATATAGTTTAGAACGAAAAGTTGAAGGGGTAGTAGAAGAATATGAGGATATTTATTTTAGTAAATATTCATCTAAAGATAGAATTACAACATAACCTGATTTGTAAGTGGAAATAAACTAAAAATAGCAATTATAACAGAAAAGTATATTAATATACTTGTCATTTGCTATCTATTTCAGAAAAACAGTTCTATTTTTACTCTGACCTCCCTTTCCCCTGTATGCTTTAGAGCTCCTTTTCTATTTCCTTTGAAGTTTATGAAAATATTCCCATTGGAATAAATTAAATATTACTATTTAGGAATCCTCTATACCAAATTAAGAATTTACTTGTCTAGATTTTTACATTATAGGAGACTCACTTCTTTGAAATGAACACATGTAAAATGCTATGGGATTATTGACACGGAGAGCTCTGTTAAATTCTTTTATTTTCCTTCAGGGACGAAAATGATAAAATTATAGCTCTAATACAAATATTTCCATTTCAGAATTTTGCTAAATTCCACAACCAGCTTGGAGAAAGTTCAGTGGGGCTGCAACTCTCACTTTGGTGCCTATATCTGCCGCTGACACAATTACTCTTTGGAGTTTTACCTCCTCTCTGAGAGGTCACATTCTGGTTTTACGGATGCCCTGGGACACAGCCCTGCATTGCCTTCGCTCCTCTGCTGTACAGACAGGGATGGAAAATGCAGTGCTCTGGATCCAACACTGCATTTTCCTGATAGAATGTTGGCTCAAACCTGCTGGGTGATCACTGGTGGGAAAGATGCATCATTCTTGCCTGTCTGTGAAGAAATAAAAATTTAGAACAGCCTCCATATGCTGTATTTGCATGCAAATGAACATTTCTCATCCACATTTACTCGTTTTATGCAGCAAACTGCATTCTCCAGTAGGATATGATGCAGATAAGAGTCCTTGCTCTTATTGCTGGTATCGTATATAAATTAATTTAGACTGAAATAAGAACAGGTTTTAATGTACAGGTATAGTTGAATTAACCTAATGAGATATCTTTTGTAATTAACACTGTAATAATGCATTTCTATGGCTAGTTTGCTTCCAGTTCAGTGGAATTATATAGACAGGTGTGTTGGTTCCTCAAGAAAGCAGGAAATTTAGGCTGATCTTGAGTCTTAAATGTGGCATTTGAAAGTTTCATGACTGCTAATTATCTACTAATCCTTTATTCTAAGAGATAAGGAGGTATTATTTCCCTTGCAGACATATGATTAAGTAAGATATACAAAATCCTGTCATTCTTGTGTGGTTATGTAACTGATCAGGTACAGGCTAGAAAATTGAAAATGGGTTTTAAATTTATTAGCAAAAAATATTGTCATTTTATCAGTTAATCTGAAAAGACGGTGTCCTGAAATGTAGCTTGCCTTTGAAATTACAGACACATCTAATTGGAACTTTTATTAACTACAGCAGTATGGCTGGAAGGCAGGGAAACACAAATCTTCTGTGTAATGGGCTGGATAAAAAGGATGCCAAAAGAGACTCTAAATTGGCTACAAAGATCTAGAAAAGAACTGACTTTCTGAAAGACTTGCACAATGTCAACTCCTCTTAAATCAGAGGTCAGTGAAAAGCTGACTTCATCACAAATCAGTGCTGACTAAAGTTCTTTTCTTGGTGTTCAGAAAACAAAAAAATATGGTTGTCTTTGTATTTACCAAAAGCATAAAAACAGACATTTTTCTCTTTCAGAAAATAAAGTAGGGTGAGGTCTGTGCTCCCTTTGTTACACCAATTAACAAAAAAATAGCTGTAGACTCAGGAAGGAAGAAAATAATAGAAATTATAGACCTAGAAACTGCTTCTTCCTGAGTAATACATGAGATATGGACATACTCACAGCTGAATCTATGCACAAACACATAGAATTTTCTGAATTTGTTGGGTGAAATTCTGGGTTTAGTTTAAGATGGTGGAACCCTTGTTACTGCTTTCAGTAGATGTAGACTATCATTGCCTATGTTAAATTCCTAATTATCATCTATCTACCCAATATGAAAGTTTAGAAGCACATTTTAATGGCTTCCAGGGTGGATTTAGTGCCATTTCTATCATCTTTAGTTTATGGAACAGTGAAAGAAACATGTCAAGAGACAAAAGATACTACTGAGTCCCTTTTCATCAAGTCCTTTGTGGCTAGGTCAGTGTGCTAAACCTTCCTGCAGCTGTTTCACAAAAATGGGGGAAGTATTTTGCAAGACAAAATGTCTAAGTTTCTCTCAGGTTGGATTTTTTGAAACTCTCTTCCAGACATTTAGAAAACAGGTGTGTGACTCCCCAAAACACTCCTTAAACATCTACAATTAACAAATAAAGAAGTAAGTGATTTCAGGCCTTAGTGAGTTTATAAGGGAACTTGGTAAATATTTGCCCAATTTTTAAAGAACATTTTAATTAAACTCTCACAGGTGAAATAGTTTTTAGACGTAAGGGATGCTTGTGTAAGTAATGACTTTACACTGTTATTCAGTAAAGATTTAGTATGAACTTTTTATTTCTAAGTGTAAGGCAAGTTTTCATTTTGATCCACAAACAAAATTTCCATTAACAAACAAGTTCTTTTGTGAGAAGAAGATACATTCTCCAGCCTTGTGAAAAGCAAGCAAAAGGAGAATAGAAAAGTTTAACTCCAGGTGAAAGTGTTTTAGCCATTGAGTCACTAAGTCAAGGCAGGTGGTCACTAATGACCTTTAATTGCCTTGATGAGGCTCTCCTGAGCCCTGCCTAGGAGCTCCAGCTCAGTCGTGCTTGGGCTCCACTCTGTGCTGGTCCTGTCCTGTCAGAGCAGCTCTGTCCTTCCTGCTCCTGCATCTGGTAAGTCTTTTCGTGTCCACTTAAAAATATGCAAAAAAATAAAAATAGTATTGTTTGCATTAGGAGAACCAGAGCAATCAATAAATCAGGATTGAAAATATCATTCCTTTGGCAGAGAGATTACCACATGGAAAATGCAAAGCTCGGGAGTGTTTGCAAGTGGTTGTGGTTAAAAAGCAACTCCTGATTTAGTGATTTATGTGATATAAATAGAGCTGTTTGTATCCAAGTGTTTTTTTTTCGTTCTGGACGTCTTCGTTTAAAGCATGGAAATAAAACATCTGAAGTGTAACTACTGCAGGAGTTGCTGAGCATTTGCGGGTATTCTACCTTATTAAAATCTTTTAAAGTATTCTAAAGGAGCTATTTTTTTTAAATTATTTGCTGAATAAAAAGGAACAAGGCTTAGGCAGTTTGAAATTATGAGCCTGGCATAAAATATAATGTAACTGTGTTTTTGTAAAAGACTGAGAAGATCCAGGACAGGAGTTTTTAATAATTGGGAAAGAAAATCAAACACTGTAACAGAAACAAGAGTTTCCTAAACAAAAACAAAACAAAATTGGTTTGTTGGTTTTGGTGGGTTTTTTTTCCTTTCAAAAAGAAATCAGTCTTTAGTGGGTTTTAGTGTTTTGCTTTGGTTGCTGTTTTGCTAGACTTTTTTCCCATTCCCCCTAAAGACATGAGAAATACAAGCTATAATGTCTCACATGCACAGAATGAGTGTTACTACAGCAAAGGAATGCTAGAGAAATTGTTGAAATGAAAGCTTGACTGTACATGTTTTTATTGGTTTTCCCTGTTTTTTTCTGTAACGTTACTATATGGTTAAAAGCATGTTAATTGTGGCTTTCTTCATGCTAAACAAGCTACAGTCTTTGTATTTGGCTTCTGAAATTTAATTTATTATTTATACCTACAGATTGCCTTTAGGTAAACAAAAAATTCATGGAATACTTTAAAGGCTTTACTTCCATGTGTTTATAGAAGGAGCTACTTGGTGTATTGTCGAGGTCTGATTTTATTAGATTGATGATGCATGAAGTTCATTGACTGTATAAAATTTCCTGCCTTAACTGGCAATTCTGAGTTCATTCCAGTAAAAATGTATTTTTATTTTCCTAAATTTCAGGTGTTAGGATATAAAAGAGATATAAATTTAGAAATAACTGTTGACTTCTAGTAGAGAACAGCAGGTGTTGATTAGGTGCTGCTCAGGATAATTGGGACATAAACGGTTCTGAAATATGAGATACCATGAGGGGAGTTTACAACTGTTGCTCTGAGCAGATAATCAAAATTGTGAACAGAACATGTCTTCGTTTCTATTTGTTTGTGATTCCCTAAACTAATCACTTCACTTAAGATGTTACACTCAAAATCTAGTTTAATGGTGAGGAGAAACAGGCACTATATATGCTATAACATAAATAAAATAAGTATGAGCGGAATTAGAGGTAGGCAGCAACTCAATCAGAAAAACTGTTGCTCCAGCTGCACCCAGTGAAGCTCAGCAAGGCACACCTGAGCAGCATCATTGCAATCTCCATCCCAAACCCAGGTCTGATTCCAGGGTTTGCACTTGGCAGCACCTGGAGCTTCAGTGGAGATGCTGGGCAGGAAGAATAAATCCATCAGATCTGCAAAACACTGTTGTAGTGCCAATAAATAGGGCTAGGATTTGAGCCGTGTGTTGATGTTGCATTTGCAAGTTTAATAGAAAGTGAGTTCATTTGGGTATTTTGGCATAGTTTTATTCACTTAAATGAACAGGAGTTCGGGGGGTTTTGGTTTGTTTTTTCTTTTCATTTGCTTCGCATATGGTTTTAGTGTGCCTGGAGTTTTATTGGGGGATTTTGCTGCCAGTGATTTCTTATTCTTTTGGCTAAGAATCCACATGATCACTGCAGAGTAGAAATCCAGCCATATTCATTGGCAGGTGACCAGATGTGCCAAATGTGTTGCTGTTTGCAGCCTGCCTTTCTGCACAAGGAGATTTTATGCTCCCTGGCAGCAATGTTGGGCAGAGCTCAGCACCAAGATCCTGCAGGGCTGCTTTGTGGTGCAGTTTTTGCCCTGTCATATTGATAGTGACAGGAGTTTCTGTCAGACTCAGAATTGCCTCTCTCCTGGCTTTGACGAGGCTCCTTTTTACTCTCTCCAGGTTCCTCTAGCAAACTGGACACTGAGCACTCAGGCTGTGATGGAACATGAGGGCAAACTGACCCATTCTGCAAAGCTGCCTTCCATCTTCCATAGTTTTCTTTTCTTTCTTTCCACTTCTCCTCCTCCTGTTCTTCCCCATTACATTTTCCTTTGCCAGCCTTCTCTGCCCACTTTTCAACCTGAACCAATGAAAATAAGGCAGTAATGCAGAGACCTCTAATGTATATTAAAGCTATTCATTGTGATTCTGAGCACCAGAACACCAGGTTTTCCATTGGATCTTTGGAATTCAAGTGTTACAGAAAATTTGTCTGGATAGGATTATAACGCTTCCTCTTTTTTAAAAAAATGTTAAAAAACCTGTGGAAAGAATTTTAATGCACGTAAAAATACAAGATTCACCTTGGTTTTTTAAAGTCAGCATTCCCCTAGCCCGGTGATCTTTCTCAGACGAGTACTAACAATGATTTCCCAGTGAAAAACCTGAGGCTCTCTTTCTTTCCAACTATGTTCCTGGTTTCCACAGGCAATAAAGAGCTGAGTTTTCCTTATTTTTCTTAGGTCTGGGTGGGTTATGCTTCAGTATTTGTTTGGAAAACTCTTTGTAGCCTTCTAAGCTTTCAGCATCCACTACCCTCTGGTTCTGTTCTTTCGCCTGAGTGGGAGGGACTTAATAAGCTTTACAACCTTTTCCACAGAAATTTGTAATTTTATTTCTTTAAGCTGTGTCACACTGTTCTGTCAGTCATTTCTTCTCAGGCTAAAATGTCCTAATTTGTTTCATTTTTCCTTGCACATGGCAATGATTTTCTATCACTGCTCCTGCATGCCTTTGCTCTTTATAGCATCCTTTTCACTGATCTTCATGTGAGATTCAGAGCTGCCCCAGCAGGCAGAATCCAAGTGCTCCACGGGTTTGCATGGTGACATTATTGCATCTCATATTCTGTGCTCTGCCCCTTGTCAGGCGTGTCAGTGAATAGGGTTTGGTTTGCTTTTTGAACATTACTGAGATTGCTTTTTCTTCCCAGTAGAACTATGTATTCCAACTCCTGAGTCTCATTTGTGAATGTTAATGTTCAGGCATCATTGTGTAGAATAAATTATAGGGTTTTTTCCCTGCATGTATTACCTTAAAATATTCAATTACAGTCAATTTTGATTCCTGTTTTTATCAGGAATTAAATTTAAATGATCAATTTTAAATTATTTAAAAATAATGTATTATTGTGAAGACCCTGGTGATTTCTACAAACTTTTGCAAGACCTTTAGGTTCCAGATCAAGAAACTGAGCCAGGAACAAAACACAGGGTTATAAGCAAATAACATTATCTCCTCTTGCCTTGAACTTTCCATATGTAAAGTGAGCTAATCGTAGTTTGTCTTTCAGTATAATCTGCTCTGTATCTCAAGGAATTTTCTTCAGTGCTGTTAAAACAGTGGTAACTGTCACTTGCCAAGCAAAATACTTGCATGAGTTTGCATGGTGTACCTCTGAGCAGAATATCTTCCATCTCTCACTTGAATGCCTAAAATCCAGAAAATAGATTTTTTTTTTTTTTTAAACACGTGGGTGCCTGTCACTGTAAATCAGATTCTCAAATGTTGTTGTTTGCCCTAATAGCCAAGTGCTGGCTGAATAAAGGTTTTGAGACTGGGAGATTAAATTCTTCCTACTTGGCCATTAATTTAATAGTCTTTTTTATTTCATTTTATACAGAATTGATGTGAAATATTTGTGTAAAGAGAGCTGTCTTCATGTATGGCTCTATCAGCTTTTTATAAAGCCTGGAAATTTATAACAGGAAATAGCAGCATGGGTAGCTGTGTAAACCACTTGACATCTGTCCATATTGATAAACACGCTCCTCATTTGCTGCAGTTTATTTACTCTTGGCACATAGAAATGGAGTGTGACAGACACCCCATGGCTTCTATTGATGAGAGGATTAATAATGCCTGTACTTTCATTATGACACCCTAAGCCATCGAGCACGAAGACTTCACCAGTCCCTATTGAACATTGACACATATTGCATCGGTAACCAGAAATGACAGAAGCTGGCAGATATAGGGCTTTCAGCTCTCTCTCAGGAACAGGATTTACCACGTCCTTAATAAATAGCCATGCACAGTTTCAGACTCATTTTTAGCTATATTAGTTATCCTTTAAAGGCACGCTATAAAAAGATCTGTATACCTGTTTTACTGAGGTGAAAGTGATACGTACTTGTCATTACTTGGTAATGCAAACCATCACGGCATGGGATGCTGGAGGGGCTTTTGGGGGTTTATTTCAGTATGTAGTCTTCAATAAATACCCTTCGCAGGCCTGTAGCTTTTCCTGCATGATAACAAGGAAAAATATGTTAACTTCAGGCAAAGTCCTGCAATGTCCCACTAATCACTGCGGGAAAGAGCTCCCTCATTCCAGGCATGGAGGAGACTGATGTGTCTCACATGTTGTCTGTGGAATAATTCAGTTGCCCTCTCTAAGTCATGAGTGAACCAAAGCTTTGCAAGGGTTTTGGCATTTAGCCCGGCAGTTGAATTTTTCCTGTTTGTGCTGCAGAACAAAAGTTTGGGCAAAATACAGAGGGCTAAAATCCAGCTCTTGCTCCAGGGTTCTCATCGTGGTGGTGTCAGTAGACCTTCATTGTGGCTTTAGTGGCAGATATTGCATCTCTTTGCAAGGAAGGTAAAAAACAATTTTCAAATGTGGAGACAGGGATAGAGTTCTGGAAACTTCTATTTCTGCTCTACAATGTATTTCTGATCTACAGCTAGATTGCTAACTGGCCTCGCCCAAACCTGTTCACCTCTCTGAGCAGCAAATCCATTCTGTTTTGAAAAAACCTCTAAACTAACAGTTTTGAATCAAATAGGTGAATCAATTAAAAAACTAAAAGTTTCAAGGGACAGCTTAATTACGAAAAAAACCACCCAACCCTGTCTCTGTTTAACTCTCTGGAACTTTGGCTGCTTTAGTCTGTGCTTTTCTCCTAAAAATTTTAGATAAATGCAGTTTGTTAGAAGGAGCTTAATGAAATGAATATTATACCAAGGCTTCCTGGTGACTCTGCAGGGTATTATTTCTTACAACTTTTAAAGAAACTACAGAAAAGCTGAAAAGTTACTTTTAATTAATTTCTTCCTTTACACAAATTGACATAGCTGTTCTGAGGTACTGACTTTTCATCTTGCAGCTATTCTTCAATTTCAATCTTGAGCAGTTTCTATTGCCAACCAGTTTTTCTTCTCAAGCCTTTTTTTGTGCTGTCCTTGCTATAGAGGAACAGCCACTGGGGTAAAATAGCTTCAGCCTGTCTTTGGGTTTGACACTTATGTTTCTGTGCTTTTTTTCCCCCTTTGATAGGATTTCTTTTTCCCTTAGAATATTGATTTCTACCTGAGAACAATATCCACTCAGTTAGTACTGCTTTGTTGGCATGGCAAGGTTTTCCACAGACGTGGGCAATAAAGCAGTCAAAGAAATCTCTCTTTGGTAGATACAGCTTAGAGGAGGAAGTGCTGGAAAAGCATCCCCTAGGAATGCCAGCTGCAATTTAACATGGATTGAGAGTAGGAAAAAGATGAGAATCAGAGCAAGTTCATAGCCTTTTTCTGCCCTGGGAAGCTGCAAACAGATTACAGAAACCTGGACAGAGGCACACACCTCCAAGTGATGGTCAAATCAATGACAATTAAGTGTTTTGCTGGAAAATTGAGGCTGCTTGCTCAGTGTTTGCTGAGGGGTGAGCTGCCAAATTATAACTCTGTGAAAAAGTCTGAGCACTGAGCCTAATGGTGCTGTGTTTATGCACGTTAGAGGCTTTTCTTTCTGAACTGAGGTCTCTTTCCTAAATATAACTGCTCTCTTTACAAGTGGTTTGTCCCTAAGTGTCCAAGTTTTCTGAAACAATATCTTACAATAGGAATAAATGTCTCTGTGCTGTATAGAGGGAGATAAGATTTCCCTCCTCAGCAGGAAGGAGGAAAAATAGTATGAGGAAACTGTCTTTATCTCGAGCACAGAAAAAACCCAAAATGAGGAAAAAGTCTGCTACATTCTTCCACATATTACATTGAGTGCAAGTTCTGTCATGCTACCAGACACTGAAATTTGTTGAGTACCTACTAATGGAAATTTAATTATTTCCATTTAGGTACAACTCACTTTTATAGGTGCTACGCATACTTGCAGTGTGAAAGTAGCAGGGCACAATATTACCTACTTTCCTCCCAAAGATCATGAAAAAATACTTCATAATCTGAAAGTGCACCTGTATGGGGTGAAGGATGCTCTAGTGAGGTTTTATTTCAGCTATCCTTTTGTTAATGTTAAATGTTTGACTCTCAGGAGCTATATGCAAGGAACAATCTCTTGTGTCTCTCTCGGAATGATTTGCTCAGTGAAATATGGATCTATGTGCAGTCTAATCCTACAAATCTGAGGGCTTTTGTGAAATAAAACAAACTACAATGCAGAACTAATTTTACAATATAACAAATTGAAAAAGTCAATGTTTATTGATAATGTACAGTAAATGATACATCTCTGTTCCATAAACCCTACTTCCCCACTACACCCCTGGCCCTTGATTTTAAAACAAATGACACTCTTTCTGGGCAGAGAAATGAAGGCAAGTAGGCAGAGGCCGAGAGACAAAGTGGTGGAGGAAACTCTCTATGCCTTCTGAGTAAACAGTGTGACTGGAGTTGTTCTTGCCTGCTGTTACACAATGCATGCAGTAAGGAGAACAAGTAAGAATTAAGTCTGTACACTTGCAAATCTGGATTCCAGCTCAAATTCTAATCCTTGTTCAGGAATATCACTGATGTGCTAGAAAAAAAAAATCACTATTTTTTATCAAACTGATAACTCTGTGTGTATTGTTTTTGTCCATTTCTTGAAACTGAGCTGAGTAATTGGGCTTAAGGAATCAAACAATACAAAGCTGGGAAGATTCATATCCTCTAATGAAACCCCCTACACTGGAGCTGCTTGTGATACCTTAATAACTTTGAGTGTCAGTAATTCACTTTTACTGTTCTTTTCTGGTTTTCCTTTCTACAGGTTTAGTTGTTTACATATTTACTTTATAGATAAATACTGTGGCAACTTATTCTTATTGTGTCATTTATTGCCTCAATCTGAAATTGTGTCTCAGTTTGGCAGTTGTGTTTTCCAAAAATGTGTCCATGCACACGAATATAAACGGACCTGTACTGAATTTTCTTTTAATCCCATTTATCCTTCAGTATCTAGTATGTAAGAAGGGTTTTATTCCAGTAATGCACAACAAAGAGTGAAGCCCCTTGCTTCCCTGCAGTTATGAGTTATCAGAATTGTTTCTTGAAGTTCAGTGAATTTATGTGTAAAGCTCTAATGAATGGCATATCTAGAAGGTCTCCTTTTCTGCAGCTTATGTTCATAAGTCTCTATCTGTTTGCTCGTTTTCATGATTGTTTATTCAATATCTTCTGCAGGGTTTTGTCAGACAAGCACTGAACTTGACAAATGAGGAGAAGAGTCCTCACAAGGATCGCATAGGTTATTCCAGCATTCAAAACTGAATTAAGAGCAAAATTCATATGAAAGGATAATACAGGGTCCTATTAGATGTACTTGTCTTCATCTCATTCTTCTCAATTAAGGCTGAATCAACTGAAAATGGGCAGATTTGTTTGCTCTTGCCCTGGCTAATCTCTTATTGAAGAGTGGAATAAATGCTCAGCTCATGTCAGTCACTGCTGTTCTTGTTAAAGTTTATTGGAATCATCTGGACTCTTGTCAGTGCTTTTGCCTTGTCTGCCTAAGTTGGGGCTGCAAAAATGCAGCAATAGATCAAGTGATGTTACCATTTACATATTTTTGTTTTCTTTTGTCATGTTATGTGGACAATAATGGATCTATTACCAAGCTGTTCTTGAGGAATGTTTAAAAGGAGGAAAACATCAGATGAAAACAGATGATCTGTATTTGTGGGTGCTTGGCTTGCACTCTGACACAAGGGAAAGAGGGAAAAAGAATGTTTTATGTCTTGGTGAGTGCTGTTATTGTAGAGAACAAATTGCATTGAATTATTTTAACATGGGATAAGCAAAGGTGTTTCATCATATAAGAGAACTGGGCTTTAGAGATCCTACCTGTTCCTATCTGCATCTCAGATTAGAATTCCAGAAATAGATTAGGCTGAGATTTTTTTTTTCCTTATATTTATGCAACTTTTTTCTGAAACAGTAATAGTTTGAAATTGAACCAAGGGAAATGCCTTGAGAATTGAAAGCTAATATGTATGTGTTTATAGCACATGCAGGGCAGGTGTCTTTAAGCAGCAAATCTCTTTGCCATGGTGGGTAGTTTATTCACCAAACAGCTCAGCAAATTTACTGTTTACAGGACAAAATATCCCTGACAGTGACCTGGGCAAAGGGTGGGATTGATAGCATTCAGGCAGTTTATTAAAATAGGAGGTAATTAATTTATTTAGGAGGGAAACGGAGGCTTGTGAGCTCAATCAAAGCTTTGCTATTTTTGTTGTTCATGCAGAACTGATATGTCCAATCACTTAATCTTTTAAAAATTGCAACTCTTGAAAAAGTAATTTAGCACATCTGTGCTGGAGTTTGTGTAGGAGAGTTCTATGTGAAATAAACTTCTGAGTTACACTAATGTACTTTGCTTTTATACCTTTGACTACTCTTACCAAGTATTGAAAGGATCTCTTTTGGTCACAACAGACTAACCCAGGTAAGCTCGCTGCTGAGCCAGAGTCAGAGAGTGCCTTCCAGGGAGAGCAAGAATGAAGCTGTGGGTGTGGAATCCAAGTGCTGGTTTGTTGTGGTGGTAATTCCCAAAGGGGTCAGAGCAGGTTTCAGTCAGCATTGGCATCGGTTATGATTGTCTTCTGTGTTGTTTCAGTGATATTATCAAATTATTTGGGTGGACAAAGACTGTTCAGAGAATCACTAGAACTTTCAAGGTTCTTTTGTAAACAGCCCTCGTGACACTGCTGAACTTCCTTTTGTTTCAGAATAGAAGTAGAATGAATCAGAAATACATCATATGTAATAACTGTAACATTTTTTTGTAATGTAGGTAGCTAAAGCTTTCGTTTATGCCTTGGAGAAAAAGTTTAAGGCATGGTAAGTGCCACAGTTAACCTTGCAAGATTTACCTTTAGTTTGCCTGTTGAAATCAAATGTGCAGAGAAAAAGTTGTCAGTTGTACAGTCAATACATACATTCTATATTAGAGCCACTAATTTCTGTTTATTTCATGCCAAAACAAACTATTTAGTTATAGCCTTTGACATCTGTGGCTCACTTCTATTTTTCAAAAACCTTCCATACTTTGTTGCTCTGTGTTAGTCTATTACTTAGCCTTGGCTTCTTTGTTAAGGTTCAGATTTTTGAAGTACAAATCTGATCTGAGTTAGATCAGTAGTCCCCTAATATAGTTCTGTTTTGAATACAAGTGTAGTATGTGATGATACAGGTTATCAATATTTGATAAACAGTTCCATTCTGATGTGTCAAAGAATGAGTGTTTTGACAAACACTCACTCAATGATCCCGAGAATAACCTTTAGACTTGAATGACTTGAATTGATTTTATGCTGCTGCAAGGCAATCCTACCAGAATCACCTTATGCATTATTCTGAGTTCTCTTGTCTCTAGTTCCTGTTCATGTTGATTGTTACAGTCCTTGGGTTGGTATTTTAATAGTACCAACCTAAAGTTTTGGTTGAACATGTAAGTGTCCAGGGGTAGCTGAGGTCACAAAAGCCTGCAGAACAAACATTCTGTTAACTAATTTGAGGGAAGTATCTCCTCAGCTAATGGCAAGTGAAATAGCTGTGAATGGCCACTTCATTTCACCAGGAGTCAGAATTGTCCCTTTTCTCTGCAGCTTTCCATCAAGCGTGTGACAGAAGTGCCATTGCCAGCCGTGAATTAGCAGTCCGGAGCTGCAGCAGCTCTTTGCGAGCCTCCATGAACCCGAGGTGTGCTCACAGCAGCACCGCTGAAGGCCCAAGGCTGCATTTACAGTAGTCAGGCAGTGCAGATTGTTAAAGAGGAAGACTGCTTGGGCCCATTGCCGATCCTTGTGCTGCAGGACTGCTCTGCACTACGGCCTCCTTGCTGACAGTGGAGGAAATTCACTGTTTTCAGTCGTGTCCTGTGGGTGTTTTGTACAGTCCATGGGGTATTCAAAAACCCCCTTTAATGAGGTGACATAAAAGGACAGGTCTATAGCTCTGAATAGGTCTGTTTCTGACTGTACTTGGAACTGGAGAATATGGCGCTCAGACACTGAGGCACTGACTTACAGTGAACATTCCAAATGGGATCATTCAGAGCCCTTCCCTTGCCCTTCCTTAGGGTTACTGCTGTGACAGCAGGGCCAAGTGTAAAGCTGCATCTGAACTCACTGTCACGGAGAGCACACACAGCTGTAGAAAATGAAAAAGCATGTCCTAATGTGCAGTTTGGGTAATGCAGTATGGAGCTGGGATCAATAACACCTCACACGGCATTATTAGGTATTATTAGGCAAGGCAGGCTGCACAGGTTTTGTTGCTGTACAAAGCAATGTGGTGAAAAAATGGAATTTGATAGATGGCTAAAGATCATGCAAAAATAGAAAAGGTGAGTGCTGGAGAACAGTACAGAGAGGAAAAAGATTGAGAAGGGGCTAAAAGGGTGTACTAGATGAATGAAGAAAATAGCTGAAATGAGGAAGAGGGATTGGTGTATCATCACTTGCAGTTACTGTTCAGCTGGGTGGTTATAATTTCTCAGCACATTGATATGTAATGACATTAAAATGATTTAACTTTCATGTTAAGCATCAAAACAAATTCCTAAAGATTTCATAGATACATGATAGAAATCCAGCATCCTAATTAGCAAAGCAATTAGTTGCCCATTTTCCTTCACACTTGACCTCAAAATTCAAAATCTTCACTCTTCCAGATAGCAATCCAAAAAAACTGAAGACTGGGAGAGAATACCATTTTTGGGAGGGCTTTTGAGATAAAACCATTTAAGTTGTGACCACCTGATGGAACTAAAATGCCTTGAAGTACTTTTTCAGCTAGTGGTGTGCTAAATACAGAATTGTACCTTTGGAAGGCACAGTAAGTTTGTTTGAAATGCCAACTCCCCAAAAGCTTCTGGGAATGTTTCTTTGGGCCTGCATATATTTTTGTGTTATTCATTCTGAGTGGAGAGGGTAATGAATACATGATTCTCATTTTCCCTTCTTAATATTTTCATTCAGTGAAAATATATGTTAGCTTGAACCATGTTTCAAACCCAAAAAAACCTAATATAAATAATAGCAGTTGTCTTTTGAAAGGTGTAATATCAGTGTCTGTAGGACTGAGCTTGTCCTTACATTGTGTCAGTGAGGTACAAAAGTTAAAACTGGGACTGAATAAAAAAGTAGATGAGTGGAGGACTAAGAGGAAAACCTGATGTGCAGTATGAGAAATGACCAGCTGAACAAGATGGTTTAAAAAATTTGTACTGTTTGATGTGTCTTCTATAAAGGTGTATTGGGACCACTGGTACAGTAAAGAAATTATGACATCTGTTCACTTATATACTGAAAATTGATAGAAAGATAGAGAGAGGCACTTGTAGTTTTAAATTATTTGTTTCAAACTCAAGTGTAAAACCCTCTAATCTGAACAATTTTTTTTAATGATAAAACATTGTAAAGATAGCAGAACAGGATGCAGAGTAAGAGAATTCATGCAGGCAATTTCAGTTTTCCAGTTAACACACTTCCCCTCAAACTTGTCTGCCTTCTATGCACAGTTTCTATACTGCACTAATTAATTTTGGTCTCTTAAATTATTTTACCTTTCCCATTATCTAGCCTGTCCTTGCAACACTTTTGAGAAATTACTAAACCCTGTGAAGCACAAACTAGACTCCTAGATCAGGTTATTTTATTTCTTCATTAGACAATCCCATTAGAACCTCACCAGTGACAAAGGAGGGAAATACAGCACCTTTATAATGCTGCACTCTGCAAAAGTTACTGGCATTAGTAAACTTATCTTACTGCCAAAACCTTTTAAAACAGTCTACAAGATAATTTCATTGACTTATAAAACTATTTGTACTAAGCAATTCATTTTCTGTTTTGCACTGAGGAATAAATAGCACCTTAGGTTGAAGTTGACTGTGCTGCTGAGATACCACCCTGAACTAACTTTGTATTTTTACGTCCCTGAAGGATTTCATTAAGAGCAGCCTCTATCAAATATTCATAACCTGTAGTAAACTGAAGTCATATCCTCCTCTTCATTGCAGTTTGACACAGACTCATGTTTGTAGCTCACATTACTTGCACAGATCCACAAATTGAGTTTTCGCCACTTGGAGCTCTGCTTCATAATATTTTAGGCATTGCTATTATTTTCTATACTTTTGAACAATGCAAGGATTCTGCTTTCTTAAAATAAGCATCCTTCCAGACCAACAGCATGTGATAATTCATATTCATTGACAGTTTTTGCACTTAACTATTTTTGGGTTTTTTACCTGTGTCAAGAGCTTTGTGAAAATGTAATGTCAAATTACTTCACCTCTAACTCAGGCGTACTGATCACTCAGATGGAAGCCTATGATCTTCTGAGAGGTCCAGAAATGTGCGAATTAAGTGGTTATAAGAAATAATACTAAATAACCTTGCCTGGAACTGAAGCATAAGGCAGTATGTTGCTAGGATTTCACATGGCCATAAAGTGTGTGTAATTCAGTTATGAGCCCAGCTAGGTTTCAGACTGCAGTTTCAGGAGAGGCTCTTTGAAGTAGATGTATCTGATTCTCATTTGCATATTTTATATCTTTATAATGCAAATAAGTCGAGCTGGCCTACTTACATGTTTGAAGTTAGGCATGTGCTCCTGCATCTTGCTGAATAAGATCCTGACTCTGCAGTCAGTGACTTCAAAGCCTTTCTTTTGAATCACTGATTTTTTTCAGTTTTATACTGTTTCCAGCCTGAGCTGTCAGATATTCTTTTTTTAACTGACCACCAATTAAGAATAGCAATAGACCCGTTGTTTGCTTTCTCTTAAGTGTGAGATATTGACTGTAATATGACTTCATTATCATTTTTTGTTCCTAATTTGACTGTTACACTAAGTGTAAAATCTTTTCAACTGTTACAAGATTGGCATGGATAACTCCTCTGAAAATGAACAGGAAGTTGAAGACCTGGACGTTTTCTGAGCTACAGAAAATTAAATTTCATTCTGTGAGAGGCAGGAGAAAGAGATGGATCCATTGACATGGTTTTAAAGCACTAGAAATTACTTCCAAATGTGTGACCAGCTGAACAAACAACTGCTGTATTTGAAAAACTGATCCAGATTCTGATTTCAATTACTGTGATGTGAGCTCACAGAAATTGCAGTGAGTGTGTTAGAATTGCTCTGGATTAAAAACTGCGTAGGAAAACAATTATCCTGGCCCACTGTGTACTTGTGGGGTGTGCTTTTTAAAGGTAAATGTTATTTTGAGAACTTCTGGGGGGGAAAAAACAACCATTTGTTTATCAGCTGGATGTTATATGCATAAAAATACTTTGCTCCATGGCTAATAGTTTTATTATAAATAATAAGTTGTTGTTAGTTCGTAGACAGAAAATACTTCTGGAATCCCTGGAGGGAAAGTTGAATTTAACCAAACTACCAACAAGCCAACAAAATGTAGTTTAGTTCATCATTTGTAAGACCACTAAATCCTATCCTACTTTTGTGGCTAATAAATGCAGTCAGAAAGTCTTTCAAAAACTGACAAGAACTGCAAATTCCACTGTCCTTATGTTGCCAGATCTCTAAATTAGAATGAATACATTTTTTTTTTGTGATTTGAACACAAATGATATTTGCCAGATATAATCGGAGTCGTCATTACATTCCATCAGGCTCGTGTGTGACTGAGCCCAACTCCACCTCATGCTAGCACAGAACTCGAATAAGAAGGATGAGTGCAGACCATATATTGTATAAACAGCGGCTCTGAATTTTTTCAAATGTTTTCTACACCATAGCATGCGCAGCACAGAAATTGATGGTGTTGCGGGTCATTTGCACTGTATTTCCTAACAGCCTTTGAAATTTAAGAGTAATGATTTCTTAAATGAGAGCTCTCTTGCCCCTCAGGCCAGAATCTCAGCTTGGTTTTGTTTGTTGCAGAGCTGTTTGTAGGTGAATTGTAGGATAACTAGCATCAAGAGAAGGGGTATTTTTTCAAAGTATTAATGTAATTTACATGTTTTAATAATTCTTAGGTCCATCTGTGCTGCACAAAGACAGGAGGATGCAGGGCTGTACAGTTCACTCTGGTTCTACTCAGGGTCTCTGATGGGTCTTTCCCAAAGTTACTTCTGACCACGTCAGTTTTAAGATTAGATAGAAAACACTGCATTCTGACTTGTTTATTCTGAAACTCCCTAAATTTGATTCAAAGCCTTTGGCTTGCAGACCTGAGACCTCACTGATGGCAATGGTTGTAGTGTTGATTGTTAGGTGACACATCTGTGCTTAAAAAAACAAAACTCTTTCAGCCAACTAATAAAACCCTGAAACTGAGGCAACACAAGTGAATTCTGTCTGGGTAATTTCTTGTTGACTCACAGGGTTTGTTTCCTTATTTCCTGCATTGTTCCACATGTTTGGCTAAACTCAAGCCACGTTAAACCAGCACAGAATTCATATTTCTGCATAAACAGTGGAGCCACTTTCAGAATGCAGTTTCTGTTTTATGCTGAATTACAAGGTGCTTACCCTTTTATTTCTGTCGCAAATCAATATTTGGGTATCTTTGCTCCCCCTGTTGGGAAGCACAGCTGAAGGGCAGTCAGGTAATGACAGCTGGCTCAGTTCTTCTGCAGGTCCTGTCCATCCCATCAGCAAACTTCCCATCACACGGTCCTTTTCACAAATTGGGGATCAGTTACATGGCTTTTCCCTCCTGTTAGCTGTCATGTATTTCAAAATGTAGTTTTATTATTATTAGAATATTTTTCCTCATTTCAAACTTATTTACTCCTATCTGGTTTACATGCTCTGATCTTGATTTATGTACTTTGTTACATACATAGTTCTCCCTATGTTCCACAGCTTTTATTTCATGCGTTTCAATACTGTCACTTCCCTAGATAAGTAGAATATTTTTGCCTTTTCACTTAAGATCATATTCCTAGTTCTATTTACCCTTATTCCTCAGCAGCTCATCTGCCTTTATTACTTTTTGGAGAAGAATTCACAGTTTATTTTGCTGAAATACTTGAAAATGTCCTATTTTTTTTTTAATTAGGAATGGGAAGATGTATGTTTGCAAGAAGGATTTTATAAAAAAATACATACTATTATAAGTGAGGGAAATCTTTTTTTCTTGGAACTAATTCTAAGAGGTCTCTGTCATCACTGGTTCTTAGAGGCAGAAGAGAGGATTAGCAAGGTCTTCTGAGCCTGAACACGGTCAGAAGCTCATTAGGGGGTTTCAACATCAAGTCCATATGTTCTATTTGAAATCTAGCATACAATTTCCTAAAGCATCCTCATAATTTTCTCATTGTAAGATCACGTTTATTTGAAATATCTGTTGCCTTAATTTCGGTCATTACGATGTCTCGTGGGGCTTATTAAACACATGGCATGTGCAAACAAGACCTAACTGCACAGCAAATTAGAAAATGTCCTGTGGTTTGGCAGCACAGCTTTAGCTGAAGGTGGAGGATGTTCTCTGGTTCTCAGACTCCCTACATGAAAATAATCCCATGTACAGAGCGGCATAGTAGGACTTCAATAATACCTGCATTTCAGGCTGGCATGTGGGAGGATAAGGAGCACACAGCAGTGCATACAGGCGTTTCTGCAGGCATGCAGCAAGCCTGAGGCACTGCACAGAGAGCAGCAGAGCTGATCCTGCAGCAGCGTAGCTGGGGAGCTGGAATCAGGGCTTGGGCTGGAATTGTGCTGCTGGAATTGTGCTGCTGGAGTTGTGCTGCTGCGGTACAGCCGAGAATGGCTGCATTGCTGCCCCACAGCACCGCAGGAGGAGCCCTGGCAGAAACAGGGATGGCTTGGTGGTTTGGATACACGTGGCTATGAAAATATCTGAGTGATGGCAAAGAAATAGTTGTGTGTGATAGGTGCAATTTGAGGTTTTACGGGGGAGCTAATTGGAGCAGCACGCACAGAATTAGAATTTACACTGGACTAGGCTGTGGCACTCAGTATTTCTCTGTCCTATTGCCACCCTGAATCACGGGGAGGTGTTGCTGACCTAGACTAAAACCCTACAGCGTTGTGTTATGTGCTATAATGCTGGGTTTCGTGTGATCCTTTTACCACACATACGGAAATAACTTGGTTTGGCTCTGAGATGTCATTTGGGAAGGATTCAGTCAGAAGTGTGTCGTGCACTGAGATGTTGTCAGTGGCTTTTAGGGATGAGCCACTGCCCCAGGGGTTGCAGCCTCCCATTCTGTGCTCAGGAGATGCTGGAGCTGGGCCAAGCACACTGGCACTGGGTGCATCCTGCAGAGAAATCTGAAATCAGCATCTTGGTACAATGGATCAGTGTTTTCAATCCAGATTAGCCCCCAAGTCTGATTGAGCCAAAGAGTGGTTTGGAATTCCTGCCTCTGCTGAAACAAAAACATTACTTCTCCTTTTGCTTTGTTTTGTGGTTTATTTGGTTTGGGGATTTTAGTTGTATTTGTAAATTTGCATTAATCTTTGTTTTTAAAATGAAGAAAACAGCAGCAATTTTTGTGCTTGCTTTCCCTAATTTCACCTATATCTACTTTCTGTAATCGACCATACAAGAAACCCATCAACCAAGAAAAAAGGTGGAGGAATGCTGTGCAATGATCATAAACCATTTAAAAGAAAAGCAAATATTTAGTTATAATTCATTAAATTGGCATCTAAATCTGTTGAGGAGTTTACTGGTTTAATTTATATTGATATGCTCTATAAATAAAACTAGTAGTCTCACCTCCTCCCCAAAATTTAATACTTTTTGTAGTTTCTTTCTCTGGCTCAACTAAGTAAGAACAGGAAGCACATTATTAAGTGACTTAAATACTTGTCGAGGTTAAATTAGAATACTCAGAGTTTCTTATTAGAAACTTCTTCCCTAAAGAAGACTTTATTACTTTCCATCTCTATTACTCCTTAATATTTCTTCCTATTTGAGAGAGTAACCTTAGTGCTGCATTATTGCACACTTTGCTTGTTCAGATTCTGTTATACTTAGGAGTGTTCTTTTTGCCATATATCGTTTATAGGAAAATTTCAGATCCATTCTAATGCTTTAAAAATGAAAACAATTGTCTCTTTAACACCTCCCCATTTAATTGCTTTTAAGGCATTGCTAAATCCATTAGCGAGGGTTCTAACTGGGAGGAGCTGCAGGAGAAATGGCAGCTTTTTTTTTTTTTAAATAAGAGTTCAAATTAAAACAATCTTCTTTATTTAATAGTGGGATTGGGAAAGCATAAATATAACCACTCATATTTTGCCATATTTGCCAGGTGAAAAGAATAATTTAACAATTATTTTTCATGTCTGGTATACACATTACTGCGCTGCTGTTTATGAGGCTACAAATTCAGCTCTCTGTTAATCAACATATTGAAAAAAATGCAGGTAAATAAATTATCACTGTTATGAATGAAGAAATTTCAATAAGGATATACTATCAAGTGTTATAAAGGTTCTTACATTTAGAATATTTCAAAATTGGCTATATCTATGGCATTTAATTATGTTTATAAATAGGAGAATTTTATTTAGGCTATGGAAAAAAAATTAAACCATAAAATCATACATTTTAAAATGGAGATTACTAAGTGGTAGGATTTAAAGATGAGAAGGTAATTGTTGCTTCCTTTAATAAAAGAATAAATGCAACTATTCTAGTAAATATTATCCTGTTCCAGTAAATGTTGCAGCCTAATGAACCCCTGAGCTGTTTAGGTGTTCCTCAGCCCTGCCCAGGCTGTGGCTGACCTTAAGGCTGGAATATAGAGCAGCCTGGATCAAAGGGAGTTGAGCCCCACTTTGTCGTACTTGTTTGGTGCATTTCTTAATGAGCTTATGAAACAAAGTTTAAGCCACAGAGTACATTGTCATGTAAATCTGAGATGCAAATGGACTGTGACAGCTTTTCCTGAAAAACGAACAAAAAAAAAAACCAACACATTTTTGGTAGGTTCTCCTTCTTGTCAAATTTATAATAGGACAGGCTAATTACACTTAGTAGGATTCATGTTAAAATTAAAATAGAGCGAGAATTTATTTTGTTATCCTGTGACACTTTTATGAGATGCCTTTTAGTTTCATCAAATTTTTCATAAAACAAAGAGAAGTCACTGAAGGAAATTTATAAAGATGCCATAATTTGAGAGCTTCAGGTGAAGCATCCTGGCAAGGGGTTATAGAGTGAGTCCTTGTGACCCAGCTTAGTTTAATTTTTATTCTGAAGACAGGACAAACAGAGTGATTGGTAAAACAGGCAGCTGGTACAGGAGGAATGAACACAGGCATAGTATCAATAGTGGAGGGATCTTACTGTGACATATTTTGGTATCAAGTTTGGAGAGACTTCCCAGCCTTTGAGTTTGAAAACAAAACTGCAGGATAATCATGTAAAAGGTAATGCAGAAAATTAATAGATAAGAAAGGTTAAATCTATGGCACGTGTACTTGTTTATGCCACGGTTTGTCTGATTTTCACAGGCTTGAACTCTGTTATTAAACGTTCCCATATACCTGTGACATGAAAGGCACTGAAACTTGGGTTCAGGCAAGAGGTGTGAGGGGAGTAAATATGAACTTTCCTTGCTGTGTGAAAAATTCTCCAGGTGTTTGTTGCTTGTAGCTGAGGGCAGTGCTGCTTATACATCATCTTCCGTCCCAAACTTGGCATGCATGGAGTGATTCAGGAGGAACAGAACTTAGAATTTATCTGCTTTTCCTGGCTGGATTAAGTAAATCAGAGTGGAGAGCACTCTGATGTGAGGTTAGAGCTGTAGTTTATGAATTACTGTATAAAAGAGAGGGAAGCTGAGAAGGAATGGGGTAGCATTCTGCTCTTCTGCTGTGAGAGGGAGGGACTTTGTAGACAACGAGAAAGAAATACTGTGCAAGGAGGGAACAATACCCTTTTTTGTTTCTTTTCCTTTTTCTTTCTTTTGAGAATTACTCTGTTTCAGGTTTGGGAATCCTAGGGAAAAATAATACCTCAGTCTTTCTGTACCAAAAGAACTGTGATGTAAAGGCTGCCATCATTATTGCATGGGAGAAGATGCCCATGATTGGCTGGAAAAATGGTTTAATTGTTTTGGCCAAGTTTCTTTCCTGCTCAGTTGAAAGGGCAACAATGCTTTCTTCCAGCAACTTTATGTACATAGAACAGTATATATTTAAATTTCTGGGAGACGAGGAGAAGTGAATGGACTTGGTAATCTCTTCTCCAACCTAAATGCTTCTATCCTTAATTAATTGTTGTTCAGTGAGCTTTAAGGTTCCATGCAGTGTCTGAACTGCAGTGGGAGTCCAGTTGAGGTGTGAGTAGAACAGCAAGAACAGAGCTATAGACTGAGCTTGTGAGATATCCTACTAATAGGTCTATTCTATATGCCCATGCAAGGGAAGCACCTCAGGAATATAACAGCAAAGACAGATATTAAATGTTCTGTATGACGAGGCATTAGCAGTGACACAGATGTGACTTGAATAGGACTGAATAACTATCAGAAATAACACATTGGAGCCTTCCTTTTGAAATGAAGGCAATAAAGAAGTCTGTATTTCAGGAGCTATAAGTCATTCAGGAAATACAGCAGTGCAAGGTTAACACTTTTACATGAAATACTCAGCTGCTTATGCTGCACAGCAGTGCTGGTGGAAGAAAGAAGGGTGATTTCATTGCATCTTGAGCATTACCTTTGCCATCTTCCATTTAACCTTTTCCATGGTATCTTCTGTGTTTGTTCTAGTAGCACCAAATGACACTAAGACTGTAGGTAACTCTTAATACCATCTGAAAAATGAGAATTGTAAAAACTATTTCATAAAAACATGAGTCACTATGGCAAAAAAATTCCTTCCAGGTTAGTTTTTAAGAGCTGTGTTTGGAGCTACTTGGCAGTTCCCAAGGAAGAACTGACTTTGCCATGCACTTTGCCTCGTCTTCCCTGCCGCTTTCCCAGTGGCTGGAAATGGTTGGGTTCTTTGGGAAGGTGGCAGTCAGATTTCTACCTGTACTGTCTCCAGTGTGGAATATTATTCCTGATGCAATTTCATTGCAAGTAGGTGTAAAACCAGCATTGACCCTTCCTCCTCTCCATCTGCATCCTCCTGTGCAGAAATGAGACGGGAAGGGAACAACAGCAGGGGCATGAGATTATGTGTCAGTTGAACTTAACAACTTCTGCTTGTGAAAGCCACCAGCTCTGAGGGGATGTGCAATCTCTGGTGCTCTTCTCACCGTGTTTTAATAGCACTTTTCCATTCATAGTTACAGGTTACCCCAAATGTTGCGTCTAAATGCTGGTTATGTAGCCCGAGTATGAGCATTTGGATTTAAAAATGCTAGAAACATTTTTTTTTCCATCCAAAATTTGTGCTATGAATCTCAAAATTATCCAGGACAGCCGCAGCGTATTCCTGCTTCAGCACAGTCCTACAGAGCTTCCAGAATCACAGGCTTGTCCCAAATCACCTATAGCATCTGTGGTGCTCAGGGGTTTTACCTAAGCAGTGAGATGCAGCTGTTGTTCTGTTAGCAAACCTCCTTCCCTGTACCTTCAGGAATCACATCTCCCAAGCACATGAAATCCCACGCAGCCTGATGGAAGAGCTCATCAAAATTAGGTGATGCAGCTCTTGCAATTGCTTTAGTCTTGCCCCTGTTTCAGGGAAGGGAAAGCAGATTTGTTGCCTATAAGGAAAAGAGACAAGCAGATAGTTAATATGCTATGCTGCCATCTAAAGACCCCAGGAGGCTGTAAAGTGTGTTGACACCTTAGAGATTGACTCTGCCTCTGGAAAGTTGAAATCTATAATTTGATAATTCCTATTCTATAGCAAGCTCTAATCCCTTTAGGAGCAATCACCAGCATATGAATTCCTGTGGCTTAACGAAAAAAAGCCAACACACTCCTCAATTTTCCTCCTCTTTTACAAGGTGCTCTGGACTTAATTTAGCAAATTGTTCTTCCTGGACATGCAGGTCTCCCAAAATGATCATCAGCTCTAGTTATTGCCATGTGTTTTTCCTATATTTTCATTGAAATACCCTTTTCTACTGTTGTTACAGTTTCCCCATTCATAGCTGCAAGATGATTGTACTTATCTCTCTCCCTGGATTCCACACAATTGCCACTTCCAGCACAATTTCCAGGAGACATCTGTGAGTGATCCACTCACCCGTGGATTCCGTGCTCTGTGTCTTCAGGAGGCTCAGGGCTGATTTGCAGTGTAATTATGGTGAAGTCAGTCTGTAATACACCTCATTATTACCTATATGCTTTTATCCCTACACTGATACTCACTACTATTTTGCCTGCGTACTAATCAGAGAATACCAGGGTGTTTTAAAGTGATGCAAAGAAGATCATAATAATGAGAATAATAATAGTAATCTCTTTAATTACTGGATTCTGTCACTATACTGACACTATTCCATGGGGGTGGGAATATCCTCTGGAAAAGACTCCCCAAGCACTTTGTGTACACAGAAACATAGAAGATTCAGAAAACACTTTAAAAATAGTTATGGTTTTCTTTTACCTTATGTATAGCCTCTAGCTTTGGTATGACTCCCAGGATTTTAGTGTACTTTTTCCAGTTTTTTTGTAAGAACTAAAAAAGGGAACAAAAATCCCTAACATACATAATTCATGGGAGTAAATAATATAGTTACGAGCCAATGAAAGTAGTGGTATTCCTTATCTTTGCATAATTACATAGTTTTTTACAAAATTACTTTCCTGTGAGAGCTGTTGGACACAGAAAATGCAACAGGAAATGAGAAACTCAGCTTTTCTACCCTGAGCACATTTAGCATCAACAGTAGCTGCTGAAGATTATTTCAGTTTGTATCCAGTGGTGAAAAATGCTAACTTCTTTCCCTTTAACTTACGTAAACCTTCATCCACAGTGACTTTTTTTAAATCCCCTAAGACATTGTTGCTCATTTGAACTCAGGTTTTGCCACCAAGCACGGTAAACAGGTTATTTTTCCCCTGTATGTTCCTACACAGTCAGTGTGACCCTCTCTGCAGTACTTGTTGGTACTTAAAAAAGGCCAAAGCCAAATAATCTGATATATTCGTAATACTGAAGTATTTTTCAACAATCATCCTATGTGATGTTTCAGACTAAGCTCTGTGTCTTTATTGTAATTGCTTAAAGAGTCACCTGTATGTGATCTATACAGATTTGTTCACTTCTGTTATTTGTGATGTACAGGCCTTTGTTGGTAAGATAAACATAAATGTCCCTGATTTTTAAAAAGAAAAAGCTCAGGAAAAGAGTCTGCTGGTGCTATTCCATATCTCACTAAGGTGGTATGAAAGGCACTGTTGTATTAAAATGGGATTGTAGTCTTTTGGCTCTGTGCAGTGATTGATTTAATAATACCAAGTCATTGTGTGAACAATCAAATTTTCAAGTAGAATATAAATAGGTTACCAATAATAAGAAATGTCTGNTGTGAACAATCAAATTTTCAAGTACCAATATTACTTGAAAATATTTATTTTCAAGTAATTTATTTTTACCAAGTATTTATTATTACCAATTTACTTATTACCAATAATAAGAAATGTCTCTTTGTTCAGATAATTGTAGTATGTATTATATGTATTACGTGAGCTCTTCTGAACCCATCTATTGCAAACAAACTGGGTTTATTTACTTTCCTTAGAGGAAAAGTGCCATATAAATAGCCCTTAAAAATGCTTGTTGTTTAGACTATGTCTTAGGAGTCATGCTAATACTTTATTTTAAATAGTGCTAATTATGTCACTGCAATTAATCCATTGAAAACCAAATTTCCCTAGATGCTTCGTGCCTTCGTTATGTTAATTGCATGTGAGCATTGGAAATAAAGGCTATATGCAGCAGCTGCCATAGAAAATATTTTAAAGCAACCAGTTCTTCAAGAAATACTGTAATGTTTAAATGGATTTGGACCTTATCAATGATAACTTTTAATTGAGAGGCTAAAAGCATAAGTTATAACAGCAAAGTTAAAATTCTGTCTTGCATTACGTGTTCATTCCATCATTGCTTATAATTTACATCATACATATCACTACAAACATATTTCATTCCATCCTATGCTTCACTGTATACATGTGATCTGTTTTTAATCAGTTCTATTAGTTTTATAATAGTCAAATGATTATTGATAGAGATTGGTTTGATTATAACAAATAAAACTCACCACAAAAAAACACCTCCTTCACTAATGACCTCACTGACTACAGGGTTAAATCCAATGATTTAGGGCAAATCTCTGAACTAAACACAATTTTACAATAAACTACTGACAAATAGAGCTGGCAGTAATGGAATATACACTGACTCAGATTTCACTCTTTGTAAGCACTTACTGTGTTTCCCAGTTTACTTTTGTCAGCAAATTTTCACTCAGATCGAACCAAAACCTGCTAATCAACGCTACTTTAGTTTCATGAAATTTAACTAATTTATGGGAAGGAATGCCTTGTCAGGAGAGTGAAATGTTGAAGAGATTCAGTCAATTCCAATTTGACTTGACTGCTTTAAAATTACATGTGCATTTATTTATCAAATTACGGTTTCTCAGGCAACCTATTCAAGCCTTTCTTGTAGCTTCTGGTATTTTTCCCCACTATGAAATATAATTTTATCGTTATTTACATGCTGTTTTCAGTGGAACATTTGAATACTTGCAGGAGATCCCTTACCAAATTGGTAAAATAAATGTCATTAAATACACAGCTTGTTGCCTGACGTGCCCAAAATATTGCACATTAATGGATTAGAGCTATGTTCATATCAACACTAAAATATATCATTTTTATAAAATTAAAATTTATTTACAGTCTCATTTCTCTTCAAACCATGGGCAGAGTCATTGGATATATTATTTTAATAGATCTTCGATGGGCTAAAGAAATAAAGTTCTGGTTTTTGTTCTACTGATAAATCTAAATATTGATGTAGTTCAGTGCTTGACTTGTTCAAAAGCACCTGAGAATTTTCACGTGTAGGAGATGGCTGGAACTGCAAGCAGAAATATCAGAGACAAATACAATGCAAGCTCTAATTTGGATAAATGATTCTTGGAGGAGACTGCATTTGGCTCAAACAAGTCAGAGGCGTGTAAATATACAATGTGCTGAAGAGACTAACCAAAGAGAGGAGAGAGGTTTATACATTTGGTGTCTTGAGTATTGTGCCTTTATCCTCTATTTTACAGCCAGCCCTCTGCTTCACTTGCCAAAATCATTGCAGGAGATTGTCACAATAGTTCATTTTAAGGATAGAGGGATGACTTTAGATGTTTTCAAAAATACATTCCTTACAGTTCAAATAGGGTTCTTTCATTTGTTCATCTCAGTCTGATTTGCCGTTCAATTTGTTCGACACATTTCAACAATTCTGTTTTCATGTTGGGTCCTACGGGGGAAAAAAAAAAGAAAAATTTTGTGAACATTTCCTGTCTATTTAATCTGCAAATCTCAATATGGAAGGTTTTACAAACCTTTTTCTGAAGTGGTCTAATTTTTGTGCTTTAAAGAAGCTGGGAAGTGCAAAAGCTGTGCTGTTTAGTGTGTCACAATATTCTCCAGCAGCACAGAAACAATCTGTCATACACACTGTCAATACTGCCAGCTCTGAAGGAGCTTATTATACATTCCCCGTGTTTGTGAC
Source organism: Grantiella picta (assembly GCA_013397955.1). Lineage (NCBI taxonomy): Eukaryota > Metazoa > Chordata > Aves > Passeriformes > Meliphagidae > Grantiella > Grantiella picta. The sequence goes on along the minus strand of VZRM01008535.1, from coordinate 220,403 downwards.
TTTATTGATCTTTTGTCATTCCCACCGAGTGAAACTGATATTTTCTAACAAAATATAATTTGCTGGAACAAACAAGCAGTCAAGTGCTGATGAAAAGAATTCAAGGAAATGACCACTGTGCCTCCACAAGAGTTATGTGGCAAGTTGTGCTTGGGTGATGTCTGCTTTGTATGCACTTTGTGATGCTCACAGTCCTTATTAGCACTGTGCCTTTTAATTAAAAATAACTACATTTTCCCTTATTAGCCTCAATGTTCCCAAGCTCATTAACTGGAATTTTCCAGAGCTCTGATAGGAATTAGTCATCTGGCTTCCACTGAATTTTAATGCCATTTTGATGCATGCTTGCAGCCATAAAATATTTCCTGGAAGAGCCTGTTGGCCAAGGTGGCTGTTTGTGTGCATGGTAAGTGTGCAGGTTTGGTGCTGTGTTAAGCAAATTGGGTTTTCAGAACTGAGAGTGAGCTCTTAATCCCAAAAATTTGTAATTCCTGGTTTGTAGAAAAATTGAGGTATTTATTCTAATAGCTGAGGCTTTGACCTGTTCCTAACAGCCTTGTTAGAGACACAAAACCCACAGTGGTTGTTTTGTGAAAAAAAAGCTGGCACAGCTGGCACAGATCATGCAAAATATTTTGTTTGCATCCTGTTTTTGGTTTTTTTGCCCTTCAGCACACAGCTCTGATGGGCAGGAGGTAGTGGCCAGGCTGAGTTCTAGAAAAAGGTTTGAAATAAGCCACTGAAAATAATTCCACAGGTTTCTGTGAAGGACTACAGTGTGTTAACTCCTCTTTATGTACAGAATAGTGTCCAAATTTTTCATTTGCCTTCATCACACAGGGCAAAGAGAAGACCATTATTTTTGGTTCTTTGGGTCTTTCTATTAATCATATCACTGTGTTTTATTTCATCATTACTTCTACTTTTTCAGGCATTTTTGGCATTATTAGTTTCATTTGTGGTGACTCTTGTTTTCCATTACATTCCTATTGCCTTTTTGATATTTAGTATTAAACACCTGGCAGTTTTAGCAACGGCAGCTGAGTGGTTCCTCTACTCAGAGGAAGGAAAGAAAGTTGGTTTGGTTTTTTTTCTTTTCCTTTGTTCTCTTTCAAACCTAACAACGTTCTTTTGTCTCTTAAAGAAGTTAAATGTCTGACAGCAGAAATAAGGCCATTAAGCCTAATCTGTTTGTAACTGCTGGGAAGCTGCTGTAATTGATTACAAGGTTTGACTGTGTTAGTTACTCATTAATCTAAGATTAAAGAAACCCATTTTGCACAGGCAAATTCAAGGCTCAGTCTACTCAGTGAATTCACAAACTGGCTGCTGTTTGCATTTATCATTCTTAGAACTGTCTGCTGTGTCAGGAGAAATCTAACCAAGTTGTTTTGTTTGCACAAAGTTGCCGAGGCTGGGGGACACCTCAGGGAGGTCAGCTAGGCTCTTGTTCAAGCTTAGCCTAGCCACCTCTTCTTTCCTGTAGCCACTGCTCTTACCTCTGTAAGGATATGGAGCTAATTAAGACCAAATTCTAGGATTTATCTATGTCAGATGTCTTTGACCCAAGTCCTCCCCTATTATCCTTTGTGTTTACAAAACAATGCGAAACATGGAGTTTTTGCTTTCACCTACCGAAACTGCAAATTCATAAGATGTTATTATCCCATATAACATAAAAACTAAATAGAAAAGTCTAGGGTTTTTTATCTTTATTTTTCAGATAGTATTTATGCTTATATACTCTCGCAAATAGGAATACAGTGTGTTTCCTCAGGAAAAATGTGTTTGGGAGGAGCAATGGAAGGAGCCTATGTTCTTTCTTGTAGATAAATGCACTGATTTAAAAGTAGGAGACAGACTCCTGACTAAAAGAGCTTACTAGTTTGTGAGAACAAGGACTATGTAACACTTTTTTACCCAATCCTAAATATTTAGGTGCTGTCTTAATTCACTGCCTATACATGGCACATTTATTTTCGTACAGTTTGGGCATACGGGCATTCTTTAGGCTTCCCTGGACCACAGATATCAATGGGGACATAAAAAATGAACAGTCATGTTTTTTTGCCTTAGGTAATGTATTCCCAAATTTCCTCAGTTAGTATTATGTGTTGTTCCAAAGCAGATTGTGAGTTCAGTTGGTATATTCTGGCCTATTTCTGCAGATTTCTCTGACATGTGAGTTAAACACTATCACTTCCAATAAACAAACATGGTTTTGTCAGGCAAACTGCAGCAAGAAGGAAAAAGTCAGCTAGGACTTGATTAGATTTTGGTTTAAGATAAAAGCTGGAATTCGATTGAGTCACAGCAGAGCCAGCTTTGAATTACACATCCAAGGAAAATGTAAAGATTTGGATGGGTTTTTAAATAAGTGTTATTCATGCAGAAGTGATTTTAATAATCCTCCTTCTCAGAGGTTAAAAGAGTTTTCATTATACACACAGAGAGCTCTGAAACAATCTGTGGATATTTATTGTAAAGCCTGATGTCACTTTCTGGGCCAAGTGTGGCTTGTCCAGCCATAAATACTGTCCTCAAAGAGTTCTGCATTCAAGGTGTAGTGGTGCCACCATGGTGTCTTGGCCCTTTCTACATTTCCAGTCTTCTTGTCTTTGTATCTTTGTGATGCTTTTTGAAGAACCCAGACCTATTTCAGGCTGGACTAACATACAGCATTGATGTATTTATTCAGATATGGGGTTAAAAATAATAATTAAACAAAAAAACCACAAAAATAAACCAAACATCTCAACAATGAACTCTAAAACCAGTTTAGGATTACCATGTATCTTGTAATTAAGAATTTCAGGAAAGAGGAGAACTATTCAGTCTGACTTAACAAATGAAGGCAGCAATTTGCCACAGTGATTGCACTGTGAAATTAAGTGAAACTGGAAAATCACACCCAAGAATCATATGGCCAAGACATGGAAATGCAGTTTTTTGGTGTAAAACAAAGAGGAAATCAACTGTAGTGCCTGCTCAACTGCATTCTTGGTGGTGTTTTAAGTTAGGATTATGATTCTGATTTTGAAGTAATGAAAAGCTGAATAACAGATTTAAAAAACTCAAACCACCAAGCAAACAAAAAAACCCCCAAATACTACAGACTTTCAGTAAAGCCAGACTGATTCAACTGGAGTTTACTTTGGATTTCTATGAAGCCATGAGTTCATCTTTAACCTCTTTTTAAGGAGAACTCTCCAAGTGTTCTCCTATAAACTCTCTTCCCAAGCTTGTCTTTTGTCCATCCGTGAATTGCAGAGAAGTGTGAAGCAGGCAGTCAGAATGAGGGCACATGGTCTGACTTAAGGATGTGGAGGAAGTGTTCAGTAGGAAGAGCCTGAAAGGAAAAACTTGAGAACAAGGAGGGATGGATTTTCTATCAGCACCCAGGTCAGAAAGGGACAAGGCTCAGGAAAAGCTGCCTGAGCTTTTTGTTGTTGCACCTTTCTTGCCCAGAGAGGTTGTTGATACGGGGAAGGATCTTTTGATAGTGTGTTACAATCCCATTAAATGCTTTGCAGGAATTATATCAGTGTATTAGATAAGGAGCTCTGTACTTTTTTGTGATCACTCCAGATCCGAGCTTATTTTTGTTGCTTTGTACAAGATCAGTTTATTAGGTTCTTCAGCCATCTGCTGTAGGACAATAACGTCTAAAACCTGTCAGCAGAAAGAGCAGGGTGCTGGCTTTGGCATGTTTAGGAATTGCAAACACGTGTTCAAAGTGGTCAGAAGTCATCTTTTGCAAAGTTAATTAAAAAAAAAAGCATGCTCCCTAATGAATGTGACACAAAGCATTAAAGCATTAAATTGAATTTGCGTACTTTGTCACAGCTGGCATTCTCCGTACGAGAAGGTGAAGAGCAGTGTGTGTTTGGAAAGATCCTGAATGATCTGTCAGCCTGAGCAAGAACAGTTTAGACATTGCAGCTTTGGCTCTGCCTGCGTGCAACACCACTAAACACAGACTAATGAGTCATTTGCACTCACAGGAGTTGGACTTCACCCCGAGGTACTCAGCTCAACTCTCTCCTCTTTTGGAAAGACAGAGAGTACCCTCGGATCCCTACTGGATCCCTGCAATCCCTACTGGAATTGGGATAGCATGGACCCTTAGTGAAATTTCATCAAAAGAGGCTTTTTCCTCTTTGACTTGAGAGAAGGAGCACCCTTGCCAAAAGCCTACCCAGCTGATGTGAACAGGAAGAAAAAGGTTTTTTCAAATGTTTTGAATGATGATATCAAAATAAGACTTCTGTGGAAAGAAAATCATTCTGCAGTACTTTACTGTAAACCTCCAGTGGTGATCTGATTAGCTACATAATAATACAGCTTTGTATGCAATAGGTCTTAACTTTAGAAAGTATCTCCAAGTCTGACCCTCTACATTGTCCTGGATATTACTTTTTATTAATGGAATTTTTTTAGGGCAGTAATGTATCTAATATTTTTGGAAGAATACTTTTTCCAGCAATTCAGTGCTTTCTGTAGGAATCGTTATCTGTTCAGAGCTTAATCTATTTCACTTAGAATACAAAAATAATAATAAAAAAACTGAAAATTCAGGCTTGTCTTATCAGTATAGTTTTACAGTCAGAGGAAGGACTAAATCTTCTTAATAAAAATTCTTTTAGTTAATGCCTGAAATGGTGCTTACTAAAACGGCTGTAGATAATTTGATTGTATGAGAATGGTTTCTATTTGTATGAGCATACTCGGTGATATTTAGAGAAAACAGGAAAAAAAAAGCAAAATTGAAGAAGAGAGTAAACAGAAGAAATTTGTGACCAGATATGCCTTAATATGCATCAAGTTTGCCCCCTATGGAAATTTTGAATACATCCGAATATAAAAGGTTTTAAATACTGGCGACTCTGACACAACAGCTGTTTCTGTTCTTTACATCAGAAAATAAGCAACCGCAGCAGCAGCACGAGGATTTCTTTGCCCAGTGGCTGGATGGTTTCCGATCCTGCATGCAGTGGAGGCTGTACCTGTGTGGATCTGCCCTAGTGCAGGGATGCTGCTGCTTGAAGCAGTGTCACAGACACAGGAGCAGTGCTCTGGTGAATCAGCAGCTTGTGCTCTGCTATCCATGCTCGGTGTGTTCCAGGATCTCAGGCACCACCCCACACATCACTCAGTTAAGCACAGATTCCTCCAGCAAAACATTGCAATAGCTCAACAGTCCCAGTGAAGCTTTATTTTAATTAAATAGAGGTTGCTGTTCAGTGTAATTCACTGAAACATATGTCTAAACAATACAAACTAGAGATTATACTTGAAATATATACAGCTTATCATATATAGTTTAAAAGTTGTCATTTTTCTGTTTGGAATACAAAGTAGCCAATACACTGGGGTTACTTGTTTGTCTAAGTTATTTGTCTATTGCCTACTTTTTTGCTTAAATTGGAGTTATGTTTACTTTTTTAAAAGCTGTCAGTCTTTAATGTTCTTAGTGCTGGTTTGTCAGTATTTTTAATGGAGCCTAGATTTCAAAGCATTTGTCAGTATATTTCTCAGCTTAATGGCCAATCCTTTGAAATTCTTCACGGAGGTGTAAAACATTGAATATCCTTCTCAGAATTTGAATTATAATAATGAAATGAGAAATCTGAGTCTAGGTTTCTTAATTACCAAGGCATGTCATTTACGTTCTCTATTTGTGACTGAAAAATCTCCACTCAAGCTTGCAGGATAATTTTCTTCACTTTGTACAAAGAGCTTCTAATGTATGATTGTGCACCTTACAATGAGAGAGATTTAATTATGAAAATCTGATGAAATGCACTTTTTCAGATTTTATGAAAGAATGCCATGAAAAAAACCCCTTATCTTTGAAAAGGAAGGATTTAGGTAAACCATTTTATCATCTATTGTCAAGCCTTTAATACTCCCTTTTGTTATATGACAAGAAGAAATTTTCCATTTTTCTTTTCTCCTTGGGAGATTCATGAGCCTTACTAAATGTTGGGTCACACAGGGCAGAACCTTTTTTTGCACTTAAAACAAGAATATTAATGCTTTTTCTACTCATAATGTAGTTAATTATAAAAACCAGAGGTGAATGCCAAAGTCAGCAACCCTGCCTTCATAAGAAAAGTATACATTTATTATAAAAGCAGTGACTTTGAAACCCCATGAAAATGTGCTATAGTTTCAGGGATTTTCAATCAACAAAAAGTGCTGTACTGCAAAAGGTTTCTATTAATGACATTAGTGCAAAGAGTATCATAATGATATACACTGTGTTTCCTTTCTGGGAAAAAAACCCTGGGCTGTAGCTCATCAGCATTTATATTTTCCTTTAAAATAATGAAAAAATCATCAGCATTTTTAGGAAATCCCCACTGCCCTTTGCATGACTGTGTTGTGGTACATTACATGAATACACATGAAGTGACGTTTGGGACAAGTGGGTGACTGAACTGTGGAAGTTACTGAGAAAATCTATTGCAGTTGCATTTGACTTGCATGTTGTGCTGATAAATCAAAATATTAGTGTCAGGTTTCATTTTTAGCTTAAGCATGAAAGCCCTAAAAAGAAAAAAAATTGTGACTTTGACATTATTTTGACATCTGAAAATGTAATTTCAGTATCAAAATACCATTTAAAAAGGTAGCACTGGGAGATTTTCAGAAACAGTGGAACAGTATTCTGAATTCATAGTTGAAAATGCCCCAAGGCCTCTAATTTCTATGAACACAAGTAAACAGAAAGACAGAACCTAAAATTACTCTTTCCTGATTTGTCTTAAGACAAATTAATAGACTTTAGAATAAAGTTGGTTTAGAATTTCATCAGGCACAGGAATAGGTTTTTAAGTTTGTCATGATCTGCTCCAGTGCCAGCAGCCTCTCTTTTAGTCTCCCCTTGATACACTTTCATTTGAGAAGAGGTAAAATCCTTTGGTTATCCTACAGCCAGAACTCTTTAAAGGATCTGAAAACACTGGTGGCAGCTAAACAATTCAGCTTTCCAGCAGAATTTTAAATGCATGTGTAGCTCTTTATGATTGGTTTGTGTGACTGTATTAATACAATTTATGTGGGGAAAAGAAGGTGGTTATTAATACCTGATGTAGTGGAACCACATTCCATTAAGCTAAAAACATGAAATAATTTCTGACTTTATGAATTATTACCTGAGTTATACTTTTGTTATTTTATGTGATTCAGCCCTCTCAAAAACCAGCGTTAATCTGTTTTTCCATTGATGATCTGGGTTTCAAAAAAGCCCTTCAATTAATGTATTTCTTGGGTTCAGCTGAACATCACATCAGGGGTGGAAATTCAGCAGCCAGTGGAAATGTGGTTCCTAGGCCTAGAGGAATAATTCCAGCAGAACAACTTATCTAAGGGAACAGGAGGAGTGAGCAGGAACAGAGAGATTCTTCAAAACAAATATATTTGGCAGAATTACAAGTGGATAATATATGAAGGCTTCTCTCCACAACTTGTTTGTGTTTTTAGGGGTCAAAATGTACAAGATATTTATCCGTATTCATACACAGAAAAACTGGAAATGAAAAGAACTCTGTTTCTATAGCTCATAAAGTATTTCTCATATTTGTACTCTTAATTTTGTAGATGGAAAATCCAGTGTAAATGAGCTCATTTCTGTTAATGCAATTGAGCTGTTGATTTCTCCAATAATTAAAGTGAAGGCTAAGGACAGACCAGGATCATTTTTCATAGAGGGAGGGAGGAGATGGTGTGTAAGTTGCACAGATGTGAAGTAATTTCTAAAGTTTAGAGGGAAAATATCTTTCACAAGATGAACTTTTTGGTCTGGCAACACCCAATTCTGTATTAAATGAGCACATGTGCCTTTTTTATTATCTTAAGGCTTTTAAATTAAAGTGGGCGGGAAAGCCTCTATCTTTAGGAAATCAGGAAATCACCTTTTAGACAGCTTGGTACCATGAGCTTTGTCCTTGAGAGCAGCTGAGGCTTTTTGCTCTGCAAAGGCAGAATTACCTGTGCTGAAGTATTTTTAAACACATGTTATTGCAAGGCAGGCAGCTGCTCACGGCGTGAGCTCCTCACTCTCGCTGTGCCCAGCAGTTCACTCGTACTCCTTAAAGGCAGCAGGGCGTGGAAGGAAGGCAACTGCAGCGTGTTGCTTGTCTGTTATTCCTTACTCTCTACTCAGAGCTATCAAAGGAACTGGTTTTTGATAACAAGAAAATTATAGAAGGCCCAACAGAATGTAGCTGAGTTGAAGTTTAACCTCCAGGAAAACGCTTCATTCTTAAATGAACGTTAATGCGAACCACAGAGAAATAAAGCTCTGAGGGTTATTATTATCTGGAACAAAATGACCAATTATCTATATGAAATATTCTCCTTTTTTATCTAGAGTAGCAACTTCTCTTTAACCTGCTTTTACACTTCAGTGGAATGCCAGTGTATTATTGTAATCATAACTAGTAGATAACTATTTTCAGTGACATTCCAGCTAAGAATATCTCTGGGGTAACAAACTAAGGAAGTAAATATAATTTATGTTATAAACTTACCACATACTTAAGCTACCATGCACTTATTAAATACTGTTAAACTGCAGAGGTTTAACAGTAGCAGGTTAGCAGTCATTTCTTTATTCATTCAAAAATCAGAGGATAAAAGGGATTGTAAAAACATTATCACAAGGTAGTGTTGTTTCCATCTAATCACCTTGCAACATCCTCATGGTATCATTCAAAATTTGCTCTTGCCATCTGTCAGACTGCTGGCTTCTGCTCTACAAGCCTTACCCTTGATCACACAGTTATTAGATTTACCAAATATATATATATATTTATTTCTTTGTTTTGTGTAGTGCAAGTCTATTCTCTATGAAAAATTTAATAGATTTTTCAATGCATAAAATAATTCTGTAATAAACATGATTTTCAAAAATTCGCTTAAACACTTATGTAGTAGTTTCATTAAGAAGCATTAAAAAAATTAGCATTGCATTGCTTCAAATGCTGATGTCATGATTCAAAGTGTGAGAAATATTTCAGTTATTTTGACAACTGAGAATAGAATTATGTCATCACCCACAAATAAGGATTTATAGCATTATTTAATTAGGTGGAATAGTCTCTTCAATTTTAGAAGACAAATTACCTTTATTTCTAAACCTTAAAAGACATTTTGTCTCTTACAGGCAAGGAATAAATCAGCATCTTTTAAGACTTTTATTATGCCATCAGCTCAGCTTCTGAGATCCTTTCAAACACTTATGAGGAAATATTAACTTATTTCTCTTCCAGTCTTAGAAGTAATTTTCTGATTGAATGGTGTAGAGTGTTCATAAGCAGTGTGAGACTATACAACTTCTCAAGGGAAAGCCAAGCTCGAGAAATTTCTTGTTTGCCTTTGATGGTTTCTGTAGTAATTTCTAGGTCTAATGGAACTGGGCCAGTGTTAGTTTTGCCTGGTTTTCATCTCTTTGTGTTTCTTGTGAATATTCTATCAAAAGAAGCAGTTGTATAAGTCCCATGGAGTTTTACCTACCAGAAGTTCCTGCTCACACAAGAAGGGAGCACTTAGTCCTGCTCAACCTGCTCTGGGATAGCTGCTTGAGGAGGAGGTTTGGTCAGGATGACCTTTAAAGGTCCCTTCCAGCCTCGACTCTTCTGGTTTTGTGATTCTCTAGAGAATCCTGGGATGGTTTGGGTTGGAAGGGACCTTTAAAGGTCATACAGCTCAACCCCCATGCAGTCAACAGGGACATCCTCGACTAGACCAGGCTGCTCAGACCCCGGTGTCTAACCTGACCTTTAATGTTTTCAGGCATGGGACATCTACCACCTCTCTGGGAAATCTTTCAGCGTTTCACCACTCTAATTATAAAAAAAAGTCTTCTTTATTTCTAGTCTGAGTTGACCATTACCAGGGGATGGACAGGAGTCCTATTGCCGCAGGCCCTACTAAAATGTCTGTCTCCATCTCTGTTTCAAGCCCCCTTAAAGTATCACTGCATTAAGGTCTCCCCAGAGGCTTCTCTTCTGCAGCCTGAGCAGCCACATCTCTCTCAGCCTGTCCTCCTAGGAGAGCTGTTCCAGCCCACTGAGCATTTCTGTGCTCCTGCCCTGCACCCCTCAAACAGATCCATGTCTGCCCCACACCGAGGGCTCCAGAGCTGTACCCCACGTTGGGATCTCACAGCAGTGGAGTGGAGGGGACTTGCTGCTGAGACTTAGGGACAATTTCTGGCATTACTTCTCTATCAGACAGAACCCACACTGGAGAAAGGAGCAGCCTAGTGATTCTTCCAGATGTGTTCTGATGCAGCAAATAGCTGCAGTGAAAGAGGTGGGGTAACCAGTCCTGTTCTGATGTGAGCACAAAGATTATGTTCTAGTGATGGGACTCGCACGTGGATTATAACGAGAGCTCTCTTTAGCCCAACTTCTCATGATACAAAATTCTCTGTCCCCACAATCTATTCCTGTTCCATCACTTTGTTTATCCCAATGAGACCATGAGGCTTTGAGAGTGTGCACCATCTGTTTCACACGGTGGAACACACTGGTGCCAGCAGAAGACAGTATGGATATAGCCAGAGGCAATTATCCCTCCCTAAAGGATAGCCAGTTCTTTCCAAGCTATTTGAATACAAATTGTTCACTTTCTCTCAGTTTTAAATCTGCTTTTCTCTATCTCCTTTTCTAAGTTATAGGATGAGACATGAAAGATTTACAGCAGATGCCTCCTTAGCAATGATTTACTATCTTTCTCCTTAATGATGACCCTCGATGCCTAAAGAGAAAAGCAGTTAAATACCTGTTTGATAGTCTGTTTCCTGTACTACTTGTATCATTGTCAGCTGAATGTGCTTCACTTGTCTTTTGTGAATTTGTCTTCAGAAAAAAAGACACAAAAAGCTTAGCTGTGTTCCATTAAAAGGATGTTTTTCTCTAGATGTCATTTATAAACTAGGGCTTTCATTGGTAAAGTCACAAAGTGTATTACCAGGTATCAAATAACAGATTTAAAACAGCAAAAAAAGACTAAAAGTATAGATAAGTGATGCTTATCTAGTGCATTAATTTATGAAAGCCTTGTTTATCTATTGTAATAATGGGGTTTTCCAAAACCACAGTCTGTTTTTAGAATGCTGGGGATAGACAGAGGTTCTTTCCCAGACGTCCAACTCATAATGCTCTTAGCAAATACCTTTTTCTATCCTTGCTGTTGTATTGTGTCTTGTGCCACGCTGAAATTACACAGTGCAAGTTTAGTTTAATGTTTTTGTTTAGCCCTCTCTTTTCCTGGCTTTGCTTAGTTAACCTCCCATCATGGTAAAGGTGTTGCTTTCTCCTCCATTCCACTATTCAGCCTGCTGGTGTCTTACCAGCTCTCCCTTGTTTACATCTTTGTAGGAGGCTCAAATGAGCTGCTTTTCTTCCTTAGGCGTTGCAATAACAAAGTCTCTCATTCATTAAGTCTGCTCGGATTCTGATTCACTCTGCAAAAGTTTCTCTGTTTTTTTCCCCCTACTTGGTTCTGCAGTGAGGCAGGGAAACAGCCATTTGAATTGAAGAAAATTATATTTGAATATTTTAAAAAAGTCATCTGTACTTACAACTTCAATTTTGGAACAGTAAAAATGCAATACATTAAAATACACCTCTCTGAATCTTTCATTCGTTTACTAATGTGAGTTAAATAGTATTTATATGTTCTTTGCTTCTTATGCCTGGAGCACAAAAGTTGGATGGGTGTCTACAAAGAGCTGAGCTGGTTAAGAATGAAGTAAGTTTATGTCAGTAAGCTCAACACCAAAGAAAACAGAGAATTACTCTTTTCCACTTCTACTTCTTCGCTTTTGAGACACTGTGAAGTATTTCCATTACAGGAATGATAAAAAGGTTACAGCTTTACTGTCTCTGGAGTGGAATACCTGAATTGAGTCAGGCTGAATGGGTTTTAGAAGAGGCAAACTAAATCCTCAGCTGAACAAGTGCTGTGTCCAGTGCACAACTTGCTCACTAAATAACTGTGAGCAGTGGAAGAAGAGAACAGAGCTGTGTGCTCAGGGAAGTTTCAAGCAAGCAACTTGTAATAGAAATATCTGTGGGTTTTGCAAGTAGGAATATGCTTTTGGGGGGTTTTTTGAGTGTGAGGTGACTTGGACAATTGAGATTTTTCACATAATTTAAAAACTATAGACCTCTCTAAGTCTCCCCCATTATACCCAATTTTAATTGATATTTTTAAGGGAGGGGTCTCAAAGATACTGATAATCACCATGTTAAATTCTGATCTTTGAAGCTGGACTGATGCAGTAGAGAAAAACAGAAGTCAAAATACTGAATTTTGAGCAATGAAAGAAAATTTTTTTTCTAGTTGGTCTTATTTTTGGCAATTAGTTTTTACACTTTTTTCCTCTAGGCTTTATTAAATCAAATCGAACTTGACGCATTTTTTTAAAGGATCCCACTCAAGTATGTGGTGTTTACATAACTTCAGTTAAAAAACATGCGTTCCCCACCCAGTAAACAGGTGCTATTATAACAACTCTTTGAAGTCTAAACACTTGTGAAGTGAAAAATGAGGTGTAAACTGTCCTCCACTTATCCTTCTTCTTTTCTCCAAACCAATATATCTCAAAACTTTTGCAGTGTAAAATACCTGCAGGCACCTTTCAAGCATCACAGAGAATAATACTTTGAAAAGAGAATCCTTCTCTCACCTTAATCTATAATATAGTTTCTGCTTTTGCAATTCACCTTGAAATAAATGTCGTTTTTCTTTAGTTGATTTCCTTTTTTAAGCCCTGTCACTGGCTTTTGTAGACTCATGTCCATCTCACATTGTGTCACAATGTAACTTGATGTTTAAGGGGTTTTAGTTTGATTGGAGAGGTTAGACTCCTCTTGGCTTTGGGTTAGAAACCAACCATATTCTGCCTCTGAAGGGTTTCTTTCCGTGCCAAGGTGTAATACTCTTGTGCACTGTTTTTCTCAGTTTCAGGCTTCTATCCTCCAGGTTTAAATAGCATCAGCTGTAAATGACTCTATTGTTTTAGTGAAACCTGTATCAAATGTTCTGTAGTTGTTCACTAAGTTCACTCAACTCATTTTGTTCCACTGAATAATTGCTTTTTAGACTCCCATTTACATTGACCTATCTAGATATTTGTACATCATAGTAACTTACGCATTTGCTGCTCTCCAATTCATCATCAATGAATTTAATTACTTAGTGAGGATAAGTCATGTGATGTTTACAACTACCCTTGGCCAAAACAATACAGAAGAGTTTGAAGACACTGGGGAGAACCCAAAACTTCTCAAGGGATGATTTTACTGAACTCACAGAGTGGGAGCTCGTTAAAATAAGAAACTTATTTAGATAATCTTATAGTCCTGGTGTGGTGACTTGAGATGGATTGAGCTAAGACTCCCTGGACAGTTTGTAGTTCTGCTGAATTCTTGTATCCAGCTGGCCTATGGTTCTGCATGATGACTCCAATTTAAGCATGATGTTTCCTTTGATTATTTTAAATTCTGTGCAAAACGTCACACTGTTTCACCAGGAGAGAGCCATATGGGACAATTCTTTCATCTGCAGGAAGTCTCTTCCAACAAAGTGTCTTCTCTGCTGAAAAAGGGTAGAATTGGTTTCTAAACCAGGATCTACTTCGGGAAGCTGCTGAAACAGCCCTGTCCCTCTCTCAATGTTATCAAAATATGGAAGGATTCAGGGAGTGTCGATCAGGTGGGGAATTCTTGGCACAGGCTGCCTGAGGGAATCTCTGGGACTGGCTGAAGGTCTCACCAGGAGAATTCCTGGAGCAGTTGCATGCTATGCTGTGAAGTCAATTAGGGTTTCAGTTAATCACCTCCTCTCAAGCTGCTCCATCACTTCACGTGGCTTGGCTGCTCAAATTCCTAGGTAATATTCTTAATTCCCACATATTTGCTGACAGCATCTTCTGGTGCTGGCTCTAGCTATCACCTAGTATTTTAAGGAACTTTCAAAAACAAACCCCAAAAAGCATAAAGAATAGCTGTTTACTGAATTGGGATATCGTATTTCTCTTTGCTTGGACAGGACTCTTCTCACACACATATGCAATGTTGCCATCTGTCACCATATTTTAAGGGGTGATTAATATCCTTCTCTAGCTGAAACAGCTTTACATTTCTCAACCCCACAAAAATGCAATAATAGGAAAAAGCAGTAATAACAACATGCTACTGTATTCATTTCTGCTTAGCTGTTCTAAATGAGGAAAAAATTGTATAGAACACAAATTACATTTACTGCCCTATAGGATGTGTATATACTCAATGCAAAAAGTGCATTTTATACTCCATAATCTGAGTTTCTCATCTAATACGACTAATTATGTATTCCAGGTAAAAACAGTTTTTAATAATGCATTGGAAGTTTCAGAAAAATCAAACAAAAGTGAGCTGAAAAAAAATTGCACTAGCAAAAAACCCTTCAAAGCAAACTCAACAAAACCCGAGACAGAAAAAACCAAAACATTGTGACTTAGATCTGTGAAAATATTTTATTTGAAACGGACTTAAAATTTAATGCTTAAAAAATGAGTTGAATAACCTGAAGAGAAAATGAAACTTTCCTTTTAGTCAAAACAAAAAATTTCACACCAGTTCTCGAGACTCTTATCAGCACTAGAGATGTGTCAGAATAGACTGTTTAGGGTAAACAACAGTCACGTTTATGATCAGTATCTGTAGGGAAACATGAAATAATGGTTGATTCTGAACCGTTTCCAGCCTGTGTTTCTGATGAAGTTAATTTCTTGAGCAGCCTTTCATCAGGCAGCCCTGGAGCTGGCTCTCCCTGGCACTCACCCCTTGCTCCTCTGCTCGGCTGCCCCAAGCACTGAGTGCTGCAGTGCAGCTCTCCCAGCATCCCTGCAGGCAGGGAACCATCAGGCCCGTGTGTGTTTCACTGGGTTTTCGTGCCCCACAGAGTGCTGTGCAGTCACTTTTGCAACTGCTTAGATGTGCATTTTCTCTGCACGGGGAGGGTGCCTGCGAGAGGAGGCAAATGGAACGTATTTCCTGCACACAGCTGTGTTTGGAGTTGTTTGGATGTGAATCACAGCATGCCGAGTTGCTGGGATTTCAGTTTTAGTTTTTCCAGCTCTGATTGTAAGCTCATGATTTTAATTAATTACTTCTCTTTTCCTCGTAATTAATTCTTTCTTTTGCTTTTATGATCCCTCGGTCTCATCATCTATTTTTGGTTTCCTGTAACGCATATATCGCTGTATTTTCAGCCTGCACACGCAGTTTGTCATTTTGGTGCTGGTCCAAACCCTCAATTAGGTAAGCCATATGTTCAGAAAAACTGCTTCAGAGCACAGCAGATCAAGAAATCAGAGCCCTGAACTAATGTTCAGCTTACGCACTTGTCACTGCCTACCTCCCCTCATCTGAATATGCTAAAATGCAGAGTGTTTGGGGTACTTGGCAAACTGTTCTTTGCAGTCCGAAATCTTCAACCTCTTTCTGGTAACTTTAACCTCTGACTGGTAAAACTGGGCACTGAGCTAATAGGTGTTCATTATGGAAATTATGTTTCTGTTGTAATCCTGAACCAGCACTGTTTACAGCACTCTGCTTTTCCATAGTGCTTTATGGTAATATTAGACCAGGAGGGTGATTAAAGACCTGACTTTAGCCCATAGGAAAGCCTGATCAGCCAAATGTCTCTGTTGAGGATGTGCAGCTGGGAAGGTAGTGCAGATCTTGGCTCTAGGAAGAGGAACTGTGATCCTCAGCTTTAATGCCTTGCTTCTGATCCAAATGGAGGTGGGTTGAAGGCAGCTCCTACTACCTGAGCAGAATTTTATTTTCCCAGTGATCTCCAGATATGAAAGGTAGAATTAATCCATTGCTGCTTCTGTATGAATAAAGTATAATTATGATTAACTGCATGTATGCTAAAAACTGTTCAGTAACCTGCATCTGCTTGAGCAACATTCTATCATGTGCCGTTTCTTTAAAAAAAATCAGTAAATAAAAATTGGGCTGCTCAGTGAAAATATCTAGATCAAGGGTGATTTGTTAAATCTCACAGTTTTGTAATTGCAGTTCTGGCATAAAGGCACACAGAAGTGCAAGAATCAGCTCTCTTGGGACACCAGTGAAGTAATTTTTAAACGAAAGGGTGCTTGATTATTATTTTTAAATAGACAAAGGGGATCAATAAAGACTATACAAAATATATTACAGGACATTTAATTAGCAAGGAAATTAAGAAATCCTTGAAGGCTCTTTGGTGCATTGAAGTATAGCAAGAAAACCTCAGGAAAAGGAACAGAAGTGGACCCCCTCAAGAGGCAATATTCTTATTTGCTCTCTGGAGTATTATGGCTGATAATTACTCTGGGAAACTTCTGAATTATGACAAGAACAAGAACTGATTTCATTACAAATATTTTATTCTATTTTTTTTTTCCTAGATTTGTAATAAAGGACCCTATTCAGCTACTGTTGGCTAGACTATGATGTTAAATCTGTGTGAGGTTATTATGGTTATACACTATTTGCTATAGATATGCATTTGCTTCTCTAGAAAGTGTCACTAAAGGAATGGGGTTAAAGAAAACTTCTTGGGCAGTCTAAAGCCCACAGCAATCTTGGAAATCCCACAGAGGGAAAAAAGGGGGTATGAAGGGAAATATTAATCTGCAAAGATCATTTGGGGAAACGGTGGCATGATGTGCCTGGACATAAAAGTATTCTGGTTTATTTGCCAGTTTTACGTTGGTTCTTAGGAGAAATTTCTTCGCCTAAAGGGTTATGAAGCACTAGAAAAGGCTTCCCCAGGAAAGGGTTGAGTCGCCATTCCTACAGGTGTTCCCAAGGTGCACAGATGTGGCACTGAGGGTTCATGGTGGGTTGGCAGCGCTGGGTTAGTTGGAGGTTGAACTCGATGGTCTTAAAGAGGTTTCCGAGACAAATTATTCCATGACGTTTATGATTGAAGATTCAAGAAATAGATGTGAGGTTTTCCCAGTACAACTGGATAGATAAGGTTATATGTGATCTTGTTTGTGTGAACACAGAAGTTTTATTTTCCTGGGAAGGGGGGTAAAAAAAGGTTAAAAAGAAGAATTTTTCTCAAAGTTCAGCTCATGTCAGTATGCCAGAAAAGCTAGAAAGGCAGGAGGTTAATTTCTTTATCACGTAGAACATTTTATATTAACATGCTTTACATCTCTGTAAATTATGAGTTTAAATGATCTATTAAATTATTTATTTTCAGAAACAATATTTTATATGTCTGTTATAATTTGTACCTCTTTTAACCTCATTAAAATCCAAGGAGATCTATTTTTTATGGCCAAGAAAATGGTGAAGGACAAAGCAGTGTCTGTCATTTTAATATAGGGAAGCAAAAGAGTTCTGCAAGTCATTTCTACTGAGAGATATAATTGGTTTGTAGTAAGTCTTACGAATTCCCATTGTTATGAGAATTAAAGGACATTGGATCAGCTAATTAGGACTTTACAAAAGTCTTTCTGATACAGCAACCCCAAAAATTAATTGGAAAAATATCTGTGTGATAATGTTATATTCTCAGGACTTCTAATTACTTCATTCATTTCATTTGTTTCACTTTTTCTTTTTGCTTTCTCAGCAAAACTGGTAATTTCCATTTATTTGCACAGTTTCTAAAAGGTGCTGATGACATATTGCTGTAGGCGTGAGTACGCTGTTTGGGGTGGGTAGATTTGACTGTTAAATTTACCAAATGTTGAACTTTTATTGTGAAATTATATCCATTGCTAGAGGTGGATTATCACTAACTTACCTCAAGTTCCTGCTGTCCTGGTTCCAGTTCAAATGTTATTGAGCATTAAAGATACTTGTGCTAAGGACTGTGTTTAGTTCAGTTTCATTATATCTGATGGCATTCTTGAAATTAAACTTTTAAAGTGCTCCTGCAGAATTCAGACTTTGCATATTTCTTCTGTTTCCCTTAAAAAGAACCTATTCTTGATAAAAATGAAGCTTCAAGATAGTTAAAAGTTGCTAAGTGAGAACAGTACACTTATCCATCGTAAGCACTTAAAAGCAAGATAATCTGCCACGTAAGACAGTTTTCTTATCAGGTAGCTGCACGAATGCTTTAACAAAGCACAGTAATCTTAACTTCAGCTTGCAGTTGCCAGTAGTTGATTATATAATTTTAATAAACAGGTGTGAGATTTGGTGTTTTTTGTAAATGAACTGGTTAGGAAAAGTCAAAAGTTCTGTTGGTGCGGGCTTTTCTGGGGAAAAAGTAGTTTATAACTTTTTTCAAGAAATTATATATGCAGTAATCAGAATGTGTCATTTTAAGTGGGGGAGAAATAATGTATTGAAAATTGCATTTGATGCATAGCTCCATGATCTTGTGTGCTTATGTAATTTTTTAGATTATTTTTTGGATGGCTTTTGTGCCACAAGTATAACTTGTGATGAATAATGGAAGAGCAATACATAATTGTGTGGCTAAATTTCATTGGCATTGTAGGAATTACGCGTTTAAATGTTACAATATCGGGGTTTTGTTTCTCATGTAGACAGCGAAGGATTTAAGATCTCAGAAATTTCTCATCTCCTTGCTTTGAAGCACTCATGTTTTCTAAATTGTGTTATCTAAAACTACTGTGACTTAGCAGCCTTTACTGATTTTTAAAGGGGTGTGTTTTTTTCATTTAGACTTTCTAAATTTTTTTTTTTTTGGTCAAAACTCCATGGCATTTTCTTAGATTTTATTGTTTGTAGGTTTTTGGTGAGATTTGTTTGGATTCTTTTGGTGGTTTGTTATTTGGTGTTCTTGGGGGAGATTGTTTGGTTTTGTTGCTCTTATCTGTGTCTTTGGATCTGTAGATTAGATAAATAATTAGAATTTTAATGACTGGTCAGCAAAAGAGTATCTGAACCAACATATTTAAATAAATGTAGAATGAAGAGAACAAGAAAGGATTTATTTTATCTACAGGAGATAGCCACCTTTTTTGATCTTAAAGGAGGGAATAGATTTTAAAGTTTATTTTTGTAAATCAATTTCGTTTGACATGACAAATGCTTGACATGTTATCATCTTAAAAGTAAGTTAGTGCAGAACTTAGTGACTTTCTGTCCACTAGGTAAAATTAGAATTTTGAAGACCTTAGGAAATAGGAAACAGGGCTCATAATGTTTTAAGTCTCCTTTGAAAACTCGATGCTGTATATACCCAGAGTTTATAGTAGTATTTTGAGTTTTTCCTCAACTTTTGATGTCACTCTGGTTTTCCGCAATGTCACCTCTTTATAGTTCTGCTGTTGTCCACAAAGCTATCAAATACTCGCCAGTGTGCACTCCGAAAAAACCTGTGCACGAGTTAAACTCAGGTATTTTGGAGCTTCCAAGGAAAGCTCTTGGGTAAGGCAGATCGTGCAGGACTGGTGACAACACCAGCTGGTGACACTGAGACAGGAACTTTGTCAAGTTTCTCAAGGAAGCAAAGCTAGGGATTGCTGAAGGTTGCACCAGAGAGGCTTTCTCCTGTATTTGGAGTAGTCTGGGTGACAATCTGGCAGATAGGGAGGACTGAAAACTTTCTCTTTGCGTAGCTTTGCGTATCAGCAGCCTGAAATGTTTGGAAATTGAGTGTGTCCACATGGAAAATATTACAATTCACTTAAAACTTCCAGTAGCTTTATTCAGTAATTGAGGTTTAGTCTTTCTGGAATATTTGGTTAGTATCAAGCTCGTGTATCTTAGTTATACCAATTCCTTGAAGAGTTATCATGGAGAAGAAAACCTGGAGTCCTGAACAGGAGCTGAACTCCAGTCAAATGTTGTCCATGTGAGTCAGACAAGTAAATGGCTTCTGCCATTCCTTTCGCTATCTACGACAAATTAAATGAGCTGCAAAATAACTCTGTCCGTCTGTGAGAAGGAAAATAGGTGCACAGCTATTTTTAAAAGTAGTTTGCGTGAGTACTGAGGTAAATTGACTAAATTAGTTTTAGGATATAAATGAATTCTAGGCATTTGCACAGCAGTTTAAAATGTACCTTTGCCGTCAAACATTCTGGTGATAAGTGATAAGGAAATAAATGTCAGTATGACTGATTCAGAATAAGCTGTTTGCAAGACAATAAAGAAGCAAGAATTGCTTTTTAAAAGCAAGTTGCTCAGTTTCCTGCTACATTATTCTCATGTTAATGCCAAAAAGGCAAAGTTACTGGGTATTGCCACACAAATGGTGTTTTATCTTGTCAAACTATTTAAGTTAGATCACCTTGTAAAATCAACTATTATTCTATCAGTTTTGCCTACCTACTCCAAAATGAATCAGACATCCTAACAGTGTTGGCAGCAACTTCCTTTCTGCCACCAGGCAGGTTCTGCGTTACAGCATGCTGATACAGTCAGGGGGAAAAAAGTTGTGGTTAGAATTAAGGATATTCTTTTTCTCCCCTTTGCAACTTCTATAATTTCATTGAAAAATCTCTAGTTCTTCTAGAATAACATTTTAATAATGTCAGAAAAGATGGAAAATTCACTCTTCAGTTTTAACTGGAAACAAGGGCCATTTGTGAATCATCATTTTTACCCCTCCTTCTACCAGAATTGTTTTCCTGGAATACTCATAAGACATTGTTTTAGGGTGAGTAGCAGCGTAGTGGAGGAACCCGTGTGTTTCATTATGCAAAAAATGAGAAATTTAGTTGTGTTTAGTGCATGTGAAAGGTCTTATCACATGCTATACTAAATAAATTAACTTTGTCTTGATGTAGTCCCAATAGCCTTTATTATAGTTTCCAGAACAGTCACTGTCACTTGCCAGTTGCTCTACCATTATGCAAAAAGAATATTGTCAGATGATGAAGCTCCTCTTAATTAACCATTCTCTTGCTCATAAATTTAATTATTCTTTTATAACTGGATTAATCTTCTTGCAAAGTTACCCATAGTTGGTTCTTTTCCTGCTTCTCCTTGAAGAATGGCTTTATCTGGTAGTGTTTTCTATGTGCAGATTTACAGAATCAATCTAGGGTGTTAAACTGAGACTTCAGTCCAAAAGTACAGTCATGCACTTAATTTTAACTGTGTAAGTACTTTTTTAGACTCCAGTGGCAATGAATAGTTTTTTAAAGCATGCAATTGGGAATAATTGATATGGTGTGGTATAGGGTTTAAGTCAGGGTCAGAAGCACATAAATATTATGAGTCCTGAATAAGCAGAAGTTAATTTACCCAAAAAAAAACCCATTGTAGTAGGGAAATTGATCTTGGGGTGTGCTTTATTGATATGTTAAAGTTGCTGTCAGGGAACCCAACAAATTATAAGGCTAATACAAGTCCAGGAACATTGTGTGGATTAGTTTGGTAGGTAGGAGAAAGAAAAGGAGCAAACAGAAAAAGACACGCTTGCTCTTAAGTCCTTTAAGCAGACTTAATGCCTGCTGCATTAAGCTTTCTTACTGGTTTCTTTATTCCAGTTGATTTATTTATTTCTGTATTATTTCTCTCCTAGCTTGTTCCATGGGATTAGTGTCCCTTTTAAATGCAGGTCTACATCCTGGGCTCTGTCTGTCTCTTTGGACATTCTCTGCAGCTAGATCTTTCATTCCAAGCCATTGACTTCTATTCCATTGAACGTTTTTTCCTCTGTGTGCAGAGCTTTGTTTTGAATGCTCTTGCTTAAAATCAATCTCTTCTTTTGCACCAGGCTTATGTCTCAGCCCTTTGCCATGTGTACCCAGAGTATCCCACTCCACATGTGACAGTGTGGCCCTGAGTCAAATTTCCAGTCTATCCTTCTCCCAACACAGTTTTAATGAACAATGGGCACACCCCAAATTTTCTTTGGGTTTTGTTTCTCAGTCCTATATAAGCCATTTGTTCTACTGTTCAGTTCCCTCCTGTTGTTCTTAAAAGCTAAAAACATTGAAGGCATTTCTTGGAGTCCAGCATCCCTGCCTTCCCTTTGGGAGGTAATTATTTGCTAAGAATCATCCATGCATTTGATTTTGAGCAGGACAAAAGGAGTCAATGATCATCTTGTTTAACGCCTGAGGAAATACAAAGCATGACAGCCTCTGAGACCTAAGAAGGGCCCTGTATTGAAAAAACCTGCTATTTTTCACTTGTTGAGTACCAGGCACAGAACTTTCCTTTTCTTTGCTGTTTTTGACATGACCATATGTTTGGGCATTGCTGGAGAAGCTGTTTGGTATGTTCTGAAATGCACAGCAGTTCATGGAAGGCGCTGTAATGCAATAAGTTTGGGGGTTTTTTGCCATATCATTTATGATAGGATTCCTGTATGTTCTGTGTGCAATGCATACAGGCTCCCTGTGTCTGCAGCATGCTCTAAGAAATCCCGATATTTACTCTCCTGGAGTACCTTGCTCTGTCACTTGGTGTCAGCTCAGGAGCCATTTCGTGCACTTGTGACAATTTTATCTGTAATGCTTCACTTGGCAAGAAGTCTTGCTGGGCCACGTTGAGTCCCTTGTGTGTCACCTTGTCATCTTTGAGTACCACATAATAATGGAGCTCTCCACGATCTTTTCCCCTGACAGCAGCTGAAAGTGCCTTTCATCTCAAACATGACTTCTGCAGTACAAAAGGTCACCTTACTAAGCAAAACAATCTGCATCTCCTGCAACACCTCTTCTGTTTTCTACCAATTTAAAAATTATTTTGTGATTTGACTAAGAGAAATACCCTGAGTAACACTCACTGGTGAGAGGTTTAAACAGTTTCTACTGGAGCACCATATTTTAAGTAAATTCACCAGCTTACATTTGGCTGTGCTGAAAGAGTCTTGTTCAGTAATACAGGATATTTATGCCTTGCTTACCAAAAAATGCAGGCTCTCTAAAGTTTGGAAGCATCTCCAGGTACCTGTTCCAGGCTATGGAATGTGCTTCTGGAGCCCTTGGATACAAAAGGGAAGGAGAACAGTGAAGACAAATCTGTAATGTTCTCAATCCTAAATACGTTAATGATGACATGGTTTTGGCCTGGGTTCTTTTGGTATGGGGTTTTTTGGTGTTTTTTTTTTCTTTTAATTATTTTTTTGGTATCAACATGTAAAGATGCCAGTGCATAATTTGAAAGTAATACGTAACAGATGGTCTTGATCTTTTAAATTGCTTGAGGCTGGAACATCGTAGTATTTTTATACATGGATTAGTATCTAGGGAGAGAGGAGGCTCACTTGGTTAGGAAATGCATCTTCAAATAAAACCAAATTACACTTACCTTGGCTGTTTGAATGCCAGTAACATGAAACAAAAGACAACAATAATAAATAGGTTATTTATGCACATATTTTGGGGGAAAAGGGAGAAGGTAACAGTGTTGGAGCTGTTCTGCAGTTGCAGTGTTTATTTAGCTCAATGGAAAGTAAAAGTACTTGTACTCGTAAAAGTTTTCTTGAAGATGATCAGACAGAAAGTGCTCATCAAGATTTGCACTTTTTAGGAGAAACATCCTATACCATGATTATATACTTAGGAGTAGTTAAGTAATTTTTTTTCCCTTTCCCATAAATAAATGTAAATCCTAGGCAACTATAATCTTCTTTATTACGTTACCCTTCTCTGTACTAGACACAGGTTCTGGGAAAGCAATTTTTGTGGTTTTTTAGCTGAGAATTAGGATAGAGTGTAGGGAGAGTACAGTGGCTCCTATTCTCTCCCCAGCTGAGATCAGAAAGCAAGCAGTGTTTTCCTGTCTCATATGTGAATCTAGTCTATTGAGACTCTGCAGATCGTGAATGACACACTGGCATCAGAATTTTTTAAGGATTAGTTAAAATCACATGGAGATTCATCGAGTTGAGCACCAAATTCTCTTCCACCTCTTTTCAGACGTTACAGTCTGATTGGCCAAACAGACCATAATAACCTTGACTGTTCCTCTGGATGGTTCCAATCAGACAGATCTTAGAGCCCCTGAATACTCCTTAGACCTGACACAGATGTGATTTATTGAATGCCCAGATAGAGTTCTGGATTTATGATAGGCTGTATCAGAGCAAAAGGAGATATTACAGCAAACTTAATTTCAATTTTTAAGGTTGGTAAATAATAGTTGCCTCTATAATTGAATGACTGACCATGGTACAGAAAGAGCCAATTACCCCTGCATATAAAATTTGAAACAAAACCTGTGGAAATAAAAGGAAAAGAGCTTTCCTTGACTTCTGTGAGCCTTTGGGGTCTTCCGTTTCATTGTGAAACAACATACAGAACATTCTGAAATGCCTCCAAAGTTAACCTGGGAGAAGGGACATCACTTAATTTCTCCACATCATAACTCTGCTAGCAGATATGATTACAGAATGGAATTAATGAGTGTAACATGGAATATATTGGAGCTATGACTCCTGGTTTTACATTGATGTAAACTCAGGCAGAATCAGTGTCTGTGTGGAGTGAAAATTTTTCCAAGGTGAGCTTCTGAGCCCACTGTGGCTCTGTGAACTCAGCCTCCCTGTTCCTGCTACAGGAGATATTTGAGCCCCACGTTAGGGGTTTGGTTCTCTGCAGGGTGTGAGCTACATCCTCATCATGTTTGTGGTGTCCCAGCAGTGCTGGTGTGGATCTGTGTGCTTCAAGGTGCACAGATGGAAAGGTGGCCTCAAAAGCAAAAATATCTAGATAAACACTGCCCTTCTAAAAACACCTTCCCCTCTATCTCTTGAGAAGTGCAGTTATTTCACAAAATAAACCATGCACAAGCCATTGCCCGCTCAGCCTTAGGCTGAATTGGGTTTCTTAAGAAGTGACTGCTGTGATGAACAGAGTCCTCCCTTTGCCCAGGTTCAGAGGGAAACCAGCCTGGTTCAGGGCGTGCTTTCCTCAAATACACAGGTAATGAACCTGGAGGAGGAAGGAAATATAAGAGTTATTCAGTGGTTAGGTGTGCCTGTAACAGAGCACCAATTCTGTAAAATTGTACAGCAGTTTTGTTCCCTGCATTGCTGTGTGCTTGACATTGAGAGGAGATAAAACATCATTTGCTTGTTGCCTGAGGCAAATTCATCTAAGCACCGTATCAAGTAAAAATTCAGTGCAGTATTGCCATTGCTGTTCATGTGTTTTAAATGTGATGAAATATATTCACCCCTCAGAGTTCCTTTGTGACAGGCAGAGTCAGCTCAACATTTTCTATGAAGCTGATGATGCACTGTGAGCAGCCATTTTAATGAGTGGGAGAATTATGACATATAACATTTTCCCATCCTGTTGAGGCTTTTTCATTTAATATTTACTTATATTCAGTGTATGGATTTTCCTCGATTGTGCCCAGGAAGGGGGAAATATTTTCACAGCAACTAATGGTCTCTGGTTTTTTGTAATTCTCGTCAAATCGATGTTTTCTTCACCTCAAAGCAACGAGAAGGACAGATATTGACAATAGATACTGGGAAGTAGGACTATGAAAAAGGCAGAAATATGAAGAGAAATAGCAGCACTGATCAAATGAGATCAGCTGTCTCTTTCAGTTTTAATCATAACTCAGAACTAGGTTCTAGGGAATAATGAAAGATGTGCAGAGAACCTCCTGTTAAGAATGCTGGGTGTGCCCAAGAGGACTGCAGCAAAATAGGGAGGCAGACAAACTAATTTGGTTTGGGGCAATAAGCCCTCTGAAATTCTAGAATTAATGTGTGGGGGGGGGTGGAATATTGTGAACATTGGGGTAAATCTGAGAAAAGAAATAATTTTATCTTTAGAAAGTGATTTTCTCATTACAGCTTTTGTCAGGAGTAGGACATGTTTCCCTAGTAATGAAGAAGATGATTAAAAGCAAAAGCGTAGTTTTTGCTTTTTCTACTTCTGTTGAAATACTCAACTTCAATTTTCTTAATATCTCAACACAGAAAATGACAAAACAATAAAGCATTGTACAGTCACCTGGAACTTGGCTGCTCCTAATGTTCTTAGCTTCTTAACTTCCCTTTGGGCTTCCCCACTCTGGGATGACTCATTAATGTCACCAAACGCGTTAGCCTGTTCTGTTCCTTTTTCTGCCCTAGCAGGTTCCAGCCTAATTAAACAGAACATTAGTGAGGGGATAGCTGTTCTAGCTGTTCTAATGCCTACTGAACAGCGTCCAGTCTGCAGGCAGCAGCTGAAAAGCTGAGGCACGGTTAACAAAGGTGCAGCGAGTCAAAAGCGCTGTGCCTTCGCTGCTGCCAAAGCCTGAGAATCGATTAAACCTCACAGCCCCTAGCCCTGGAGCTCTGAGTCAGGCCAGAATTAACCAGGCCTTCAAAGCCTTCTGAACTTGAGAGCTGTGCTCCACAAACGGGAGGTGCTGGTTTGTGATCCGGGGATGTATACATGGCATGGATTCCAGAGCAGCTGCAGCACAGGAAAGCAACTTTGTGCTGACTTTGGCAGGCGAGGGATGCTCTCTCTGATCCTTCATCATCACTCCGTGCTTTGAGGAGTGCTGGGGTTTTCTGCCGTGGGAGAAAGATGCTTTCAGGGGAGTTGGTTGCCTTAGGTGTCATTTAGGCAATGAACTCTAATAATAACAAACAGGAAAGGCGAGTTCTGTTTCCTGTTTACCATCTCCCATGTGTTTTTCACTATGACTTGGTGAGGTACAAGAAAACAGAATAGAAACAACTCAAGATGCATTTTTCTCTAGCTTACGTTGATTAATGTTTTTAAATGGTGACGTGACAAGTAAGCAAGGGGAATCAACTGATAAAAATTGAGGGACAGAACTGTTTAGTGGTATTTCCATAGCAAGGGTAAAGGTGTCAGCAGTGTCATGAGGTTACTGAAAAAAACAATTGCTGCCTTTAACATCACAGTGTGGGAAAACATGGAAATGTAGGACTCCAGAGTATGATCAGAATCATTAGATTGATAATTCATTTGTTATTCACCAAAGAAAATTAATTTCTCTCTTATGAGGGAAAGTAAGGCCTATTCTATTGGAAAAACTAGGGATATTGAAGTAATGAGGAAAAAAATCTTCCTTTTAATCAGAAAATCCTCATTCCATTAAAAAAAAAAATCCTTAATGCTGCACAGGCTAAAATACCTTATCTCTGTTATCTGCAGTGCAGGCTTAGATGGAACTTTTTGTGGTCACTGCCAGAAAAAGGACTTCCAACACCTCTTTCTGTTAAAATCAGTATGCCTCAAATCAGTTTGCACACAACCAGCACTGATTCACCTTCTCCTGGCCAATCCTGTCTGCTTTCTGTGGCTAATTAGATCAACTTCCTGTTGCTGCATCTACTGCTCAGCTTAGGGCTTGTAGCTTTTGGTCTTTCAAATAATTAATTTTCTTCAAAAGGTGAACTGTGACTCCGAGGCCCAAAACCCAGGGATTGTTCATATCTTGCAGGAATAGATTTAAAGAAGTTTACCTTGTGGCCCAAGTGCCCTAAATACAGCTCAAGTATAATGAGAGCTAAACGAAGAAGGCAGAAGTGAAATAGGCATCCCTTTGAAATGGAATATACTAATTTGGTAACAGTCAATGTCATTCCTACAGGTGTGCCTGCAGCAGCCTGTGCAGGACATAGTTCAAAGGGAACTGGCTGCTTGGTGCTTGGATTTTGCTCAAAATTAGTATTAATTTTTATTTCAAATGTGGTTTTGGTATATTGAGGATATTTTGCTATAAAAACAAATACATGTTTTTAGAGGAAATGTGAGATAATATTGTATCTTAAAAACTTCTATCTCTAAACTCAAGGAGGTTGTACATAATCAGTTTTTATATTATGTTTATAGATGTGGTTTGAATAAGCTTTCTTTTATTAATAGAAGCAAACCTTAACAAATAGGAAGGGAGAAAAAGTACTTTTTCTTCATGCATTATAGTTTTGCAAGGCAGTTGTTGAAGTGCATTTGTGATCCACAGCGTTTGCTGGGGTGGGAAATGTTTTATGTGAAATTCAAAACACAGAAGTATCATTGTTTTTGAAGCACTCTCAGTGCAGTTCTTAAAGAGGAACTGTGGAGTCATAAAGATTTTCCTTACATCAAGGTCAGCACAGCTATGCTGTGTGAAGGGAAACTTTAGAGAGGCTGTTGACACTGGGAACCTTCAAAGGATGTGGTCCAGGAAAGAGAGGGCAAGGAGAAAAATTGATTTGAAGGCTAAAAAGCAATGAAAGAGAACTAAGATGTGAGGAGGAAAGGACTGAATAGAGAATGAATGCTTCACAATTGAACTTACACTAAAAAATAGAACAGGAATAGGAGATGCATAGAAGATTGTGGTGAACGGAGGGTGTAATGCAATGAGAGAGACTCTCTGAGGGGATAAAGCAGAAAAACAAGAGTGATTTTGGAGCCTAGTCAGGACTGAGGGAAAATTCCGATTTGGGGGCTTTGGATAATCAGCAGGTGTTGGGGAATTTACTTGGTTGGCTTTGAAATTTAAAACTGGAACAGAATTCGTGTGTTGCTCAGTCTTCAATCCTTGTATCTTAGGCAACCATTTAATGTCATCACTTTTCTAATCTGTCTTCAGACATGTTCAGTCATTCTGTTCTGAAAAGAAATTGCAAAAATTTCATTTTTCTTATCGTTTCAAATTGTGTGATATTCAAAGTAAATATATTCCTGACAGATACACCCATTTTATAGCATCTCACAGCTGAGCTGAAATCAACTGCTGTGCCACAGATGATTTCAACTGGAATGCTTAGTGAGGAAATGAACGAGGCAAATAAAAGGATATCGATGGGAAAAGTGGCAGTTTAACTGCAAGGGGGAAAATGAGAAGGGGATATTTGCTTTTAATATCTGAAAACCAAGTTTGTAATTTAGCCGTTTAATGTTCTTGGGGTTCTTTTGACCTTATTTAATGTTTCAGGATTTCGGAAAGGCAACTTTCAGAGCGTTAGATTATGAAAGGAGGATGTGCTGTACTTAGGTTTGGTTCATAAATCTCTGATAATGTTCTTCAAATGATTAGGAACAAAAAAGGAGTGGGAATTAGAGTTGTTGGGTTTTTTCCTCATTTGAAAATAATGACAAATAACTAATGCTGCAAAATACTAATTTCTTGAATAGTTGTTATGTAGTTCTGATACAGTACTGTAAATATTTTTATTGGATTTTCCTGTATTGTAAATTCTTTATTTTCCTCGTGATTTTAAAGTTCCAGGGTATTCCTGAGAAGCAAATGACAACATCTTGATAAACAAAAATCCTCCTTTAAAGAAAAGGGAATTTTTTAGACCTAAAATTTTAATACATTTTTATATATTAGGGATTGAAATCAGTAGTGTAAAGAGCGATATCTGACCAGGAAAACAGTGACAGCATATCTTGGATATCCATCACAGTGCAGGATTCTTTTTCATTCTGAAGCAAACCTGTGTTCACCATCATTCAATTTGCTGCTATTTTATTTATGAAAAATAGTAGTGTTTTATGATGAGTCTGAAGATTTTGCTGGCTGCACTATCTGTGTGTCAGCATAATCAGGCACAATAGTTACTGCATGTGCCTAAACAGATGGAACATTAAAATAAATGTGAGATTGAGTTGTACATCATTCGAGAAAAAAGGACTCAAATGAGCATAAAACCAGATATGGCTGTAGAGCCTTCAGTATGGGACTGGACTTCTTTCTTGTATTGTTATCTCTGGAATCCTTTTGAGGATTTTGAGAGGTATGTTCAGCACTTTAACAGCTTAAAAGTAGGTTTTTTCCTTTTTTTTTTCTTGTAGACTGATTTTGTCAAAAGGTGAATCCATCCCCATTTTCTAGGAGCTTTCTGTTCCATTCCAAAGCTTGCCTTCTGTGAGTTCTCTCAAAATATATTCCATTTAAAAACTTAAAATCCTGCAGTTTTGGCTGAACTGTTGGCACTGATATTGGCACAAGCTCTCTGCAGCCTGTCTGACCACAGATGGTTCATTTTTGCTCACCTGTCTTGCTGCTTGTGATGTCTGTGTCTGTTACACAGCTGTGTGCTCAGAAGCATTTGTTTGGAAGGGCCAGAGACAAAAATTCAGCAACTTTTCTGTTCTTATAAATTGCACACCAGCTCTATAAACAGACCATCATTTCTGCAAGTAGGACAACCTGAAAACAAAGATTAAAGTCACGGCTCAAAGAAGTAGAGGTTCACTAGAAAAAAAATATTAAGCTGAAAAGAATGTATCTTTATCCACTTTTTTTGGTGGTTGATATTGGAATCTTCTGGAAAAGACTCACTCTTGTTGAAAATGCAGATTGTCAAGAATTTTATGTAGTGCTTAATTCATGATTCAAAGCTAAGCAACAGTAAGTGCACCATCTGGATAGCTAATGATTATGATTTTTTCTGAGTTCTCTTCTATGCTTCCCAGAGTGTATTTTTCTCATCTATGCCCATTTGTCAGTCAGTGTTAAAGCTGACCAGTCGTGTGGTTATTTAGGACTTCATTTTGCTGAGGAAAATTACAGATAATGCTGCTTGCTGGCAGCAAATTTGTGAGGCTGTGTCTCTTCCATGCTCTGTTAATGTTTCAGTTTGTGACACTCTAGGTTTTTCTGAGGTGTTCCAAAAACTATTGAGAAATTGAGGAAATAGCTGGGCAATGTGTGAATCTCTTGTTGAAAGTTCTGGAAACGAGCCAGGACGATTCCGATGTTGGTTCATGATCCACTGTGCTACATTCCCTCAGTTCAGTTGCAGTGATCTCTCTACTTGTCCAGGAGGAAAGGAGAGCTTGTAAATGAGTGAGCGCAGCATGCAGAGCACGATGGATTCTGACAGGTTTTCCTTGGCTGCTGGCAGGTTAAATCTGCTCTGTGACAGCAGTGAGACACAGTGCAAGCAGGGTGAGCGTGGGTAGGAGATGTGGGAAGCACAGGGCTGGGATCAGCAGGCGGCACCTTTACCAGGGGCAATGTCTCTGTGCACGTTGTGTTTCAGTCTGGAACAGATCTGGAGGATGAGCTCCATGACTTCTGGATGCTGCATCCTCCTTTTGGATATTCACAGTTTAAACTTCACTAGGAAGTCAACCAGAGTGTGCAGAGAAATTGAGTTGGTTGGAACCACAGATAGAAATTAGTGTGAGGAGTTAGTATCAGTTCACATTTAAAGACTTCCTAAAAATGGATTTCTGAAAGCAGGGGTTTTGTTTTATTTATTTTGCATGGAGGATTATGTTCTGAGCTGACCTGTGTAAGCCACCAATGGAATTATTTGGGGAGTCTCTTCTAACGTTCCCTGATTTTTCTGGGAGGAGTAATTGAGAGCTCTTAATGAGGCATTGTGGCTGCTATGCAGACATTAGGAATTTCTCACATACAGACCATGATTGCACATTACTTGCACACGTGGGATTGTGTTGGTCTCTGCTGGTTACTTGTTTGTGTGTGTTGCTAATGAAAATTTTCTTCAATCTCTACAATGCCTTTTTAATAGTGTAGTGGATCAGTCTCATGATTCAGGGATTTATGCACTTGAGGATTGAAGAGAAATTAATGCTGAGAAAGGTCTGACAGTTTGTATAATTTTAGCTGTTAGGAAAGGAGCTTGCTCTGTCATTTCAGACCATTAATTAATTCAGGTGCTAGCTCCTTAGGCACTCAGATTCTTGTTTGGCTCTAAAAGACTGTGAAAAAATAAATAACTCCCTCTGCCTACCAACTGTAATATTCTCAGTCTCAACTAAGCCAACTTTGTGAGACACTTGAGCTGACATTTCATTGGGTGGAAAGATCACACATGGAATGATGGAATGACAGGAGTGATTATATCACAGTTTAAAAAATTTCTTAGCCACCAGTCCTCCTAATAAGTGAGTACTCTATATTTGCAACATCAAAGTGGGCCTAGTACTTTCAGCTACTCTTATAAACTACAAGTCAATAGTTTCCAGTAAGTCCTTAATTTCCGCCAGTAACTAATGTCTGAAATTGGTAAATAGTTATTTCATCCCCTGTATCTGTGAACTTCAGTAAAAAAGTATGCAAGACCCTGAAATATTGAGAGTGTTGTTGAATGAGGTCCTCTCACTATGTATGAGGCTGTATATATATATTTATATACATATATGTATATAAATGTGTGTATGCATATTCTGAAGTGTGCCACACCACAGTGAAAATTCAAAATTACTTTATGAAAGCCTGAAATGCTGCAGCATATTAGAGGTTGAAATAGAATTAACTATTAGCAGATGTGATCACCTTAGTTTTGACAGAAAAAAATGGAGATTTTTGGTTAACTGGACAAAATAGATGCTGATTGAGAGCATTGGCCTTGTGTGAGATTTAAACTATTTAGTCATTTTTGTAGCTTGTGTATTTGGCCTTGCGGGTCTGTGAGGACATTAGCTAAATCAAAGTCAGACTGGAGGAAGTCTTTGGAAATACTCTTGTGTTTCTCCCACCGCAGACTTGTATAATAGGTAGTTTACAGGCAAGCTTTTCTTCCTGCTCTGAAGAGAGTGGCAGTGTTCAAACCTGTGTGGATAACCTGTCTTCTCCGATTAAAACTGGCTCTGTGTTTGCTCCCAGCCATTTGACAGCCAGCCTGAGCCTTGCCCTGCTTTGAATGATTTTTATTCTAGTTCCAGGATAACCCCTTTGCCTTGAATGTGAAAAGACCTGTCAGTCTTTCCAAACTCTGAGTGCTCTTAGAATCACTGGGATAGATTTCTCTGCTGTTTCTTGTTGGATGTCTTGGAGTGATCTGTGGGGTAAAGACAAACTGAAACACTAAGAAGTAGTCCACAGCATATCCTAAATTAATGAAATAAGTTGAATTTAGTAAGCAGAAGAGTTCTGCTATTTGATAAAACTGACAGTTATTGGAATCACATAGTAAAGCCATTTAGTTGGAAAAAATCAAATAGCCTGCTGTTGCCTCTAGCATTTTTTGCATTGGATTGAAATGCTTCAGAAAATTATAAAATATACTAATGCATAGAAATGACCACACACAGAAACTATTTTTCTTGGCATGCTGTTTATAGCCTGAGAAAAAAAACTATGACTTAGGTGAGCTAAGTGACATCTTTATTTTAAATATTGCTGATTCTGTAACTTTTTTTCATTTGCTGTATTTCTTTGTCACTTAAGAGAAAATAGAAATGAATACTAATCAGGAGCCCAGTAAATATTTGATGTATACTAGTGTTTTCCTTTTAAGCCAGCTTTATAGTCTTTTTCTTTCAGGTGTGATAGTTTCTCAGAGTGGCTTATATTGTTCATTATGACTAAATAAACATGGATTTTTTTTTTTACAGTACCTGGCTTAAAAGCAGGCTACTACATAGTGCCCTAATGAGCCTCATAAGCCTTTTTCCTTTTATTAGAAGATATTTGATCCTCTATGGATACTTGAAGGATCTTAAAACAAACAAAAAAATTAGAAAAACAAGAAAAAACAATTGAAACAAACAAACAAGAAGACCCAAAAAATTATTGAAAAAGTTTGAAGAAATTGTTTGAAAAGTTGTAAGAAATTTTGAAAAAGTTATACGAAATTTGAAAAAGTTATAAGAAATTCAGTAATGACAAATGAAAGGCAACAGACTTGGATGAGATTAATCAAATTCACAGACACAGGGTGGGGAAGAGCAACCTAGATAGTTCTGTGGGGTTTTTTAGCTCCCATGGCATACAGTGTAACAGTAATAGAAACAATTAATATGGAATTTAAATGTTCATTTCATTTTGCTGCATGAAAATATGAAGGTATCACTTTTGTTTTTGTTCTATTTAAAAGGCTGGTTTGGTTAAAGCACAGTGAGACTTCCTGCCTACATTCAATTACATTTTTTAACCTGAAAATGGAGTTTTAGGATGAACTGAAGGTGTCTTTTAGAGGAAGCAAATTGTTTGAGATGGTTGATGCAGTTACACCTTGTACAATGATGTTTATACAGTCTCCCAAATGTTATCTTCACAATACAGGAAAATTGAAATAAATCGGTAGAGTTTGCAAAACAAATCCTCAGTATTTTCATTAGCTTGCAAAAGTAAATTTGCAAAAGCACTAGATATGTCACAAAAGCCTTTTTTGAATAGTGCACAGAAATATTAATTCATACATTTAAATTTGGTCCTGCAGATTTTTTTACATCAAAGATCATATCTAGTACTTTGTACGACTGCAGACCATGCCAGGCAACTAGAGGATGTTTTAAGCTGTTATGTGCAGTGCATAATATCTTATTGTGGCAAAAATTTAGTTCTACTGTAAAAAAAAAAAAGTAAGGTAAGTGAATGGTCCTAGTGATAAGATTAAACTGACAAAGAAGTGTTATAATTAAAGTAGACGGTTTAAGCTAAATAATAAAGTGTTACCCTGTAAAGCACACAATAAATCCTACAAAAACCTAGGAATACCCCTTGAAAGAATGCAATAATTCTTGAGTGATAATCCAGGAAATAATTTAAGTTTGGGAATGCTTTGGGCTAAGGTTTGAACATGTCACACTTATAGGTATTTCCAATCTCAATTTTTCTGTATTTCTTCCATAGACAGAAAGCTAGGTTTGCACAAGGCTGTTGGAATACATTTTTAGATCATTAAAGCAGCATTAAAAGTCACCATGAAGAACTATATAAACATGGCCTAATTTTCTGTTACTTACATGGATAGAAGCTTTGCTGTTCACCATATCTGAACCTCAAGCTCTTTCACTGAAGTGTCTGTAGAAGTTTGGAGCATCCAAAGTGTAAATTCCTCAGAGCTTTGGTGGAGGCAGGTGGAGCTGTGGGGCAATCTGAGCCCTGATTTATCCCAGCCCCTAGAGATGGAGCCACGCTCCGGTGGGATCTGATGGGCTCTTTTTTTTGTGATCACACCCTGGATTACCGCACACTCCTCAGGGAGACCGAGGGTTCCTGTCAGAAAGCTGCATTTCAAAAGGTCTCATCCGTGGGTTGTCCATCCTTGCAGGGCAGCAGCATGGAGCAAAAGCACAATGTTCTACAAGTGCCTTTAACCCAGCCAGGAGCAGCCTGGTGTGGAGCTGCTGTTCCAGTGCTGCAGCAGCCCTGGAGACAAGGGAGAGGTCAGAGTAGAATCAACTCTTCTTCAGGACAAATTCCTGAGCTTTTTCTTTCCTTGGGTGGTTTTGTTTTGTTTGTTTGGTTTGGGGGTTTTTGTGGTAGCTGTTGCTAATGCTGTTGCAGTGCCCTACCCCATTTCTCTCTAACATGTGTTCCTCAGTCTGTCTTGGTAGTTTAGTTCACCTTCTTATTTTTAAAACCAATATATGTGTGCCCACTGAGATGCAGTCCTCCTCAGGGAATTCTTATAAACTCTTACCTTCACAAATAAAAGTATTATTTTGCTCTTTCCTTATGCCAGTAAACCTTGTCATATTTTTTCACTGAGGGGAAAAAAATCTGTATCAATTTTTCCTGTCTTTTCCCTCAGAAGCTTTTTTCATGCTGATTAAGACCTTGAGATTTTAAACTGTGATGCATTTTTTTCGTGATGAGGAGGTGTGTGTTCTGTGCTGCTCACCTCTTTCTTTGCTGGCCCTTATCAGTACCTGTGGGCTGTTCCCATGAGACAGGAAGGATTTAGGCTGATTAGAAAAGCTGATGCTGTAATACTTGCTTAGCTCTTGAAAATAAATGAAGAAAAATTTCAATCACTCCATGTTGAGGAGATTCTGTACTTATCTCTATTTACAAAATTGAAAATAAAATAAGTTAAAGCCACAAGCTTTTGTTTTCAGGGAAGAAAAAACTCTACTTAAAACTGTATTATCAGCTATGCAAAACTGAGAATTTCTTCAGAATAGTGGACTGATATTTTCTCAAATTTACAACAAAGTCTGCGGAGAAAAGCCATGCCTGCAATTTCCTGACCAACCGAAATTCAGTTTTGCCATCAAACTTCAGAGGAACGATTCCAAGGTTATCCACTCCTTATCCTTGGCACCGTTTCTCCTCGCTGTGGGCAGTGTCATTATCCCTCTGCTCTGCAGTGACCCCATACCCATGAGGCTGTTCCATGCTGAGGAGGGTTCTGGGAGGAATGATGAGCCAGGGGTCATTCCTGAGCCCTGTGAACATCTGGAGCTTGATTTGCTTTGTGGTGACTCTCCCAGCTGGTCTCAGGGCAGAGGTGGCTGCAGCCTGGAAATAGCAATGGCCACGCTTAATAATCCAGAACTATCAATAAGACCTTATTGGAGACAGATGATCTCTTGATCAGTCCATAGAAATTCAGATGCACTCATCTGATCGTGCTTGATTTGTCCTTTAACTGGATATGTATTGTTCGTTTCCATTTGGGTTTTTCTCATACCACTGCCATAATTTTCAGTTTAACCTTTTAATTGGCAGCTGCTTTGCATTTTCAGAACTTAAGAACTTCGAATTTCACAGTCCATGAATCTTTAAGATTCTTGTTTACATGTCATGAGTGATAGGTGTCTTTTAAGAGGATGTCTTCCCTCAAAATTAAGTTTATAGATATATTCCTCCCCCTACATACACCAACATTAAAATGCACCATAAACTATTTATATGATCATTTGTTTTACTGCCTTTAACATAGTGATAGAGGAGAAAAGCACAGGCACAATAATTTACAAGGTTTTGTGCTATACTTCTCGCCATTTCAGTAAGCCTGCAAATAGATTAGTGGTGTACACTTGCAATTTTTTGGCATGGTGGTCTCTTCAGCCCCTAAATAAATACCTTTGCTGCCATCATAGGGAACTGATACCTACTCCACTGAGCTGCAGAGAACAGAGAAAACAGAGCAGCTGAAGGAGGGACAGATGAAGAATATAACCAGGCAGAATAGGAGTGTTTAGGACATTCGGTGCCCTGGCATTATTTAGTACCTGTTTGGCTTGAACTACATCAGTTTCACCTGAAAATGTGGCTGTAGGTTTGCAGGTTCTGATATTTATTTTTGCCCAGAATAATGTGATTCAGTGTAGTCTCCACAAAAAGTTGCTGGGTGTGTACAGGGCTTTGTGCATCATTTTATTGTGTGTGTGTGTGTGTTCAGAAGTGATTCCCAGTATTTATTTGTGACAGATGTCTTTCACAAGCAAAATAGTTTTCTAATATTAAAGACCATCTCAAATTCACCTGTGAAATATTTTTGATAATTGCTATTATTGCCTAGTACTCTCAATTGAATTGTTCTGTAGTTTTCCTACTCCAGAAACTGAAATGACTCATACCTTTACATAAATGTTCTTGTTAAAATCAGTGAGGCTTTGAAGATCAAGCTTTTAATTTCTAATGTGCAGAGTAATCAGGTGTATGATTAAACGTTTGAAAGACGAAATATTGCAATTTTTAAAAGCTTGTATTGAAAGGACTGAAATTAGGAGTTTTCCAAATAATAGGCATAATTTTAAAATCCTTTATTTCATCCCCAAAAGCAGAATTCTTCCCTAAAAGCATTGTCTAGAATCATGTAGAGTTTTGGTGTTAGGCATTTGCTTTTAAGCAGTGCTTTGAAAGTTTGTCCCCTTAGAGTGAGATTGGAATAAACCCCAGACTTCGTACTGATCAGAAAACCACCGAGGATGTCTTTCACAATTTTGTGCTTTAATTCTGAAATGCACTCTAAACCCAGCAGGATGGCATCTGTTTCAGCCAAATTTTCAGAGACATGCACTGTCACCTGAAGCTGACACCTAAAGGAAAGTTTGCTCTTTGAAGGGACTGTAGAAAAGTTACTCTCTTAAGTAATGTGTTTGGAACTTCTCTGTGAAGTATGAGAGATCAGTTGAACCACAGTTTTCATCTCTTATGGCTGTGCACCTTTGAAAAGGGGGAAAAAGCCCTCTTTGAGATGGAGAGGAAGGAAATGCACAGTCACATGTTTCAATTTAGAGCCTGATGTTTAAGACCATCCCCTGAGAGAGAAGTTCCAGGGCTCTGTCCCTACCCCACCCTATTGTATGTTTTATTTAGTCATTGGATGAGGTAAAATGCATTTTAAAAATTGCTATCAGAGCAACCAAACCACAGTGTCCCCTTCCAAAGCCGAAAGCTCAACCTACTGATGCAGAAAAGTCATGAATGTTCATACTCACTTTCTGTCACCCCTGCTTGAAAATGGAGAATGTTTAGGATACACTCAGTCTTCTCCTTGGACATGTGTGCTTTTCCATGCTGGGGAATATGCATGAATTAAAGTTACTCTGACTCTTATTTATTTTACAAAGCAGATGTGTGAAACAAACAGCTTTTGCCTTTTTCTTTTTTTTTTCCCCTTCCTTCCTATCCCCACACTGTGTATTTCTGAGAACGATTTGAGCAATTCAAGTAAACATTTGGCCAATCAAAGAATTCTAGAGCAGTTCACTATTGCAGGTTGATAGAACCTGGCTGATCTTAATCACTGAGTTATTTGCTCATGTGAGCTTATAGAGATTTACAAAAAATGCTGAAAAGTGGAATTTTTGATGCCAGCAGATATTTAAGGCACATTTCTCAATTAATTTAGGCATCTCTAAGGCTTAAGTGGGAACTTGCAATTTTGGATTTAAGAATTTATATTCCTTTTGTAATCCCTTTTTAAGTGCTAAAATCCCATTATGGCTTTTAGCAGAATATCTAGATAAAGTCTCCTGTAATGTCTAGTTCTTACATTTATGCATTAACTGTAAAAGCAGTAAAGCAGTAATGACTGCATCCCATTCTACTGTTTGGATGATTTGTCCTCGAGCTAGAAACTATTGGTTTCCTGCTCTAGTAGCAAAAATAATTTGCTTCATTTTTATGGCCTTTTTATTTTTTCCACCAAAGTGTATTCCATTTGTGGAAGCAGAATTGTTAATAATACAGAAATTTATATTCAGTATGTGTGATCTAAAATCCAGGGAGGGGGTTTTTCATTTGACTTCTGCTGATTACTTTTGATCTGGTGCCACTCTTAGAAAATGCTAACATTAATCAGGATTACATATTGGAGGCATTGAATTTGATAGGATTAGCCTGGTAATCCTAAAACATAAAGTGCCTGTTAGGAGCTACAGTATAATGTCCAAATTCTCAGCTGAGGGTGACTGTATCAGTCTAACTGCAGCAGCACAGAGCACAGCAATATAAATTAGCTCATAATGAGTTTCATGTTGCCCTGACCAGTTTATTGTCAGTGCCTGAAGTAAATAATTGAAAATGTGCTTTCACTTAAGGTGTCTCTGTGGTTTGCCTCGGTCCCACTGATATCTAGTATAGAATAAGTTAAATTTCTTTAAAAATGCATTCTAAAATACTTTTTCCCCAAGTGCTTTGAGTGTGTGGTGTTCAATTCTGGGCCATCTCAGGGAGTCTTGAGGCTCAGCAGTGTCATTTCAGTCGCTGACACATAAGTGGTTATGGAAATTAGTTGTAGTTAAAAAACCCTGTCTTCCTCTTCTGCTCTCTTCACTCCGAAGCTCTTGAAGTCATTATGATTATGAAACATTTCATTTCATACTTTTTACTATTTGTTTCACTTGTATGTGATATTTCATATGTGGTATTCTTACACCTATGATGACATTTTTGAGGGGACAAAAAAAAGACAAAAAATTCACATCTGAAGTGAATTATTTACTTTGTTTGTCCTGTTTCTTACCCCTTTTTTTTTTTTTTTTTGTCCCCTGGTGGTTACTCCCAGAGTCAGTGGCACATGTAATTACTTTATCTGACAAAACAAATGCTGCTTTGATGGCAAGGAGAAAGCATGTTCTCTGTTGCCACCACTGGAAAGTAATTACATAGCTAAATCAGCGGAGATGAAAACTACAATGCAAAGAATTCTGAAAAAATAAGTAGGACATTAACTATTTGGAACATTAATTATGTGGAAATGCCAGTTTTTGGCTCGCTAAGGTACTCCCAGCCTGTGATTGCAGTTTGATTTATAGCAGTGTAAATCAGGAGTAACTGTGATGCTGGAGTCAGCGGCACTGCAGGAGTGTAAAACAAATGGAGCTCGCCTATGCACTTTGGATTATTCCCAGTTTTCCCATTAGTCAAACATCACCATGAGCCACACCAATAAAACCAGGATTTTTCTCTGCAGCTGAGCCTTACAGCATTGTAGCCACAGCTGCAGTTTCTATTGTGTCATGATGCTGAAGGTGAGAGCTAAAGTGCTCCCAAATTTTAGCTATTAACAAAGTATGACCACAAGAGCAAAGATACCAGAAAAGTACACTTTTGAAAGTAGGCCACATTAGACATGGAGGAATAAACGCTAAGGTGTTAAAAGTATCTGTTTGAAAAGGCAGCTGTTTAGAGCTTATGGGCTTTTAAGCTTTAAGGGCTTATGGTGAGAGTCAAGCACAGAAAATGGTGAGGGGACAATGATTTGAATACCATTCCCATGAGTGCTTGTAGCAGGCATAGTGACATCACCTAGAGGAGAAGAATAAAGGATAGAAGTAACAAATATCAGTTACATAGAGAAATAGTTATCAAAAACCTAGGGAATTTTCCTTTTGCTTTATAGTTACTGGGCTTCAGTCTGTAGTTTCTGGAGCTAATCCCCTCTACAACAGTGCTTTTTCTCACCTTTCTCACCCTGCTCATTGTCAGTGTTCCCATCTTGGCAGGCATTTCTGATTTGTGCAAGAGATTCCAGCTTCAATCATTTAAAGTGATTATGCGTTCCCACTGAAGGTAGATGTCTGTACCGCCCTCGAGTCTTGGAACTAGAAATATTTTGTTTATGGCAGTGATGGGCATTTGAAGTTCTTCTTTTGTTAAATATTTTTTTTAATCGGAGAAGCTTCTGTTGGTTCAACTGTGTGGATTCACTGGGCACATAAACTGTGTATAACTGTTTGCCGTTACCAAACTAAAAAAGATGTGGGCAAAAAACACTAAGAAACTGCGCTATGCCTTCCTTTGAAAGTACATACAATTGTATTTTTGTGCTTAAGTGCAACTTTCTTCTCATTAAAATCAGTAGCAACACTGAACTAATAAAAAGCTTTCACTGTATGCAGTATGTGTTCTTGCATGCTCAGCTACTAAGCCTTTAGGCCTCAGTAGTTGTTTTTACCATAATTTATGACCTGGAGCATTTACATCAATTGTCTGTTGAGGGCTCTGTTGGATAACATTGTCTATCCCAGTATAGTCACAGTTTAATGCTTTACTGGATCAGATGCAGCAAGAGTAGTGTCATTGCCTGTGCAGAAGCAGATAATTAATTTCTGTTCTAGATACCGCCAGGCTGAGTTGTTTTGGTTTTTTTCCTAAGGTTATTTTCAATATAACTTCCTGCAAACAACTTATGGCCTTGACCTTTCATACTTTCTGTTTGCATTTGTTGAAGCAGTGGAAATGTGATTGCAAACTGCTGGATTGGAATTCAGGTTTAGAAGCTGTTCAAACCCATTGCACTACAACTGCAATTAAAGTTATAACATTAAATGCAACAAAAGCTATTCCTTTAACTTCAGCTTACCAGCAAAACTTCTCTTTAGGCTGAACCAATTCCCGGCAGGGCTTATTCTGCCAGTTTATGAAGTGTCTTTTTGAAAGAGAACTAAAACTTTTGTGCTCATTCAGTCGTGTGCAGTACTTGTAGTAGTCAGGACTTCAAAACTTAACCTAATGGAATTCATGTGATCAATTTAAAACCAGAAAATAGAATAAAAACAGAAAAATGGAGTGATCTGCAGGCGTAACTGGCTCTCCCAGTATTTGTCTTGAGCAATATCAACAGGGAAAAAGAGCCTACCTGTATTAAGATTTCCTTTAACTTTTTATCCTCCTCTATCACACTCATTTCAGGAAGAAAATTAGCTAATTCATGGCACAAAATGCCATAGAAGTTTGAGTAGTCATAGCAGTTGACCACAGAAATCACAGAAGATTTTCTAATTAATTATCTTAATAAACAATATTGTATGAAATACGCGATATTCAGGATCTAGCGAAAGTCTAATTTGCCTGTCTTTGGATACACTCAACTTATTGTTTTCAAAAAGTTGGAGTAATATGAGTTTCATCTGAAGTCGGTATTATTATCTAAAAGCTACTATTAAAGTTCCTACTAATCTATCACAGAGAGAGGGGAGGCAGAAAAAAGGTCTTAAAAAAGTGCTGGACTTCTGAAGCTGCTTGGCCTTCTAAGGTCATTTAATAAGTGTAATCATTCCCCTTATACATCGTCTTTCGCACATGTGGAATAATTTTTAGATAGTTTTACTTCTTTTCATGTAACTTTGATCTCTATGAATGTTTTGTACATCTTCTGAATAGTGAGAATTACCAATAATTTTAGATACAGCCATTTGATTCAAAATACATTATCATGCTCAATTTCATTTGGTATTGGACTTGTAAAACACTTTGACACTTTTTTTACTTTAGATAAGTCTCGAATGTTTGATTTTTATTGGAAGGTTACAGTATTAGATGGCTGTTTTAATGGAGGCTTTGAAAGTCATCTTTAACATGCTTGTGAATTTACCCAGTAAATGACTTGTAAACAGTGAGGATTTTCTTTCTGATGTTTGGAATGGTTCCAGAACAAATCAATGCAGTTTATGAGTCAGAAATGTATTTTAACTGTAGAGCCTGTAAAGCTTTCTTGTATGTGAACATGGAGCCCAATTCTCCCCTTACTATATCTAGAATTTAGAAAATCCTCAGCACCTGAAATCACTCTGAATTTGTCCTTAAGAGGTGCAGTGGAAGCTTATCTGCCCAGTCGAAAATGATCCTATTTGCACAATCCTCAAGACAGAGCTTCCCTTGACAGACCTCGTTGTGAATGCAGTGAAGAAAGAAGCAACCATTAAATAAAAATCTGTTTAACATGCAGTTTGAAAAAGAAAGCTTTAAGATGGGAACCAGAGCTGCAGACCCTCGTTGTCTGCTAGCATGGTCCTGATTTTCTAAACTTGCAAGTTCTCAGTCTGTACCAATATCAGATTGCCAAGCAAGCTTTCTTCTCGCCTTTCATTCTTCTGGTACGTCCGATCCTGTGAAGATTGTGAAATTCTGGGGGGAATTCTCCCAGCTGAAAAACTTGCTTATTTTGAGAACACTTGCAAAGTCTCTCTTGCCTTTTAGTTTTGTAGGATGGGATCAGTTTCCCTCTGATGTGCTGTAATGCTGCCTGCTGTTCCAAGGGATACATTAAGGCTTTTCTTTCGGTTCATGTTTTGATCTTTGCCAACAAACTAAGTGTTTAGTCACCATAAGAAATAAGTGGAATTTTGGCCTGTTTACAAGAAACCAATAAAGCAAGTCTGACAGGATGCATTTTCTACTTTTCCATCTTCTTTGTAAGTGGATTGAGAGAAATTTATTCTGCAATGAGAAATATAATGCAGGGAGCTTTCCACGTACACGCACAGGAGTCAGTCTGTTTTCAGGTTTATAAAAGATGCTGGGAAACCAGAAACTGAGCTGCAGACATTGAGCATCATCAGGAACTGACTTCTTCAGGTGTAAACACTTAGCTAAATTCTTATTTATTGCAGCAACACTGTTGGTCAAGTTCTTCACATGGCACTTTGCAGGTTGACACAAGCTGGTGTGTGAGATGCAGAAATACTGTGATAAACCACTTATCCAGAGGCACAGCTCCCAGAGCTGGCACCTTTTTTTTTTTTTAATATAAGTCCAGTAGGAACAACAAGAAGGCAATTTTTAGTGTTTAGCTGTCCATTTGTGCCAGCTCTCCATGTTCCACACACAAGGATTTATACCCAGCCAGATCCTGGAGAGTCTAGCCAGGGAATGCTTCCCCAGGAGTGAATTCACCTGCTTCAGTGGAGGAAGCAGAACCACTGGGCAGCTATACAGAATCTCTGTGCTTTATACAAAGAATTTCATTGGAGAGTCTCC
Source organism: Grantiella picta (assembly GCA_013397955.1). Lineage (NCBI taxonomy): Eukaryota > Metazoa > Chordata > Aves > Passeriformes > Meliphagidae > Grantiella > Grantiella picta. The sequence goes on along the minus strand of VZRM01008535.1, from coordinate 176,616 downwards.
CTGGAGCTCTCTTCTTTTCTTGTGGGTGCTGGTGTTTTGTTTTTCATGCAGTAACACTGACTTTTTGGAGCGTGTCTTGACTGCCTAGAGGGTTTCTATTGGGATCCAGCTGCTTGTGATTTAAAATACTGGTGCTGGTTGCTATAGGGAAGATATTGAGGTGATAATTTTGGAGTAAGAATGTGATTTTGTTGTGATTTCTGTGTCTGGCGGGTTTTAAACAGAAAATCAATTAATATCATTATTTCTAATTACTGGTTTTGGCAAAGGTGACAATAGGAGGTAAAAGTGAGCAATGCTCCCCTTACGTACAAATGCTGAGCCTTTGAGGTCCGGTTTTGTAGAGAAAAACAGTGTATTTTGATATTTATCTGTTCACTTTTAGATCCCATGCACTTACCTAATTTTGGAAGCAAATTTTACTTGTGAGTTATTTTTTACTTGTTGATGTTTTCCAGTTTTTCACTTTCTCCTTCTGAGTTTTTCTTCACATAGTGTTTAAAGGAGAAAGCGTTCTCAAGTACTCATGTCTTTAAATCCTTCCACTTTCTACTGTGTGGGATGCTGTAGGTCTTTGTTTCCATAATCTCTAAAATCCTGTATGCTTTGATCTTCCATTTCCCTGCAGGAACACATGAAGTGTCTGTTAAGCTCTTTGTGAAGCTCCTGACAAGGGAAGAAAGCACTGGGTCCCACAGCCTCTTCACACAGGTTTTTGTTGGTTTGATTTTTTTGAATTGGCTAAATGTTTAATTTAGTTTTAAAAATTGAAGAGGATGGAATGACGAAACGTCATCAGATTAACAAGAGTCCTTTGGCTAAAAGGCAGCTAAGATCTCAATTTTTGTTTAAGATAACAGCTGAGTTTCTAGGAAAATGAGATCTGATCTCAGAGCAGCCAGTTTTATCATTGGTAGAATGACAGATGTGCCAGAATCTATAATCTGTTAGAGATGAGATTTTGAAGCTAAAAGTCGATGTTTTTTCTCTGGGGCAGTTAAAGTTAGACACAATATGTACAATTCCTAGAGCCTGAGGAAGGTAGATCACACTGAAACAAAAATGTTACCACCCTTAAACCTCACAAAACTCTGGGAGTTCAACCTTAATCTATTTAGTGAGTCACTATTGCTTCCACATTGCTTATCTCCTAGAATCTCAACATTGGTTTTGCCATTGATGGGGACATATTGATAATTATGGTGAGATACTGATTTTGACTCTTACCAGCTCTGCCAGGCTTCCTGAGTGCATGCACACACACAGATAATACAAAAAAGGGGGTTTCAGTGTTTTAATCCCTTCAAAAAAAGTATTGTGCTCTCATCTTAGTGCCTAATGTCCAAAAACCTAGAAAGTAATTTGAAGTGTTGAAATTTATTAAAAAGAAGATAAATTCAAACTAATGAGAAAAAAATGCTATTAATCAAATATTAATATCTGTGCATTGCTTTTTAGGATTTGTACCATAATATTATTATAATGACCATAAAGTAATGGAAATAATTAAGATGCTGTTTTATAATACTAAATTAGTGTTTGTGGCTAGTTCATTATTTCTCCTCTATACATATGGCATAGCAATATCTTTGCGCATTTACCTTCAGAAGAAACCTGCAGAGGACAACATGAAAAAGCTGAATAAACACTGGTTGTGCTGAGAGGGTTTTAGGTGATCTCAACAGTTGCATATTCTCTGATGCAATAATATTTCGTTTTATGTAAAGGCTGCATATTAGAAGCAACTCAAGCTGTTATATTCTACTAGTTCCTGATAAGAGAACTGCTCCCCAGTACTGCAATGTATAGATTTCTTCCAGAAATTCCTTTTTGTTTTAGAGCACAACTATAGTTCAGTCTCAAGCAGCAAATGCTGAGAGGTGTGAAAAGCTGGATGCACCAAGCTTGGTTCTCTCTGAAAAGTTCCTTGATGAGACATGTGCTCTGCTAGGGCAGTTACATGATCAGGCTGATATCACAGCAAATCTCCCTTTTTTTTTTTCTGGTGTAACAGCAGGAAATGGACCTGTGAGAGGATCTATGCCAAACTTAACCTGATACCAAGATCTGATTTTGTCTGGGCCTTCAGCTTGCTGCTGGTTTAGCACTGTCTCACGTGTGTGAAGTGTGTCGCAGCTGATCCCATCCCTGCTCCTGCCCCTCTGCAGTGCATCTGCCTTGGCAGCAGGGCCAAAACTGCTCTGAAACTCTTCAATCCTAAGGCTGCAAAAGCTTTGCTGCTGCCCCAGGCATGGTGCAGTTGGCTGACAGAAGATCCAGTGCCGTTTTAGAAGTGCTGGGCTGCCCTCAGCTCCTGCTGGAGAAGGACACAGTCATGTCATGTCCATGAGCTGCACACAGCCAGCTCTGATCCCCCAAGCAGCACTCAGGGTTGTGCTGGAGCAGCTGAACCCTGACCCCTGCAGCAGCAGAATTCATCTGACAACACTCTGGGCCTGCTTAAGGTATGCTCGACTCATGTCTGAATGGCTGCAAACAGCTCTGCAGTGCCCAGCTGAGGGTCTGAGCAGCCTGGAAAATTCATGGCACAGCAGAATGCACTGGGATGACATGAGCTTTGACACGAAAATAATAGGAATACACTTATACATGCTGGATCCAAGCCAAAAACAAATGGCTCTCCACTGTGTGGGATGGTTTTAAATTCTTTAGGTAACTCTTTGTACGGTAGAGAAACACACTTTCAGAAAATCTCTGCTCGGTTGTGCTCTGATCCCGCCTGGCAGCAGCGAGGTGCATGAATGTCAGCTTCAGAGGAGTTTCCCAGCATTCATTATTGCCTTATTTCCTACAGCACAGCAGCAAAACTCTTGATGGCTTTCTGTTACTGTTTCTGGAGCTTCTGCTTTCTTCTTTTTTTTTTTTCCCCTCCCTAATTTAGTATGGCATTGTTACATTTTTTTTTTAAGAATGTTTCATCAAATTTGTGTTTGTTAACTGGAATGCTTAAGAGATTAATATTTGTGTACAGCAAAATCATAGTTTCCTTTCTATTTTATTATATGTTTTTGTTCATTTAACCTGAGAACGTTTTCTTCAAACAAAACCAATCAATTTTGTACCCTACATACCCAATCTGAGGTTATCTTGTCCTTGGTAAAGATGGTATAGATCTTAGAGTGCCTCATTTCTGTAGGGCATTCCAATGTCATGTAATTTAAGATTCTTTTGATTAGCCTATTGATTTGGGAGGACAAAGGATAAACTAGTTTTCATTTTCTTGTCTTTTTTTTCCCATGAGTTTTTCTTTTCACAAGTAAAAGAGGAAAAAAGAAATTTCCAACATAATTTTTTTGCCACTGCTATTAATATTTGAATGGGGTTTTATGCCCACTAGCTAAAAATTTTTAGCTAACAACGAAGTAGTGAATCCTTTAAAAAAACAGCTAATGAATTCACTAGAAATGTTTCTCATAAATACTGAGACTATGCAAGCATTATGCTATATAATGTATTTTTAATGATCTGTTGCCAAAAATTATAGATTTTCCTCCGAAAGAGCAAAGTGTTACAGACTTAAGGGGTTTTTAACACACTGCTGAAAAGCCTCTAATGAAAAGAACTGTTGTGGTACCTTTTTTCCACGGAGAGCACCTCAGCAGGTGGCATTACTGAAAACCAAGGGAGCACTTCAAAGATTGGAGGAAACTGTTTAAAATCCTGGCTCAGGCTGCCATAGGATTTGCTGTATTAAAATGGAGTTTGTAGGGCCCAGACTCTAAGAAAATCCATTTGAGCTATGATGAAAGCTCTGTGTTTTAAACACCATCTTCACAGTTCCTGGAGATTGTAACTCTGCTCTGGAGTAGATAAATTGCATTAATATAGCAGCTGCATGGAGCTTCGAGCTAGGTTACATTTTACTGTTAATTGCTTAAGATTGTTTCCAGGTTGTTTACCACATACAGAAACTTTAATTCAGAAGACATCCAGAGTACATCCCAACAAGAATACAGTTATAGTAGAGTATACATCCATAATGATTCAGGATAAGCAGAATTAATATTTCTCAAAATTTTGCCTGACTTTCAACATACCACAGTGTAATTCAACTATAAGTAATCATAAAAAAGGCATAAATGAATATAGAAAACAAATTAATTAAGCAGAAACAAAATTAAAAGGGTTGTTTGGGGCTTTTTTTAAGTAGGACAGAAATATAAAATAATTTGTCTGTGGGAGATGGGAGCAGGTGTAGCAATGGGCAGCAGTCATTTGTCAACATAAGACAACCATAATGGTAACATCGAGAAGAAAATTATGCTAATAAAGAAGTCATGTCTCATGGTACCGTTATTAGCTGCCTGTGATGCATGAATGATAATGAGAATTACATCACTTCTTGAATTTCTAAACTGCTCTGCAACCCATTTGTTTATGTGTAACATTCTGCTTCACAGTTGGCTAATTTTCAGCATTCTCCCAAGATTTAATTGGTAACATTGTACATCCTTTGCCTCAATTATACATCCAGATATTGTTTCATATTTTCATAAAACTGATGAACCTTTTCCCTGAGACTTATCCCCAGCTGTTCAGCTACAGGGACTAGGAATCCCTGGTTTGTGTGCTTTGGGTTTCATCCTCTGAGCCCAGAACTGGCGTTTTCTTTCATCTGGGTCACAACAAAAGTAGTGATAAGAGATACGTCACAAAATCAACCTTGTAACTCTAAAGCCTTGCACAAATTATTTTATTTAATCTGACCCTACTCTGTAAATTCATCACAGAAGTTTCTCTGGATTGTGTCACACAGGATCCAAAATGCTTTTGAAGATGAGCTGAGCAAATATAGCATTTTGAAAACTGACAGATCCTAAATTGAGTGATGACCTGTTTACTTAAATACTGGTAATAATAAACCCTGAAATTTGTTCTATGGCCAAATAATTCAATTTAGACTACTTTAGACTAAAACTGTGCTAGATTTATTTTAAAGTATTTTCTCATTATAATTAATCTTTTCCCTAACATTTAGAATATATTCATAATTGGCACAATTCCAGCGAGGCAATTCTAATAATTCACTGTAAATTTAGAGTAGCTGAAGTTCATTTCTATCCCATCATTTGGCATTCCTGGTAATTGCAGAATGAGAGTCTTGAGTTGAATTACTCTTTCTACTCAGAAACTCATAGTAGGGGCTTTAGGGGGGTGAGTTTATTTGGTTGGGTTTTCTTTGTTTCTGTATTTGGAGTTTTCTTTGTTTCCTTCCCTTGTGGTTTTCCATACCTGGTAGGTGTAGAGCCCATTGCTCTTTTCCCACCCAAGCTGATTCTGACTTGAAGAAATTCCATTTCTGCAGTTCCACACGACTGCGAAATTCTGCTTTGCTTTGTTAGTACTGTCTCTGAAAAATAACATCACTTCAAACTGAATCAATGTCAGTTCTCTGGATTACTGGAGCTTTTTCTTGGAGATCCTTGATTTTCATCTTCTGTGGATTCAGAGTTTGGCCACATGTCGTCTTCTTCTTTTGATCATTTGGAATTATCTATCTGACAGTCAATTTCAATGTGTGCTAGTGAGGCAAAACCACTTCAGCTGCTAAAAATTATAAATTATAATGGAGGACCTGTCAAGAGCATTCACTGGTTTGCTCAGCTTCTGGAGAAGCTCACAATGGAGAGTGCACCTGAATATAAGACCCTGAATATTTGGCTAGAAAGGAAGGGGTTCTGTAAAATTAAACTACTTGGATAAGCTACACTTATCCTGCTAGAATTTGTAAGATAAAAATACTGAAAAATTATTGACCAATCACATTTTAGTAATTTTTTGCACCATACAGGAAAAATTAAAGCTAGGTTTCCGCACTTCCTTTTCCTTTGTGTCATTTATAAATTAAATTATCTGTAGTTTAAGAGGCATGGAAGGTTCTCTCAGTGAGAGCAATCTGTTCTTCTCAAATCCTGACAAAACTAAAAACCTTTCACATTGAATCTAATCAAATGGTTAATTTAAATCGAATAGCTCATCTTAAACGTGTTTAACACGTGCAAACACTGCCTCAAAACAGGTAAAGTATTTACCAAACCAAAAGCATTAAAATGTTCTTCGCGTAGCTGAGAAATGACAGTAACAAAGAAAGAGGTGACAAGGGAGATTCTTGCCCGGTGTGAGTTGGCACAGCTCCATTCAGAGTCAGCACAGTTTGCTGGCATCTCATTACCTGGGCCTGGGGAAAGCCCTGCATTTGAAACGCAGTGACTTGGTGACAGGCAGGAAAATACATCCGTGCTAAATGGATATACTCGGTTGAAATTTAAAAAATCATCCTAATTTTGAATGTAATTTTCTTTACGTTTTCCAAGGTATAATATATTCCTGCTAGGATGTGCTGCAGGTCATGTGGTGCCACCTTTGTTTTCTGTCCTGATGCACAATTCAGAGAGAAACTTTTTGAGTAATTGGAGTGACTTTGGAACTTTAGATCCAGTGAAGATGTGCTTATGAAGAGGCTGAACAGAGGCAACTGTGAATTTAGTATTCGCTGCGTGCTCCTCAGTGGTCCCTAGCAAACAGTCTGAGTTTTCAGCAGGAGTGTATTCCTGTGCTGCAGCTGCCTACATGAGTGAGATTAGTGTGTTACTGACTCATAGCTTGGCTTGGCATGTGCTCTCTTGCTGTGAAGCCCTGGTTTTTATTTTTTCTTTAAGGAATTTTCATCAGTTTCTGGAGTTTGAAAAGAGAAGTCAAACTACTGGACTATATTGCTAAACATTTTGCAATACACAATGTTCTTTACCAACCTGATTTATTAATATTTGTTGTTCACCTCCGTACAGTCAGGATGGTTCCATAAAACACAAATACAAAAGATTTGTTCTGAGTCACCCTCATATTAATTGCAGCCAAAAGCTGCGTTCAGAAAAAAGTTGGTGTTGAAAGAGCTCACCTGTCTTTGCAGTGCATATGAAGAGCACATATGACTGTTCAGTTTAACTAAAGTCATGAATAGCAAATTTATGTCATTACAGCTTCATAAATCCGCAATATCCACTTAATTATGTTCTATGGCTCTCTTAGGCATTTCATAACCCTTGCTGTGGCACAATATATTTTTCTTTATTACAATATGTAGCTTAGTAACACCCAAATCTCACTTAAAATGCAGCTGCTTGTGTTTTTTAGGGTGTGTCTCCTCGGAGGATGGCAGCAGGGATGTATCTGCCCATCTGAGGGCCATGCTTTCACATCCTGCCCGTCAAAGCTGCCATCATTAAAAGGATGATTGCTCTCATTATGTCTTTTCAGACACTGGAAATAATGAATTTTTAAAAAGCCCATGCACACAGAGGAAGCGGGGAAGCATTCCCATAACCTGGGAAGCGACAGGAAAAGGAAAAAGGCAGAAGTAGAGGGAAATACACATTTGTCTTTAATGTTCTGCACCTGGATTGAGCTCCCCTTGGAGGCCAAACTCTGCCATTCCAGGCTGCAGTTCCAGGGCTGGAGCAAAGTGCTGTGTCTCAGCAAGCCAAACCTGTTAGGGGCATGAGAAAGGACTGTGATGGTTTTAGGGCTGAAATGCTCAGCTCATAGTAAGACTTCTATTTTAAAAGGTCCTATTAAAGAATTTAACTGCTAATGAAAGCATTATGTGAATTTTAATTTTTTTTATGGGCTCCCGTGAAAATGTGAAATCACAAGCAATACCATCCACATACAAGCTACTTTTGGGAATTTTGGGTGATACTGTTTTTCCATTCAGAGCCCTGTTTCTTCAACAAGGTCCTTTGTGCAGACCTGAGCTCTTCTCTGAATGGCCCATCTGATTGTAATTAGCACCTGAATTGATACCTTGTGAGAGAAATACAGTTTTGAGGCACATTGAAACCAACCATTAACAGGTGAGTATCAGAAATGCGGGTGTTGATGATGAGTTTGCATCTTAACAACTATGCTTTAAGAATGATGTCCCTCTTTGTTCACCTGCTGTCAAATCACACACACTTGATACCACAAAAAGAGGTCTTGGAAAATGTCTCTGCCCGTAAATAACTCTCAGCTGTTTGTTCTAATATTTAGAGTTAGAAATGTAGGTTGTCACTGAGAACGAACAAGGAATTGGTGATGAAAAAATTATTAATATTAAAATGTTTGAAATTTCAACCAATTTACAAGGGTGAAGACTTTGTCCTGTAGATGGTAAACAGTGGGATTGCTATTTAGATATTCCTTTAATAAAGCTCTGTGAAAAGTTTACATAAACTCTTTTTTTTTCCTGTACAGTTTTTCTATTCAGTGGTGAAAATATAAGTATTTAAATGAAAATTAAATTGAATCTGAGGAATTTTTTCCTCTGTTTTTCTTGCAGAAGTGAGTGAGCTGAGTTTGTTTATCCCAAAGGAGATAACAGCAAGAATAAATCTACAATTTTGTATATATTTCTGCAATAGATACCTGTGTTTGACAGTAAGTGATTCTTTTGTTCATAGCAGGTCAGACAGGAAATAATAGGCTTAATTGGATAAGTGCAAAAAGATCTAAATTAAAATTGTTTAAAACTTTCCAATTATAATAATATTGAAACATTGGAATTGAGAGGATGGAAGAGTAGAAGATAGTTCATTTCTGCCACTTCTAATGATGTATCAGCTTGCTAATTAGAATGAAAGCTCTGAACTGTGTAGGTGGCAGAAACGATTCTCCATGATTCTCTGCACCTGAGCATTTCCTGAAAGTGCAGACATCTCAAAAACAAATTAAGATGACAAAATAACATCTGTTTCAGGCTTTCCAACTTATTATTGTATCAACTTCTTATTAAAAAGAGTCATTTTAAAATGTCCTCCTTGATAAATTAGTGTTAAAATAGTTTCATCTTAAAGTCCTGATGTCCAGAGAAAGCAAAATCTGGAGGTTTGGTGTTGGAGAGCAGTCAGGGAGGATTTGAGTGTGTATATAATGCATAATTGTCACAAGAAAATGGGGTTAAGTGTTACAGGTGAGAGAGAGTCATGTAAGCATAACTATTCTCAGAAAAAAATTACACTATTATCTGGAACTCAGAAAATTTTGTTGCCTGTCCTGTAGTTTTTTATGAAAACATGTGGTCTCGTGCAGTATGGCAAACTACCTCAAATTCCTGTTTGGGTTAAAAGGTTACTTAAAACTGATTCCATGCACTGATTGGAATGTGTGTCAGGTGCCATATTTAATTTCAACCACATTAACATTGTATGTGATTATTAATTAAAACAACCAATAGAAAAGCATTGGCTTTGAAGGTTGAAAAAGCATATTGTCTGCAAAAATGTCTTTGTGATCCACTTTGAAATTATCTCCTGCTATAAGAAAGCACAAAATTAAATCCATCTCTTTTCCCCTTTAAAAGTCAGCATAAAAAATTACGCAAAATATTTTTAAGTAATGTTTAGACAAATTCACGTTGTAGTTCAGTGCAAGCTACAGGCTAAATTGGTAGAACTACTTTAAGTTAATTGCTATTGAATGAAAGCTTGTTACCTGTTTTCAAAGCCTTTGCATTTACCCAGTTTCAATTCATGCAACTCAAATTTAAAAAGACATTATTGTAATTATGAACAATATTTTCACTCTTAAACCTTTTTTTTTTTTTAGAAAACACTTATATCTCTGGAGTAAAGTAAATCTTCAAATTAATGTAATGAAAATTGTTTCTCCTCCTCCTTCTTCATTGTCATAGTATATAGACGGTGTTAATAATTTGAGGAAGGGATTCTGTCCTTTTCTGTCCCACGTGAATGTTTTTTATCCGTTTGACTTTCGTAAAACAGAATTTATTGTGGATCTATTTATGCAGTTGTTAATGGATGTGGATCACTGTTACGGAGTTAATAGATCTAGTGAAAATATTAGAAATAAATCCACCAAATTTGCATTTTTTCCCTCTTCAATCATAAGGGGTTTTTTTACTATGTACACGGGGTGTTGCTAAAATGTGTTGATTTTTGTTGTTGTGAAGATGGTTCTGGGGTTTTTTAATCTGCCTGAAAGCTCTCAGAATGACAATTTGTCTTGCTTTTCACCACAAACCCTCCTGCATCACCTGAACACAGCGGTGAGCTTAAAGCAGAGCTGAGTGAGAGAACCTGATCAAACTCTGCTGAGATAATTGACTTCCCCCTTGGAAAGACACCTTGGATAAATTGTTACCTAAATCCCTCTTACGCTCCTCAGTACTTCCTCAGTGTTGTTCTTTGTTTATGCAGTGATGACAAAAAGTTTCTGGCATAAAACCATGCTGTAGGTAGGGAAAGCAGCTCGAATTAAGGTAATAAAGAAAAGGTATCATATTTTTAAACAATTACAAGTGTTTGTCAACAAAAAAAATACATGAAAAGGGAGGTGATCTCTCCGCTCTGAGGAAATCCCCTCTTGTTCGACTCTTCTCACACAGGGCCTTTTAATACTTTGCCTTTTAAAATTGAGAGAAATACTATATTGGTGTACAAGTCGGCCAAGGTTCCTCGTCTGTTCTTACTGTGCCTATTATGCTTTTTCTCAAGGAGGTGAAATGTTCTCAAATGCATTCTATTTTCTTTTGTTTACTTTTTTTTTAGATTCTATTCATACCAAAAGACAACTTCTTAAGATCTCTTTCAAATTCTGGACATAAGTCGTTCTGTTAATGATACGTGATGAAAGTACTCACAGTAGTGCAAATGGTAATTTTTCACTCTGGGGTGAATAGCAATAAATTAGCAAAGAGATTAATTATGGGAACAAAGAACTCTTCTGATGGCCCAGAAACTCCGGCTTGTTCTTGTTTGATAGTTCATGTTGAGTAATCTGAAGGATAAAAAATTGACATTAATGAACAGTTATATTCTTACACAAATGTTGATCTGTAATAAAAGGGGAATCTTTACTTTGATTATAGATGCCTTGTCTGGCTTTTCGGCATGTCTTGATGGAGCCAAACTTGTTTAGACTTAAACTCGGCTATTCTGATTTAGATACAGCTGATGTAAATGAACATATTTGACAATCAGGCTAACTAAACAAATTTATAGCAGGTGGAACTTTGCTCTTCTGCTGGGCACTGCACCGTATACAGCTTTTTCTGCTAAAAATACCTTCGTGCTGCTGAGTACTCCAGGCATTTGGAAGAATTAATTTTTCAGCTGTTGTGAGCCAAACAGAACAACTTATTAGAAGAGCAACTATGAAGGGAAGGTTCCTGATTTTGGATTTGATTACCTTTATTTTCATCTGTTCAAGAGGTTTAAGATACCTGTCATTGCAGCTAGTTCCACAGAGTGAAATCCTAACTTCAGAACTAACTGTGCAGTGTGTCTTCTACATCTGACTCTGGCAGGTTCTTCAAAATGATATAAAGGTGCTCCTCTCTGATCCTAAATGTCCTGTAGCAGTGCTGTCACAAGTAGCAGTTCTTCTAGTGTGCAAGTTTCCTTTTTTGTGAAGCCCGTGGGAACTTTGCTACCTGGGAGAGAATTACTATCTAAAGAGTTGGAAGCAGGGAGATTGAGCTTCCGGAAGAAAATAGTTAATCCTTAAGCACTTGAAGGAGTAATGCACTAGGTTGATAGAGGTACAGATTCTGTAGCCCCCACTGGCTGATTTTGACATGCTTTTTTGATTTCAAATGCAGGAGGTTCGCTCAGGATGTATTTTGCACCTCCTCCTGCCTCGCAAAGCCTGATCAGTCTGTCCTGCACTGTCAGAGGGAGGATCCAGGCTGAAGTGCCCAGGTCAGAATCCTCAGCAAGGCTCCAGCTCTCCATGGCAGCACAGCATCTCGTCTCTAGCATTTACCCAGCACCAACAGAAAGAAAGGGAGGCAAGGACTCCCCATGAAAAGGATCAGCTTGGCTTTGGAATGTACAAATACCATCTTTCTCAGTACTTTTCCTATGACAAGTCAGAACAGCGGGAGACTGAACTGTTGAAAATTGCTTCTGATGAATTCTGGAGAAGGATAAAAAGTAAAAGGAATAGCACATTCACTTTGTTGCTTCCCTTTCCATTACATTCTGTCTTATCCAATATTTTTAGATTTTTCAAAAAATGTTCAAAGTAAACCTGAGATCTTTTACATTACCCTTTGGGGAAAAGCTATTTGTTTTTAACAGGATTCAATATTTCTTATAATTTATTATTAATTTCTTTCAGTGATCATAACTTTTCAAAGTAGCCATAGAGAAATAATTTCAAAAGATGTTGGAACTACTTAGATCACATCAGAGGAGGTGAGCAAATGGCTGTTAGCCTTTCCTTCTCTTCTCCAGAGAGTAAATATGACTCTACTTCATAAGCTGAACCAAAATATCATTATTTTCTATCAAAAAAAGATTTTATTTTCATCATAGTGCTGTGATCTAGGCTAATTTTTTAATGAAAAAACAGTTTTGAATGCTGCTCAGGTCTGTTTTTCCAAACTATACACCTTTGGCTTGTTTTCTCTATTGCCATTGGTCCCAATAAAAAAATGCTTTAGGTCCTTGGGAGAGTTTGTGAAGTGTTTGACTGGAAGGGATCAGGGTTTGCTCCAAAGCTGACTGGAGTCTGGTGGGCAGTTTCTTTCATTTATATTTATTCTTTTTATTTATGTGAAATTGTTGGAAGCTGCAATGATGACTTGAGGATTAGAAGAAAGTATGTTTTGAGGTATCCTTGCTATCCACTTGTCAGGTACCAGATCTCCTCATCCACACCAATTACAGTGTAACTGAGTGCTGCAATACCTCAAGTTTGCAAAGAATTTTAGCACATGAAAGATCAAGTTGTGGGAAACTTAGTAGCTTCTGAGGAAAAAATGTTTCTTAGTCTCAGTGGTTAAAATGGGGTAACACAGTAGCATCACTTCATGTGTGAGGATGGTCAGTTTTGTTTTGTTTTAAAGAGTTCTGGAGTATTTATGTTGCAGATGAGATTTCCAGGTTCAAATCTCTGTACTCCACTTTTGTTAGTGCAGATACCTAAACATCTACCCTCCAAGGAAATGCATCTGCCATGTACTCAGTAATGTGGCACACTACAAACGCCTTTGAAATTGAAAATAAAAAGTCACCATGGTGTAACCTGCTATTTGTTGGGAAATGCATATGTAAGTAGCTTTTTGTAATTGTCCGTGAAGCTTTCAGACAGATATCCCCTGGGCTAGCTGTGAATTTCAGGAGGCTGTGGGATGTTACTGTTTATTCAGGTTACATTTCAGCATTCTTTACACCACTACTTCTTTCAGCACCTGGGACTTTGTCTAATTGGTTCTGTAAATTCATTTCACTTGCCAGTAAACTTATTTCACTTTCCATGTGGAAACGGTGCAATACATGAAAGAGAACATCTCAGTGTGCACCAAAGGAGTTGTACAATGGCAGTTTCCTGTGGCTCACTAGAGTTCACCTTTGCCATTGCAGGCATGGAGAGTCAGCTTGCAATTCACAGTTCCAGGAGGGAAGTCCAGAGTTACTTTGCTGAGGAAGGTTCTGCCGTTTCACTGATCTGAAAAGTCCAGTTGGTGGTTTCACCTCACCCTCAGGTCTGAGCATACCCAACTTTATCCTTTTGTGTGCAGTAAGGAAGTACTGCAGTGGTCAAGAGTGATTCCTCATCCTTTATGAAGGTTGGTGCTATCAAGTTATTTGTCACCTGTCCTCTGACCTACTTGTGGTTACCAGCTCTGGAATGGTTTTTCTTTTGAAGAAATACATTTTGGATGTTTTTTTAAGAGCAGTTTGAACTCCTCAGAGTTTTTGACCACTGGAAAGAAATCCACAGCTGACAGGTTGTTTATTAAGAGCTGTACATCCCACATAGAAACCCACCAGGAAAAAAAAGTTTACAAGTCTCTCTAAACTCAGTATGTATTTTAACTTTGAGCATTTTATTTTGAATAAAACTGAATATGGCACCAACTGGCACAATTATCATGAGGTAATTGGACCCAAGGGATTAGAAGCATTTGGCTACAAGGCGTACCTGCAACAACCCAGAATGTAAATTATAATAATTACTTCACAATAAAAGTCTGCAGAGCTGCACTTTATTTCCCAAGTTCCTTGAGGTTAGCAAAATGCTTTTGGATACTTTCAGCAATTTCATTTCCTTCATACCGTAAGGTTACTTCTATTAACATCAGTTTGATGAAGGAGTGAAATGAACAAATGCAAATATAACTGAATTTGATTCTACAGATTCAGGGCTGGTTTTTAAAGAAAATGGTTATGGCCAGTATTGTTTAAATATTTCTAATTTTATTTCCCAGACCAATTCTGCAGACGTTTATTGCAGGTTTTCAGTGGTTGTGATCTGTAAAATCGCATTTCACTGAGAATTTTAAGCAAGCCAAAGAATTTTGATACATTAAGGTCAGAAGCTGAGGAGGGTAGGAGGAATCTGTGAGGTAGCTTTAAATACTTAAACCTTTTACCCTGAGCCTTACATACCTTGGGTATTTTAATGTGGTTAATATTTCTATGCTTGCTATAACTGGATAGCCTCAACTGCTGACAGTGACACTTTCTGTGAGGAACTCCTCACATTTAGACTGGAAAATGTGTGGTAACCTGACAAGGGGAGGGGAGAAACCTCCAGGGTTGTAAAAATGAGAAGGGTGGTTTATAGCTTATGTGGTGAAGGAGGCAGTTCTGGCACTGCTTCCATGATCTAGTAGGAGAAAATAACACATTGAAATTTTGCATATGTTGTCTTGCATGTATCAGAATTTCCATAGTAGCGAGGTAAGGAGCGAATGTCTTTCACCTGTATCCAGCTCATAATTGGTAAGGACTCTGTGTGTGTTCTCTGCATCTTCGGAGCCTAAAAATTTCATTTATTTTCCATGAACAAGCAAACTTTTAAGTCTTTGAGTCAAAAAGAACAGGCTGCCCTCTCACAGATTGTATTGCTTTGTGTACTGCACCATAGAACTGACTTGCCCTTTACTCCATGTATTCCAAGCTTAGTTCATGTGCAAGTCCCAAGCTTATTTCATCTGCAAATGGTTTGGTTTTGTTGGGTTTTTTTTTCCCCTCCTGTGATTACCAATTTAAGTATTTGACTTGTAAAAATTTTTGGAAAAATTAGATGCCTGGATTCATGCTTCCCTTAGATTTAAGGCTTTAGTGGAGCAAATTATGCTGTGGCTGTTGGGGAGGTGAGAATGGGGTAGGGAAGAAGGGGGAAAACCCCAAACCTTTGGTCATTGTGTTCTCTCTTTCTTTTGGTACCTAAGAACATCTTGATCCAGTTAATCCCCTTCACAGGGTGCTGTTCAACTCAGTAGATGATTACACAGTTCTACAGTTCATCTTGTCTCAGAAATTAAATACTTCTTTGGCTGCACTTCTTTATGTCTAAAGAAGCAACTGAACCTAATTTTTAAACAAATCTGAAAAGCAAAAAAATTTTTTTTCCTACCCAAATGTTAGGCCTGTGAATATGCAGGAATTTGAGATACGTTTTCTTTGCTCTTTTCTGAAAATATAGGTTGATTTTGACTTACTCTCTAAAACTTACCTGTGTGTAAGTGTTCAACTGAGCAGGGCTTGCCAGTGCAGCGCTGACCAAAGTTGTGCAGTCATTCATTACTTCCATCAGAGAAATATATAATGCTATTATGACAAGACCAGAGTATCTTTATAACTCCAGGAAATCAAACATCAGCCACCCAAAACTAATAGCCTATCATTACATTTCTGTTTATCAGAGAACAAAATTTTGTTCTTGCTGACTTGAAAAAGATCCCTGGAGTAAAGGCTTCTATAACGTGCATAAATCATATTCTCCATCAACTAACTTAATGATGTTTTGGAGGTTGGCATCATTAGACTTCCACACTATATTTTTCCTGACAAGGCATGAAAACTCCGGTCTGATTATCCAGGAAATGAACAACAGGGACAAATAAATAATATTCAATTAGATGTTTTTATTACCTTTTCCTGAAAAACAAGCAAATAAACAACAGTTTTCTGGGATCTGATTTTTACTAAAAACCCAGTCCCAAAGAGCATATTCTTGTTTTCAGCAGAACTAGAGCTAGATTTTTTAATTTCATTTTTTTGTTTGCCATTCTTATTGTCCATTCTCATAGACAGAGTGGATAAAATACTAGGGGTATTGTTATTTTGGGTAGATTGCTGATTTGTCTTCATGCTTCTTGAAAAACTGTTCAGGATATTGATGAAAATCGAATTGATTTTGTGTTTACTGGACCTGCAGTGTTGTTTCCCCAAAACCACTCCTTGTCTCTTGTCTAGGTGGGTATGCAGTGCCTTTCCTTTCAAGAAATCTGACAAGAAGCATTCTTTCCATCTTCTGCTTCTATAAATTAAAGCACAAAATCTTAAATGCTTTTAAAACAACTGGAACTGCTGATCTGTATAAAATGTATTAATTGCATTTACAGTAACCAACTGATGTACAAGTACTGCTACAAGATGACATA
This sequence comes from Grantiella picta, assembly GCA_013397955.1. Taxonomy (NCBI): domain Eukaryota; kingdom Metazoa; phylum Chordata; class Aves; order Passeriformes; family Meliphagidae; genus Grantiella; species Grantiella picta. Next base: position 160,196 of record VZRM01008535.1, on the reverse strand, counting down.
AACTAAATTTTGGATGTCCAGAGGATATGGTGTTTCAAGTTGTGCCACAGAATTATGGTTGCCATTTTTGCTCTAGCAACGAAGAACAGTGAAATGTCCCTTGATCACTTTTAAGCCCCAATTGCACCAATGAGGGAACATTTTCTTGTAGGGAGGATGACTGTAACTTCCACCTCCTTTAAGATTAATTTCCCTAGAAAGTACCTGAAATTTGAATCCGATGTCCTCTGGAAACCACAGCTGAAATACCCACCTTAAGGAAGGAAAGACATGAACAAGTGCATGCCAGATCCCTCTTGTTCTGACACCACTCGGCACAGGCAGGTGGATCCCCTCACGTGGAGAAGGTGGGGCTCAGGAAAAATGGGAAGTTTGGGCTGCTGATATGAATCTCACGTCTGAATTATTAATCTCTAATGTTAATTAATTAGTTTGTCATTCATAGTCTTCCAAGCTGATCCTAACTGTTCCATTGCTGAAGCGTATTTCTGCTGAACCACACACCGTTACTAATTTTTGACTCATCCTTTTAATGCCTTGAAATGCACACCATGCTTTCCTTTTAGGGTTTGCACAAAACTGAGCATTCTTGTTTTTTAAAGCAGACATTGGATGAAAGTCCTGCTAAAAGCACACAAGGCATTTGCATTGCTATGATAAATCTTTGTGTCCTGTCCATAAACCACGGAGTTCAGGCAGCAGAGTCAACAATCACAACATCGTGAATCATTTGAGAGTGTTGGTAACTTGTGCACACTCTGCTGAGTTCCTGTATGTGCCTCAGCTGCAACTATTATATAGAATTTTATAGGATCAGAACCACCCTAACAGTCTCTGAGCCCCTGAGGACAGCCATTCATGCTTTGTTGCCCTCTGCTCTGCCAGCTCTCAATCTTCGGCTGGAAAACTAATGAAATTGTTGACATTTAAATGTCTTCTCATCCATACTCCAGATAATTACCTGTATATACTATAATGATTTCCCCACACACTTCATGCAATTAAAGACATAAGCAATTTGTCTTTCTTCTAAAACATTTTGAGGAAGCATACATCTTAGGGCTACTTGTGTCAAAATATTATTGTCCCCTCTAATTTGGAAAGCTTCCTAATACATACCTTTAGAACATGTGGGACTAATTTAGCTATTTAAGAGAAACCTAAATAGCTTAAATTTGCCTAAGTTTTCTTTTGAATGCTGATTTTCAATGAAGCTGCTCATCTATATCAAGCAAGTGCATATCTTTTCAAGCCTAGAAGGGAAATTTTTGGTGCCTGTTGAGAGAAAGTAATCTGATGGATTTTTAGATACCTTCACCTGGAGTCTAGTATTAAATAGAAGGTGTTTAGATATTTTGAGGACTGTAACTTCAGATATGAGTGACTGTTCCGCTAGAAGGCACACATTTTCATACATTTTTTGTGTGTGGCTCTCTGAGCCTTCTTGACTGACAGATTACTTTGTTATCATTTTATAATTTTCTCCATTGAGTATCTAGTTTTTTTCATTGCACACCTTATCCCGTTGGTGCTTTTTTTCTTGGTTGTTGCTTGCCCCCCTCTCCTGTCATGCAAGAGTGGCCATGCTGAAGCAATGCTCATCATAGCTGACCAAGTGGTTAAACTAAGCCTGAAGTCAGGATGAAGTTTAACTCCCTGTGGTGCTGTTTGTCCTTAATGACTGATAGAGATGGGGCTGGTCTAGACTGCAGGACCTAAAAATAGCATTTCTGTAACTATTTGGTTTTTGTTTCTTCTAGAGAGATGAAAGACACAGTACCTAAGAGCCATTAAACCAGAAATTCATTTATTTCATAGAATTTCTACTCATAGTGGACCATTGTGACTGGGTAGGAAGCCAAATAGATACTTTTTTTTTGCTTCCATGGCAGAAGCATTCTTTTTCTATAGCTTAAGGCTAATGGTTGATAATCAGCACTGTTACAGATTTTTTTTTCCTGGTGAATGGTATGCTGTAAATTTTGTTCCACTACTTCAAATAGATGCTAGGAGTTCTAATTTTACAGTTTCTGTTGCATTTTCAGGTCTTATAAATCAAACTATTGCACATGGTTATACATATATATTTTTTATTATTATTATTTCAAGTTTAAAGCTCTTTAAACCTGTGGCAATTCTATTAAAATTCAGAACAGGACCAGTGGTAACCAGGTTGTGATATTTAGCAGTGAAAACTGTCTGTTTTCCATCATAAATCAATGGCTAACACCTATTCATCCCACACAGTCTATCAAAGAGCCCTGCATGTTTGTAATGTTTTTCTCCATGAATTTTAAACAGTGAGCTGAATACTTTACATTGAAAATACCTTTTCCAGTCCCAGCTTCCTTATAAAAAACAAGTTTTAGTGTCATCCCATGTTCTGTTACCTCTGTTTGAGTGTCAGCTGACAAACTCGTGAAGCTGATCAGTTTTCTTAATCCTTCAGATGGGAAAGGAAATGTTGAAGGGATTTCCCTATTCAGATATTGGTAGATATAACAGCAAAATCCCCTCTCCTCATTCCCATTTGGTTGGTTCATGAAGTGAATTATGCTAATATTTCTAAAGTACTTTGGAGTTATTAAATGTCTACGAGTGTGTCCAAACAGCCGTTTTATACTGAGGGGCTGTTTATAGCTTCTTGTACTGAGGCTAAGGTGCCCCAGGACAGGCTGGATGGGTCAGGGTCAGCTTGAGGAAGGTCAACCAGGCCAAGTGCCAAGTCCTGCACCTGAGTCACCACCAGCCCATGGTGTCCTCTCTTCTCCCAGATTCCTTCGCCAAAATGGTTGTCAGATATTGGAACAGGCTGCCCAGGGCAGTGCTGGAGTCACCATCCTGGAGGGGTTCAAAAGAGGTGCAGATGTGGCACTGAGGGACACAGTTTGCTGGTGAACAGGGCAGTGCTGGGGTCATGATTGACCTCAAAGATCTGAAAGGTCTTGTCTGACCTAAATATTCCTATGTTTCTCTGATAGTCTAAGTATCACACTATAGTAGCAACATGGCTTTTGCTCAGGGGACAAAGCCGGTATTGCAGGATTCCAGACCAAAATCTTTCCATTAATTTGGGAACCAGCAGGCCCATATAATGCTGTGCAGCTGGAGCATTTCCTAGCCTGGAGATGTAATGAGCTATTAGCATACTACACTGTCTGGAATCTTTCTTTATACTTCAAAAGGGAAATGGAGATGAAAAAGCACAGAGATGAAACACAAATTTTCCTCATTCCTCAGCTGTTGAAAATACAAAAGGTCACAATGGAAAGCTAAACTGTAGGTTGATTCCTGGTGAAGAAAGGCTGTTTCATCTCTTCTGTCTTGGAGAAGCTTAGATCTTTGGGAAAATGCTCTGGTACCATCTGCAGCACCAAGTGGTTGAGTGGCAAGCTGTTAAGAGGAGATGTGGATTTCTGTTTTGATGTATACACATCACTGCTGAAGTTCAGAGAGCCATGCCAAAAGTATTTTGATATAAACATAGTGGATTTTTTTAAACATTAAATCCTAACTTATTTCAAAACAAATTGCCTAGCCGTTTGTATAATAAGGTTTATTTCTGAATTTCAATCTCAACCTTTAAACAGAGGGTTACTCAGTCTCCTGTTACTTTACAGGTTTTAGAAGTGTTTGCTGTCTTAAATGAGAACCTTGTGTCAGAAATTTCCATGGGCGCTTCACTCTCAGCTACCTTTTTATTCTATGAAAGTAGATGTAAGTGAGGTATTATTGGGAGACTCTATCAAAGTTGAAAGGCAGAAATCCTCACTTTCCAGATTAAATCAAACTGGCATTTTAGGCTTTTTTCTGGTTCTGTTCTTATCATTGCAGTTTTTGGAGACCCCATGGCAAGAAAATTTAAGTGCATGTTCTAAATACAGCTGGTTATCTATTGAGACTGAAATATTTTGTTTTGTCTTTATGTTGCTTAATTGTTGTATATGGCTCTGACGTAAGTATTTCATGAATATGCAGGTTAGGATTTCTGAAACAACACGTAATGAGAACCTACCCTTGGAAATAGAGGATATCTGCAAGGAAATGGAATTTTTGAATGGTCTCATTATCCTAAGGATTTTTGCCTACACAGGCCTGTGGGAATATGTGCTGTAGCAAATGTAAATGAAGGCACTTACTTTTCATCACCCCGTAACTACAAAATAAATGCAAAATGTTGCTGTCTCCTTAGAACAGAAAATCAGGTTTACCTCTCCATAGTTTGAAGGAAACCACTTGATTTCACAGCTGTGTTGGAAGTGAGATGTTAAGAAGAGTTATTCTAAAACATCTGAGCCTATGACGACTGCTTCCCTGAGGTTTTGACATCCACAGTGTATAAATTCTTGAGCATAACTGCACAGCACTGTCCTTAGGTCAGTCCTTGGTTGCAATTAGGGAGAAAGGGTTGTGATGCTGAATTTCAGGTCCCCAGAAGCTGCTGATTTTAGGGGGAGTTCACTCCCCCTGACAGCAGCCAGTAATGCTTTAGACACCTCTTCTGTAGCCCCCCAGTGCACAGTGAGGATCAGAAATGTGTTTATCCTTTCACATTTTATTATTTGATGAGCATATGGAGCAAAACAAAGCCTGACCCTTCACCTCTAGTCTGTTAGCAAAAACCAAGATTCTTGCAAAACAAGCTAAAATATCAGGAGGATGACATTTGGCAGCTGTGTAGTTAACTGGATCTTGCTCATCCTGGTAAAGCAATGTATGGGTTTGCACAAAAATTCTTTCCGCCTTTTAGCATGTTGTTTTCCGAATTATTTCTAGTGTTGGCCTGAGTTGTAGAATTATCTGATTTAGGAAAGAGTTGGGTGAAGCCTGTTGCAAGCATCCTAAAGTCATCAGCAGGCTTACAAGTGTAGAGGCTTGCAGGATCAATGCTTTATCATGTGTAAAGCGTGTAAGATTCAACATGGAACCGTGGTGACCCTGTCTGAGCAGCAGCTGCTTCCAGCCTCAGCCATTCTCCAGCTCTGTGTCCTCTTACTGTATTGAGCTTTCTTTTCTGTTTTTCAGTACTTCTGTGTAGCTAGTAAGAACAGGCAGTACTAGACTTCATTAGCCTCTACATTTCTTTAATTTCATTTTTTCTGAATTCTGTAATCTTCATATATGAACTCAGAGAACATGCCTGGCTTCCTAGGACAGCTTTTCTAAACAGTCTAGCCACAGCTTAAGCTATTAGAGGTGATGAATGCTGAAGGAAAAGTCACTGCTTCCATTCTGTGTCCTTTGCACTGTGCAGAAAATCCTGAGTTCCTACAGGGGTGTTTCAGCTGTGCTGTTGGAATGTCTGGCTGGAGAGCCTCATATGATCCCTTGGAAAGTGATGGATTAACATGTTCTGGAGAGGGGATAAACAGCTCTGAAGTGGCAAAAGCTTCCTTAAAAACTGACTAAACTCATTGAGGCCTGAGGAAACTGTGATCCACCTCTGAGCAGTAAAGTAGAAAATCACGGAGTGTCCCAAACAAAGCATTTTACAGGCAAAATAAGAGCCTGCAGAACTCGAGTGTAAGTGCATGATGCTGTAAATACTAATGGCAGTGCTATCACTTAGCTATTAGGTCTAATTAACTTGATGTAGACTATTTGGCAATAATAAGTTAATGTTATATTCCTAGGAACTAGAACATGACAACATTACACCCCTGTTGATAAAAATGACACAATTATGTTCAATTACCTGTGGGGAGATATATTGGTTTTTAAATCCTGCTATCTATGAAAAGCAAACTCATATGTGTCCTTAGAAAGAAATTGCCTCATCAGTAACAGCTTCACCCCCTTATTACAGCAAGGCTGCTGTGCCTGCTGATGAGCTGGATCTTTGCCTCTCTTTGTTTTTGATGAAACAGATGTGCTGCTTCATCTTGCTGTACACTGATAAATCCAGAAAACACTTGATTTCCCTGCTATCTCTCAATTTTGCACGCCCCTACTATTTTGAGTGGGCTGCTAAAAAGTCTTCCCAAACACCTTTGTCTAAACCAGATGAGGTCAAGTTCATAGCAAGTATTTTAAAAGAAAGCATTCTTTGAAAATGCTGTGTTCAGAACATGGATTTGGTTGTGTTGGATGCAGTGACAAGGCAGGATTATGCTGCCTGCCACTAATAAAGTTACAAAATAAATTTGGAAAAATGCAAGATTTTAGGGGCTAAGGTTTAAATGTTCTCCAGTTTGAGAGTCTGCATGTAGTTTACCTTCTCAGTCATAACAGGTTTACTGTGCACAGCAGAAACTGCTGTGGAAATCACATCCCACAAAATCATTGCCAACTGGCAACTGAGACCTAAATTTGGAAATCCATTCAGCTTTCCTGTTAATCAACTGCACTTGATAAAATGGGCTGTGGTAAGTTAAAATTATATATTAGTGAAGTTGCAGTTATCTATTGCTGTATAAAGATAGCACTGGTAAAAATCAATTTTTTTGCCTTCTTTTATTAGCCTTCTTCTGTATTATAAATGTAATTAAAATGCCATTAATGGCATATTTCTAAAGAAATCAATTCTATTCATAAAACATTTCTTACAGGGAAAAAAAACGAAACAAAACCAAAGACCCAAGCTAAAACAACAAACCAAAAAATAACTGCATAAGGTGGATTTAAGGAAGTTATGCTTTAAAAAACAATCATCTTGCTCCCATTTTTTTTCTATTTTCCCTGTTACTTTAGAAATGTCAGAAGGCCATCAGAGCAGCTATTTGAATGCCTAACCAGAGTAGAGCTGAATTTCTACATTAAAAACAAGATGCAAACTGATTTTCATGGTGTCCTTTATCTTTCTCTCTAAATTCTGGCTCAGTTGGAGTTTTATTGGCTAGTTGGACCTAAACTTTCAGGTTTTCAATGTAGGGCTTTTTTAAAATTTATTGGGAGGATTTCATAATAGCAGCACCTAGAAAAACAGACTCTGATCAGCTGATCTGAATGATTCCCACCTGTGCACTTAGAATTCCAATAATGTTCCTGGAACTGCTCGAAGCAAGGCTGCTCAGGGGCACCTGGGAACACCAGCCTGTGGTTTTTGGGGAGATGAAAAATATCACTTTTTCAGGATTGCTTAATATGTAAAACATGTTATGGAAACCTTGGTGCTCAGGGGAAGAGCATACATTTTGCTTTTATATTCCTGTTATGCCAGGAGCTTTGCCAACTCATAAGCAAAAATACTATTTTCTATGTTCTTTGAATTTAAAACAGGCGGCACACTTGAAAAAAGTGTTCTCTAGGGTTGTGTGACCTATTGGGTTGAGTGTTTAATTTGTGAAAGAATTTGTGAAAGGCGAAAGGTTCCTCTGTTTCTGTTAAAGCTGGGGGTCTTCATTAGGATCTGGCATGTCTGAGACCTTTTTTGCATTCAGAACTGGTGATTCAGTTGGTTTTTCCTACCCACTTCAGATCCTTGATGCTGTGCTCAGAAATGAAATCTCATTGGAGAAAAATAAGGTGATATTTTCACAGTCAGATCACTGTGAACTGATTAACCAGAGAGAGAAAATGAATGTGGAAAAAAATCTAGAAAGTAGCATTTCCCACCTCTTTCATCTTCTGAATGTCTAAAAATGCAGATAAAAAGATGCATATCTGTGGAAAGACATATAGAGAAGTTTACTATCCATAAATATACTCAAGCCTGATTTACAGTTTGTTGAAACTGATGAGAATTTTTTCAATTATCTGTGGCTCCTTGCTAGAAGATACATTGTTCTGAAGCCAAATTTATGGGCTTTGGCTTTTTTATCATCATTTTAAAACATTCTTTAGATAAAGAGATGAAAATCAAGGTTCTCGTCTAATAATAATCAATTTCCTTTTACGTGGATCTCATTTTCTTTCAGCCCTTAATTTTGTGGCACAGTGTGAAGCACCCTCTGTGGATTATGAAAGATCCAAAGAATCTGCATTTGTTTTATTTCACCTGGGGTTTTCTAACAGCCTGCGAGGGCTCAGCTGGACCCTTACGTGGCCATGGGATAAAATCCCAGTATTCAGGGACATGCAATCCAAAGTAAGTTTGCACTCCAGAATGAAAATAGCTATTTCTACTTAATGGCTCTCCCTTATCACAGAATCTTTAGTATTACATCAGTCTGGCTTTTCTATCTCACCAGTTTCTTTGTGGAGCTGTTTGGGGTTGGGGTTTTTTGTGAGTTTGGGGTGTTGGTTCTGTTGGGTTTTCTGGATTTTTTTGGGGGAGAGAGGTTGTCCTCTTTGGTTGGGCTTTTTGTGGTGTTTTTTTTTTTTTGGTTAGTTGGTCATTTTGAAAACGAACCAGTAGCTTCATCTCAGGGCTGTCAGATGTGACATCTAGTCAGTGTTGGGGTACTGAGGAATACAGGACTTGTGGAATTGTCCCACCGTATTTTGGGGTTAAGCTGACTAAACCGGATGGTTTGCAGGCACCCAGTGCTCATCTCAGTGCAGAAAGTGGCTGTCGGTGCTAGGGCTGGCCTGTCAGGAACACAGAGCAGGTTTTCTGCTATCAACACTTTAAACTCAGTTTGGTCTCTGCTTAGTAAATCCCTTCCCACCCTGGTGTTCTGGTTGTATCTCTGTAGGTGAAAATGTTGGGTAAGAACCTCTCCTGTGAAGCCATGGACAGAGTCAGCTGGCCAGTACTGAAAGCTCAGCTCCTGAGCTGCTGACAGGATTCTGTTCCTCTGTTTTCTGTCTGTTCACTCTGTATCTGACAGTAGCACATGGATTAATTGTTCTATGCTCTCCAGTGCTTCTGGCAGTGAATGATACTACATGGCAACACATTCACCCCACCCTGGAAGGAGGAAAATCTAAGCCGAACTCAGATACTGCTATGTACCAAATTCTATTACTAAATAATAAAGTCATCATATTTCTGTAATTTATGCTCTCTGTGCTTCCCAAGGCTAGTAGGCACTTCTCTGCATTACACATTTTTATGTTCATTTTTAAAAGCCAGCACTGTTCTAATGTACAAAAGTGCTTCAGCCTCTTCCTTGTTGGGATTTGAAGAGGATGTTCAACCTGCCTGTTGAGACGCTGAAGTCTTAGTGATGCCTTCACCTTGTAGCTGTAAGATGCTACTTTATGGCAATTGTTTCCTTCTCAGCTACTTTTTTTTTTTTTCCTGTGGGTGTCATTTTCAAAGTACTGTTTCCATTCAACTGTCTTTTAAACCAAAATAACTCAGGTAATTATCAGAGAATCCAGCCCACCGTGTCAGCTAAAGGATGGTGAAACTGTGGCATGTTTTCCCTCTACTGTCTCATTGATGGTTTCCAATCCTGCATTTTATAATATGGTAAATTACAGAAGTTATTACTAGGTACTGCGTGATCCAGTGTGGGGGGGAAATCCTTATAGTCTGTAACACTTCTCAAGGAAGGATCCTCAATTATTTGCATCTCAGAAGAGTTAAGCTGGCTCAGCTGGGACAGGGTTGACCTAACTCAACCAGGAAGAATAATATTCTTTCACTTCTGTAGTTTCCACTTATATGAGATATTTGAATTAATTACATGGGACCATCACTAAGGATGTGACATTATTTTACAGCTCTCACATTAACTAAATCCAGTGTACATTAGAAAAAAAATTGTATAAAAAGGCTTTCTTGAACACAGTTTTACATAATGCAATAGCTAATGTGAATTTTCTGTGGAAGTGGTGATCAGGAAAGCAAACAGCAAAATCATCTCCACTGCTGTAGACAATTAACACTGTGCCCTCACGATGTGCTAAATATATCCCACAGTTTTAGCTGTGGAGAGACTTTTTATACTAATGAGTCGGTTTGACAAAAAGTTTGGGGCTTTTTTTCGAAGTCAAAAGAGATTTTACCAAAAGGTTTGATTTCTCAAGTGCTGCTCTTGCAAGTTTCTGGTATAACAGGAAATAGGGGGAGAGATGTGTCGTGATTTTACACAATGGTTAGTGTGCAAAAAGTACTTCTAAGAAGCTGCTGCAACTTGTGCATTTGTTTTCCAAGCCTACAATTTTTCAAGTTCTTGTTAGATAATAGAAGTGAGGAATGGTTTCTCTCCTGTCTTGGTTCAGCAGACAGTTCAGCTGGGAAAAAGAAGTGAACTGGACTCTCCTTTGGCCTGTGCACCAAAGGTTTGCCAGTATGAGATGTAGTTCTGAAGTTCTGGTCAAGGTCATAATCTTTGATATGATTTATCCTGGATATTCTTCAGTTTTGTAGGCACTTGTAAAATAATTAGCCATGATTACCCTGATAACTCGTGAGCACAGCCTGCTTGAGGCCAAATTGATCTGTAAGCACAGATGAGGTCTCTGCTTGCTAAAGGACTACTGCGTGGAGAAGGGGGAGCTACAGTATTGAACTTCTAATTTTAAACTTGCCAAACCCAGACTTTTTAAATCAACAGATAGTTTTAACTATTATTTTTTAAGTAACTTAGGTGAAGTCCAATGACTCTTCAACAGGGTGGTAGAAAATAGTTTTTTCTGTATAACTGCACATTTGCAGGAAGTGGGAGACAAAGAGTATAAAAGATACAGGAATTGTCTTTCTGTTGAAATCTGCCTCGGATAGTCAGCAATTAATAATATAAATAATGCTGCATCATTCAGACATAACCTTTCCACATCCTGCCTGGACATGCTCTCTAATTTTAGAACACATTACTCAATGTATGTAGTAGGTCAGGAGGATAATGTTACACTCTGAATCAGCTTCTTCTCTAATCTTTCTAAACCTTTCCCACAGAAATGCAATTGTCACCCATTCAGTGTCACAATTTGCAGCAACAGGATGAGCAGTATCTTTTCACCCTTGTTGATTATCATTATGGAAGAAGAAATATCTCTTACCATTACTTTTCCATTCTGAGTGGATTATTATACCCAATGAGAAGTGAGGGAAGTGTGTTGTGACCTCATTAGCACTGCTTGCTTCTGCTTCCATCAGCTGCACATTTCTCAGCACTAGCTTTTAAGGACAGAGTTTCCTTAGCAGCTTTCATCTCTGGGTGTTTAAGAGGTTTAATTACTTAGTAATAGCTGTGCATTAAATTAATTAGTTAACCCATATTATATACCTTTGTGAAAGAACTAAAGTGTTTTTAATCTCACATAGGGAGAAAAGCTGTCCCAGAGATTAACACTTATCTCACAAAGCATGTGTGATAAACTGGGATATGGGTGCTTCAGATGACTGACCTGATTTTCATGGATGTTGCATATGTGAAATCTAAATTGGCTGTCTGATTTAATGAGTTGGGGAAGGCTGTTTTAAATTATTTGCCCACAGCTGCTCGATGACCCTGATCATTTAACCATCAGTCCCTTGCTTTAATGATACAGCATGCTTTGCTCTAATGTAAAAAAAAATATTGGTTTTGTTGCCATTAAGACATTTCTGTCACATAGAAAAAAATCCAGCAGTTCTCTTCATAGAGAAGAATCCAGCAATATTTGGATAGAAAACTCAGTGTACCATGCTTCCCTATTTCCCTAGAAATAGGGAAAAAATATAGTGTAAATTTTAAAAAGTATGACTTTTTAACCCCCCAATTGGCTCATTTTCTTCCACTCTCTTGTAAAAGAATGAGCTAAGTGAGAGGTAAAGGACCTGCTTTTTTCCAGTCTTAGTCAGCTAAAACAGAGGTGAATTTGGCTGAAGTTTTTCCAGTAAAATCTGCTTTAGAATAAAAGCATTGCCACTGATACTAATGAGAAAAAATCTCGTAGTTTTACCATAGTTAATGAAAAACCCTTTCAGTTAGGTCAATGTGCCCTCTGTTTTCTCTGTAGTTTTTGCAGTGTTTGCACTACTTTATCTGTGGTTTTCCCACTTTATTTTATTTTTTTCCTGTGAGGGAAAGGGTTGATAAATGGCTGCACCAACAAGTTCTTGAGTATATAGTAGATGGCACGGAGAAGCATGGCTTGTATTGGTGGTGCTTTCAACCCAGGGCAGCTTACTCTGTTAATTATTGGGCCTGGCTAGCAGGAGAAAATCTCTTACTGTATCTTGTGAGAGGCCTTTTCAGTAATAGATAATGAATTAACTAGAGGGAGGTTAACTAAACAGTACACATCATATAAACCTCATCCATTAAGCACTAACTGCATGAATTGCCCCCCTCTCTTCTTCTTTTAGAGACAAAAATAGATTCATTAAAGTAGTTCTAAATATTTTATCACCTTTAATGTACTCGTGCAGACAAGTCTTTGCAATACAGTCTCAGACATAATTCCTAAATGAGCTCTCTCCTTCATAAAAACTCTCATTAATCTGTCTAAAAGAAGATGTATGTCTGTCTGCTCAATGCAACTACTGTCAAACCTGTGATGTGTTGGTTTATATATAATAAAACAAAGCAGCCTAAACTCGGTAGATAAAAGCATTAATGACAGAATTATACTTCCTGAAGCCAACAGAACAATTGCCTTGTTTTCTATGGAGAAATAAGGTTCTTGTGGTTTTGAAGCAATGAGTGCCTCTCATAACTGAGATGAGTGGTCATGGAGTGCACTCAGTCTCCTTCTGAAAGAGAGGCCAATTCTCCTCCCAAGTAGTGGAAAACTGGACCTTATTAAAACCAATCTGAATTTGCTTCTAACTCCAGGGGATGTGACTGATGAGCCACTCTCTTTGGAGTGCCTAATCACTATTTAGATTACAGGTGTTACCTTGATAACTGCAAATTATCTTCGCTTTGACAGAATTTGTCACATTGTGACATCTTGTGGATCAAATCATTCCTAGTGCAGTTGGTTACATCTTCTGCCCAGCAAAGGGCTGCTGTTTTGTGACAGACAGAGAGACCTTTTTGAAAGGGTCCTAATTACTCACTTCTGGATAGTAATATGGTATCAGGACTTGTCTCCGTGGCATAAGAAAACACTTTGCAAAAATCCAAGATACTTCAGGCAGAAGTAGTTTCTCTGTCAGGTGTCTATACATGGAAATGCAGCATCCTCTGTTTCCAGGCTGTTGTGGATAAAGAGGTAAACATTTACTGTGGGGAGCTGTACCTTCACAGACTGTCTGTTCAGCCTCTCTTTAGTGGCCCATTATAAATCCTTACTTTATGTGAATGGTAGTGAAGGAAGGAAAGGCTTTCCTGATTTATGGTAGAATCTGCAAGCCTTTAAAATGTTTCAAGGATGGATCTTATCCTCTCGTGGTGTAAAGATTTTGCTCTGAGAGGCAGAACAGCTGATACTAGCAAAGTTCCAATGGCTTTAAAAAAAACAACAGCAAAGCAATGACATAATTAAGTTGGATCTCCTGTTGGCAATCCATGCATGGGCAGCTCTAGATAGAGCTGAAGGAGCACACTTGGATCACTGCTGCAATGTGGAAGATTTGGTGTGTGGCACAGAGAGAACTGTGATCTCTGGAATATTCCCATGGGCAGGTTGCATACAGTTAGTGAGCAGCTCCTGGAAGAAGGACGCTTCATCATCATTTTGAAAAAAAGGTTTTGTTGTTTTACTCCCAAGTTTGTAACTTTTCACAATCCCCTTCTCTTATATGGTTTTAAAGCAAAAGATGAGTGTGTTTTTTGCACAGAACATGCATTCTATTTCTATTCTATTCTGTTGTGGTTGGATAAAGGCTCAAGCTGGTGCTTTTGTACAGAACCAGGCTCTCTTTCATACAGTCCTTTATCCTGGACTTAGAGTTTGCACAAGGTTTGCAAATAAATAAAAAGTGTAGCATACCTGAACGCAGTGGTGATGGAGCACAGTAAATGTAAGTGTATGTGTGCTCCCTGAATAATAGTCAAAGAATCCAAGATGGATTTTGAAGGAATAAGAGTTGATATTTTTAGAATGTCTAGTTTATACATAAATATTGATAAGTTCCACTAAACAAACCATTAAAAAACCTTTAAATGCATTAAGATATCTTATTGAAAGGCCATTCCCACTATCAATATCTTTGTACTGGTTATGCTTTTGTATTAAGTCAAGCAATGAGCACTGTGAGGGAGAAAGACTTGTCACTCAGAAGAGTGTGGAGTGATGTTTGAAACATGAAGGAATTCAAGTGATTTCCAGAACAGGGGGAGAAATTAGGGGGAGAAAAAAATCAGTGTTATAAATATAAGGTTAAAAGGTCACCTGTTTGGAGCAAAACAAATTGTTCTCAGCTAAATGTATTTGCTTTTTGGAGTTTAAAACTTTTTTTTCATTTAGAATCAGATCAAACCCATATTTTGAAATCTCAGAATACTAGACAAGTGGAATTCTTGTTCTACAAACAGCTCTGAGGAAAAATCTGGAAATATTAATAGCATTTGGAGAGAAAAACAGGATACAACTCTTAAGGTAATTGTGAGAAAGAGAGGTACTTCGCCAGGGAAAAATAAATGTTTTCTGCTGCCAGCAATTTAAAACTCTTATCCAAAGTCTGAGGCTTTTTAAAAATCTTTGTATTGATTTGGGACTTTTTTTTTTTGGTTTATCTCTGAATGTCATTCAAAAAAAGAATTGTTGCAAATGTTTAACAGAAGTGGCTGTTTCAGTGGTGCATTTGAGACTGAGTAATTTCCCTGTTTCAGACAAAATGAAGTGGCTCTTGCATTTGTGAAATATAGTGAAAGCTCTTTTCTTCATAAATTATGAGTAAGCTAAGAATGAAGTTAGGCACCAGGAGAATGTCTGCTCCTTAAATACCTTTTTTCCATAGGTTTGTATTGATGCTTTTATAGAGCTGAACTCACAAGTACTTTTGTCCTAGTTGGAGGAAAATGAGGAAAAATGCAAAACTACTTTTTTTGTGTATTCAAACTTTCAGTTTAATTTTTGTAAAAACGCTTTTAATGTCAAAGAGTTACTTATACCTTTATAATGAAGCGAGAAGAGCTTATTGAAAAGCTTACAGTATTACAAAAAGAAACTTTAATTTAAGCAGATCGTATAAGTGGTTGGTTTTTAGTTTCCTTTAATTTTACATCTCAGCAAATAAGTGTGACCAAGTGGAAGCCAATCTGAACTGGTTTGGATAGTTTAACCTAGCAAAAATAGAAAATAACTTGATTAAAAACATTCCCTTTTCCACAGGCTTGGGAAATGGGAACCAGGTGTCACTATCAGACAAGCAGACTGAAGTCTATTTTATAACCCTGTAGCAGGCCACAGAAGACATCCTTTTTTTAAAGGATTTCTTGAGGAAGGAGTCCGAAGTGTCTCCTTTCTTCCTTGGTTGTGTTTTTCACAGCCACAGCTCAAAGTTATTGCAGCCAGAAGTGTCCCTGGAGTGATTTCTGGGGGATATTCCCACCCTTGGATCCCACAGCAGCTGCCTCCTGCCTTGTTTGCAATAAGAAACCCCAAACTTCCAATGCACTAGGGAGTCCGAGCCATTGATGCCTACAAACCACAGGAGCTTTGGGAAGTTCCCCTCAAAGATGCTCAGAGAACCAGGCAAGGATTGAATGGATCACTGAGGAGATAACAGAGATTTCCACTCAATCCACAGCCCCCTGAAACGGGAGCCCATGTAGGAACTGTGTTATCAGACCTCCATCTCCCAACTCTAAGACCTCTCAATGGCTCACAGGAAAAATTGAGACCTCCCTGATCCTGCCTCAGGGCACTGCTTTGCTCTTGCAGCAAATCTTTGCGAGATTTCCTCCAGAATGTGAGCAAGGGATATTTCCCCCCTCGTTCTTGCCAAAGCAATAATGAAACATCTTGAACAGGTTCTCTTACTAATGAATCTTGAATAGAGAATTTCACTTTCCTGATCTCTGCACCGTACAAAGCTAACTTCCTTTAGGGATGAATGGGTTTGTGTAGCAATTCATCATTTTTTCTCTTCACAAAAAAAAAATATGCACACAGAAAATCGAGTCTCTAGGGGTTTGTGAAGAACACAATTCCTACTGCATGAAATCTTTATCAGACCATCTCATTAGATGGCTCAATCTACTGAGAAATATCTTTAACCAGCTGCTGCACAGACTAAGGGAACTCCTCCTTGCAGGATTTCAAACACTTTGCTAATCATGCCTCGTAATGAGTGCTTAATGATGGAAGAGGAAAGGAGAGAGGCATTCATATTTTATTTCCTCTTTGAAATAGTTTCAGCTGACCTTTCCTAAATGACCCTCAGATTAGGTTCCTAATAACTTCTAATTAATACTTTCCTCATGCTGCTCTACATAGGAAATCTGATGTCTTACTTCTTTCTAGAAGCCAATTGTGACATGATCTTGACATCAGCAGTTGCTGTGAGGTCACCCCAAATTTATTCTAAGATGTACAATATAACTGCAAAATACAACTCTAGAAAAAATTAGCTTATAAATTGGTCTTAGATGTGCAAAGTGTATTTAAAATATTCTTTTCTATGACAGAAGAATTTTTAGCAGATTTTTGTGGAAGAGTATTAAAGGTTATTATGAATGAGTCACGCTGCAAAATCTGTAGAGATAAACCTCATGCTGTCTTTCATAATTATTGATGTTAAATTTAAAAAAATGCATTTTTTACATTGGCAAAGCCTTTATTATTTATCAGTAGTAATGTTTGTTGTACAACCATAATCGTAATTTTGTGTGGATTTTATATCTAAAGGTAGGTAACTGGAATAGCAAGCTTCTTTTTCAAGATTTAAGGAAGAGATGGTTGTCTCTGGATATAAAATAGGCTTTCTCCTAAAATTATTCTATGTGAGTGCAAGAGTCCCCATTATTAACAGGCAAATCTGTGATTTCATCTACTCTGACTTTTAGCTATTTCTGATTAATCTTTTATTCTAAAATCCATTATACATGTAGGTAGTGGAGGACTGAGATGTAGTGATTTATCATTTTCCTGAGGTTCAAGCAGCAATGACATGCAAAAGCCCTCTAAGCACAGACTGGGGCTTTGGACACAAAAAATGCCAACTAGACTTAATAAATTTGAAAGTGTGAGCTGCAGCAAATTGACACTCATAAAATGTGAATGCAGGAGAACTTGGAAAAGGGATTTTTAGCATAGTGAGAGATTTTACAGAAATTCCTGCCTATAATTAAGGCATTAGGAGATTATAGTGCATGACACAGGAAGCTGGCAAGTTTGCTGGCTTTGTGATATTTTGTAAATAAATGGTGCTACCAAATGGCACCACTATAATTCACAGGCAGTTATAGTGAGGCAGTGGTTCATTTTTTGGGCAATATTTACATGATGCATTATTTCACCAAAACTCTAAAACTTCTGTATGCAATTACCAAGTGACCTACCAGTGAGATGTTTCTTGATGTGCTAAAAATACTTCCGAATTTTTTTTACATTTTTTTTAGAACTGCCTTCACAGCTCTTACCTAAATGCAGCACTACTTGGAGAGCTCAGAGACCCCCAGTGCTCACAGCACCAATAACATTTACAGCCTATTGGAGTATGAATGGCAAATTACTCAAATGTTTCCTTTTCTATCACAAAATTATCAATATTTTAGCAGCTCTCACGAGCGTATGTGCGAGGAGCATCACCATTCACACCATTCCATCAGGAAGCTGCTGTGTTCCTTGCATGACAGCAATGGAACAGATGGCAGATTCTGCAACAAAGTGCTGACTTCAGACTTTGATCAACCAACTCCTTTTCACCACTTGTCAATTGTTAGGAATTTTTGAATCGTGATCAAGACGCTTTAGGAGTTGAGTTGACTCATTTAAACCTTAGACTAATGCAAGTGTGAATTACTTTCTTGTTCTATGTTCTGTATTGACACTTTTTTTTCTGAAAGTGTGGAATTAATCTATTGGAAGTCATGATTGGAGTAGGAGGGAGCTGTGCATCCAGGCAAGGAAATATCTCTTTTTATAAGTCTATTCAGAAACTCAGTGTCTTAAAATACTCAACTGTCACATGAGCTCATGCTGACGTGATTATCAAGGATATCTTCTGAATATATTTCAGACTTCCTAATCTATCCCAAAGATACAATTTATGTTTTCTCATCCCAGGAGCATTAAAGCCCAAGTCGTGGGTTAAGACCATTTGAACAACTAAAAATGTCCTGCAACAGTGACCTGTTAGTAATTTTTTCCAAAGTCACCAGTCTCTATAAAATCTTAGGTTGTCACAACAAATGTCTCATTTATATTGGATAGCTTCTCTGCCTTTACTGGGAGTAGTAATGCTCCATTTTGGAAGAGGTTGCCCGATGCCTCTTGTGCTTCACATCACAGAGGTTCCATTCCCACAACGTCCCAGAGGATGCCTGGTTCCTCCTGCTTTTATTTCAAATGCAGCACACAGAAAAACAGGGACTATTCTTGCCTTTGTGGCACTATCATTGCAATAATTGTAAGTGTGCCCTGCCTTGACTTATTTTATCAAATACCTACATGTAATACGCTAGTTTTTATTTCTCCTTTTTTTACCCACAGTGATTTGTTGGCTAAGTACTCATTGTTTAGCTGGTTTTTAGTTCTGCTGCTTCTGATTCTTGTAACTTCACACTTCACACAGCTTCAGATGGAACTCTTTGAGCAATAGGTGTGGTTTAATATCTGTTCTACTAGAAAATCTAAATAGCTTGATATTCTGCCTCCAGTTCAATTTAATAGGCAATATAAACCTCACTGGTGCACTCTCTTCAATTCTTGAAGTCTGGGGATTAAAAATCTGTGTAATTGGGCTGGGATACGCATGCCCAGGCCTGTGGGAAAAGCAACAGATATTCTTTCTAGAGGAGGATTCCTCCTCAAATTTCATGACAGATAAGTTATGAAAACACCTTTAAATGTCAAAACACCTTTTGAAGTTATGGTCGAACTCAAATGTCTTCAAAACCATTCTGATAATCTTTTTTTAAATATCAGCAAAATCCATATTTCTCTACCTGTGTTTTGGGAATGGTTCATTAAATGCCAATGTGCAGCTGTTAAGAAGATCGACCAGAAATAGTGTTGTCAAAACATTCACAAAATCTACTTCCAAGGCACAGACCCTAATAGTGGGAACACCTTTATATTTGACTAGACAGGTCACTATAAACAAATTCAGTTCCAAGTCATGAAAATTTCCAAATTTTCCATTAAAGCTGCTTATTGATTTTTGCTAAAGCAGGTCATTTGCAAAATCAAATCCTAAGCATCAGATTAAAAAAAACCCAGATATTTCTGGGTCTGACTCAGAGACAGAGAATCTGTGACCTTTGAAGTCTTCAATTACTTCCTAGAACCTGAATTTTCACCTCCAAATTTCTTTTCTGAGCTTACCAAAGAACTTAGAGCAATCCCTCAGCTAAAGGTCACGGTGTTGTGTGGTGTTATCTGGGGTTTTATTATTTCCTCATAAACTATGACATTTATAAAATGTCAGCAGCTGAAGAAATCAGGGCTATATGAACATGGAGGAAGAGTGTAAAAAAAAACTTGTTTACTTTGGCAATTCCGTCAGTGGTGGTTCAGAGTTATGAGTGTAATGAAAACAAATAATCTTGTTTACAGATATTATTAATTACTGTCCCGGCTTGCCAGACGTTCATGTTAGTACACTTGGGAATAAAAATTAAGTCAAATTGTACTTTATTTAGAGTGACTGTGCTATTTTCAGTGACCACAGAAAGCTCTCTCTTGTCAGAACTAAGAGTATATCTCACTTGCTAATCCCAGCCAGGGGTGATCCCACACTCGGGTCACTCATTAGGAGAAAAGATCTCTGGGTTATCTGATTATGAGAAAAATTATTTGGGGGGAAAAGAGGGATAGTCATTGTGACAGATATTAATAATAAAGATATCTTTTATTATTAGAGATATTTATTGAAGAAAGCCTTTAGAAGGCAGTATGTGAGATGATAAAAAAGGGACAGCAGAGGAGCAAGAGTGAGCAACATCCCTGACTGCAGCTTTAGGCCAAATCTACCAGTATAAAGCAATGGAAATCCCCTATCTTGAGTTTTATTTCTTTCTTTGTTTATTTTGATTTACAGCAAGACTGGGTTCAGCTCAGGTGACTAGCTTGGAACTGGTTTTCCAACTTCCACTTGGTTAATTTACACTAATGCTTGATTGCCTATCCTCTAACCCCTGATAAACACCTACTGAAATCAGAGGGATAGAGGAAAAGAAAATCTCTATTTATCTCACTTCTTCTTTTTAATTTTTATAGTCAATGTTGAGTCACTGCAGTGATTCAGGGAAAGGAACAGCAGCTGTTACATCCACACTCCTTATTTCTGCATTCTAGGTGGATGCACTGTCTGCATGCCTGGAGCAAGGCAGGAGGATGAAAGGTTTTGGTTAAAACCAGGCAGAGAGCTGGGCACAGCTGAGGGGAAGCTCCTGACAAGAAAAATTTCCATCTCCCCAGAACTGTTGATTTCCATGTTCTTGTGTTGGAGTCACAAGTGCAATCGGGCAGCCCTGCTGTGTTAGCAGGAGCACACCTTCCCTCAGGTGTGCTTCAAGTCAGGCAGGAGGAGACACAATTCTGGGAAAACTGATTGAAATTTTGGAAAGAGATTTGTAATCTAATTGAGAATCAAGAGTTTCTTGTGGCCTTTACCAGAGGCAAAATTTGACTAGAAATTAGGAGACACAGTGGGGAAAAAAAGGTGGAGAGGGGGTGAAAAGGTAGCTGATAGTAGAGATGGAGAAGTAAATGGAAAAGGAGAGAAGTGAAAAGAGGGGGTTACAGGTATAAACAGTACAAACCAAAACAAAACCACCTCTGTAACTTAGGTATTTGGAGTTAAAATCAAACCTGTTCCTTACACACAGCAATGGAACTGATACTTCAGTTACATCAGGGCAAATTCACATCTCTGTAGACATTCTTGTTTACTTCTGGGTATCTCTATGTTATATGTAATTAAATTGTTATTTGGCATTAAATAAAAAGTGGAAAATATATTTTACCATTTTAGAGCATTGATCAGTTTATACCTAACTGCAGACTTTCTGTTACAATATAAATAGGAAGCATTAACTATGTGATCACAGTGGAAAAGGATGCTGACTGTAACAAGAGAAAGGAACGTGAAGATAGGGCTGGGAAGGGATGACATCTATTTCAAAAAATATCATAGACACAGTTGTTCACATCCAGACTTGTTCTCTTGCCTCATTATTGTTAGTGAAGGGAATCATGGTAGAGATTTACTGGTTTTTACTCTTATTTCTAAAACTGGTATCTGAATTAGGATGCTCTTTGTCTTTTTTAAATGTGTTCATAATTCTATTTGCCAGCAAAAATTGGTAACTTGCATTGAGAAGCTGATCCAGGTGTGTGGTTACTGAAAAGACACATGAAGCAGTATAAAATAGATTCAGTTGTCTGTTGACAGTGAAAGGCTACTAAATATCCTCCAGGAAACACGGGCTTCATTTCCTTCACACTTCGCTAATTCAACAAGTTTGTGGCTGCAATTTGGGGCCCCTTAAATGGCGTTTCGCGGCTTTCATCACTTTGGATTTTTTGTTTGCTTGTTTGTTTTTTAGGAAGTGAGATTCTGATCTCATTATCAGTGTAAAATCCTTGGAGTTGGAGCTGCACAAGGAAGGAAATGGGGTGTGAGCAGTCAGTATTGGCTTTGAACAACTGGGCTGAGTATGGAGCTGTTCTCTCTGCTGCCATGTCATTGTGATGAGATATTGAGACAAGCATGGATTTTGGTAAGATACTGCGGAGGGTGGAGTAGTTTTGCACCTTTTCCCAAATATATACATATCTTCTTCTTGTTTAATGCAGCGGACTTACTGGTATTTTTGGAGAGTCTTTCATGGTTTCTGCTAAGTTAATTTGTTCTTTTATTCATTACAGCATTATCACTTTTTATCCTTGAACTGCTAAGGCAACTTCACCTACAGAGGAAGCAGGGCCTGTAGAGATAATTTGGCTTTTAAAGGGAGAGTTGATTGACAGCCATTTCTTTATATTAGTAGATGAGTAGGAGAAGAAATTACATCATTTTCAATACAGTAGCAAGGTTCAGAAATGTTTTAAATAGAAAAGATACGGTCATTAAACATGGTGGAAATATTTCAGTATTTATTAATAATATCTATGATTACTCTCAGCATTTTAAATTAATCTGGTTGCACTGTTCTTAACCTTTCAGTTCACAGCTCCTCTTTACATGGGGTCCAAAGTCACACATAATCTATGGAATCAAGTGATGATTTTGTGTTGTGTTATTGATAGCATACATAATATAGTACTGGTTTTGCTCTCTGCTTCAGAACTTTTAAAACTGGAAAATAATATCATATTCAGCAGTTCATGATACTTTGAAGATGTGATTTATACCACCAAGTTTAAAGATTCATGACTTGATTCCATAAATCACACTAAAAAGATTGGTTCACCAAGTCAGCCCTTGTCAAATGTTCTTTGAACTGAGAAAAAAGGGTTAGAAAAATAAAACCTGTATGGCCTCACAAAGAAAAGAATGAATTCATATCAATTCTGTGCCTCCAGCTGTAGTGTCCCTTCATAGATAGGACGTTGGTAGCCCTGCCTCTGTCAGCACTTCTTCATCTGTGTCCCATTCTTACTCATGCTGCTTCACCTGTGAGCTGAATACTCATGAGCACAGTGGAACATGACTGTTCTGCTGCAGCAGCAGCAACTTCTTCAAATTTGTTGGTCCATCTTCTTAAAAAAATGTGAATCATTATTAGTAGCTCCCACCCTTTGTCAAATTTCACTGAAATAATTCATTCTTTCTATGATTCATCTCAAATCTGCTGGAATCTGTTGAGATAGAGAAAATCATCCCAGATAACTGCAACGTCACAGAAAGACCAGGAAATGACAAAGAAAATATATAATGAAGTTAAAAGTTCTTGAGTATAAACTCTGTTATGGGCAAAACCATTTTCTCAAGACAAGAAACACACCCTGTAAATGATGAAGAATATAAAAATCAGTGTAATCTTTCAATTAAAAGAAAATCAAATACCACTTGACTGAATTCAAAAGAGGGTGCAGGGTGCATCTAAGATGAAGCAGAGTTTGTATAAGCTAACTCTCCACATACCAAGAAGATCTAGCTAAGATGCGGCTTTATAATGAAAGTGGAAGTTTGGAGAAGGAAGTAAAAGTAGGCAGCCAGCTGAATACTTTCTGTCAGACTCATTTTCTTCCATATCATGAGCTTGATATGATTAAGGAAAATGAAAGCTGAAGTTTGGCTTTCAACAATGGGCAAAAAGAGGACATGTATGAAAAGTTTTCTGAATTAACTCTTACTATGATGTCTGAAACCTTTCACACAGCCCTGGACTTCCCTCTGCCCTCTACAAAGGTAAGTTTGGAATATTTTTTATTTGCTTTTCATTAATCAAAGCCACAAGCAGTCATATACCTGTTTGCCTCTCTTCTAGGATGGTATTGGAATCCTGCTGTCTGCCTTGCAGCAACAAAATGCTGTTACCACAGGCTCAGAAGAGATGCAGAGGAAAATCAGCCCAGGTCAAGGTAGTCATGGACTTGAACCCTCTTTCTCTCCCCTCTCCTGCCTCAGCACGCCTTGTAGCTTACCCCAAACCTGGCCTGCTGCTCTTTGGGCATAGCCTATGTGACTGCAGCCTCAGATTTACAAAACTGTTTTCAACCTCTTTTTTGCTGCTGCATCAATTATTCATTACTATATTATGTAGTTGCTGTCACCCCAATTACTGATATTATTACAAAAAAACCTTCAAATATGCTTTTTTCCTTTTCCAAACTCATGCAATAGAGACAAATAGAGTTCTTCTTTAAGATAGTGAAGGCACACTTAACATCATTTCAGATCTGTAACCCCCTGCTGACCTCCAGCACTTTTAAGCCAGTAAAGAACAAATAACAGTGTAACACTGACTACTGTCCCCACAGCGAGGGAAAAATAAACAACAGCAGAGCAACTTCAAACCCAGCGACTTAATATGAATTCAAGTGAAATTGTTTTAGGACTTATGATCCCTCTGTCCTTAGGTGTTCAGAGAGGGATGCCTCTGATATATAGCACTGATAAGAGGCTTATTCCATTAAGCTGTGGTGATTCTCGCTTTCATGCACCATTTGACAGAGAAAATGAGAATTTGCAGAAATAATAGCTAATGTAAAGTATATCATGTCGCAGTGCAGTTAGACAGGTAGGAAATAAAGTTTATGTATTATGTTAGAGAGTGGTTTGCACATTTTATTGTATGTGCGCAGAGGAGATCTTTTGGGGTTGGTTTTTTCCACACCAAATTTAAAACTATGAAGAACATTGGGTTTGGATCAAGGTGTATTCTCTTAACAGAGGGTAGGATTTCAGTTTCAAATAAATATTCTTACACAAGTCATAAAGGTTGAATTAAAACTGGATGAAGAAAAGGAAAGCTGTAAACAGAAGCAAGAGGAAAATAAAATGGTAGTTGGCTTAAATAAAAGTTTTATACTTCCATAGCCTACCTTATATCTTCAGACACACACTGACACCTTAATGCTTAAGTAATGCTTCTGGGACATTTTTTCAGGGCTATTTCAAAAGCTTCTCACACTGGCTCTCACCCTGCTTGCTGAAGTCCACACTGAAGAGGGATTTCTTCTCCGTGCATTTCTACTAAGGGGAGGATGGCATTGCAAACATCAAGAAAATGCCCTTTAGTTAATGTTTTTGACACCTAAGAATAGATTGGCAATAATTAAATAATATGTAGAACAGCAAGTTGTGAAAGTCACTTGTAGTGGTAAAATATATCACAGCCTGTTAAAATTTCCAAGATTTTTGGGTGCCTCATAAGCTCTAAGGTGGTAGATATTTTATTCCTGCTGCACTTTAATGCATCCGTAACTTGATGGCCCTTGTGAGCAATAATCTGAATTGTCTAGCAGAAGAACCATTTACCATTATTCACAAAAAAGAGAATAAGTAACTTAGGATATAACTGTTTCTATAAGAAAATAAAGTGACTATGGCAACTTATATAATGAAGGAAATCGTAAGCACTATTTTAAATTGTGGTCTTTTCATGGCTGTGCATAAGAAATTAGAGGGGGGATGTAATGAATTTGATTATTTCCCACACTTCAGAAACGAGAGATGAAGGAAAGGATGGACTTTGCTCCATTCCTTCATACAATGCTATTAGAGGAGATTTAGCTTAACAGGATTTCACAAACAGGCCTCAATTATTTTTAATAGTGCTGACAGTTGCCTGGAAACTTTTCCTACACTCAAGAAACAATAAACGATCAAAACATTTTAAATTTATCTGAAAATTGATTGTTTTCTCCTCTGCAGCCCTTAAATAGAAGATATAAAGGAGGAAAAACTCTGTAAGAGTGTGTGTATTGGTTCAGTAAGTGAAGCAATGTCCTAAGATGTGTAAAACCTGGGCTCATTTCACTGGTCAGTTTGTTTGGGAGGGAAAAATTGTTCTCTATGACCATGGACATTGCACCAAAACAGACAAGTTAAGGGACTCTCCTACAGGAGAGTGCACCGGCAAATGAGTAATCAGCTTGTAAAAAACATATGCTTTTTTCATCAAAATTTACTTAGAAGCTTCCTTTTTTTTTTTTTTGGCATGTATAAAACAATGTACTTTATTATCTCCTTAAGATTTTCTTTATGTCAATCCTAATCATAAAGAATAAGCAACTTTATATTAAAATATTGTCAGATTCTCCAAAGTCTTTGTCATTTGTTTATGATGACCTGCTTATCTCTAAATTTAACACACGTTATGTTGTTTCAGCTTTCAACTCTCTGTTCACCTTCCTGCTACCACACTTTGTTGTATTTCAGACATGCAAAGGCTGAAAATACCTCATTGCTTTCAAACTGAAGAAGAAATTTGCAAGTGGTCACAGAGTTCTAGTGTTCCAGCCTTTACTTTTTAGATGTCTTGATCCTCCGAGGATAGCAGAGAACATTTGCTCTTTGTTCCTTTGGAAACTTTTTATTAGGAGGGAAATACCCAAAAAACTGCTGTTTGGGGAACTGGGAAATGGAATCACTAATTTTGCTTTCCACTGCTTCTGCTGCTGAGTGTAACTTCCCTTTTGCTGCTACTTCCATGTTATGACAAGTAACTGCTCCAGTTCAAGACTATGGTTCTCAGTATATGTGACAGTGTTCTGAAGTACAAAACTGATTTATAGGCCATGTAAACATAATATGAGAGCTCAAGGTGTGGTAGCAAATGGAAGAACATTAGAACTCAGTGCAAAAAGAATGTGCATGTCTAAATACTTATTTCTGTACTTGCCTTGAGGCAATTTTTAACTACATTTTTTTTTCAGCTACTATATTATTTAGTGTAGCAGGAATCACTAAGAGAAATAGGGAGAGTGTAACTGAAGATGGCAAGTCATCACTGAATGTAATAGGTTTTTACCACCTTGTCTACTAATGTTAGAACATGGCAGACATCACTGCTTTCCTGGGTCAGCCATATGCACCAAATATGCTGTAATAAATTTTTCAGAGCTTCCAATTCTGTTGCTCCCATAAGTTCCCAGTAGCCATCATAATCTTGTCTTTAAAATATAGCAGTGTAATGCAGAACTGTGATGAAAAGGTTCTCAGTCTTTGACAAGGGAATAACAGTTTAATTTCATGTTTGAAAGCTAAATATTTTTAGTGGTTGCTCTAATCTTTTGCTTTTCTATTTATTGTCTTCAGGATAAAAGTTTCTGTTTTAGGCGAATGTGTTTCCATTTATCTTGATTTCACAAGTTTTTTTCTATATTTTGTAGCACAGAAGTATATCTATTTTCAGGACTGTGATTATTTGAGATGTGGTTTTCTTCAGAAGCACAGAACCCAAGGTATTTACAGAGTACAGGAACAGCATCTATCATTCCAAAGGCATTGAATCTGACTTCTAGATGGTAAGAGAGTGACTTTTGCTGTTAGCATTTTGTGTTTGAGAAAACTGTAGGTTAAGCCCTCTTCACCTGTTCACAAATGATGTGAACTAACTACACTTGTATGAACAAAACAAGTTCACACAATTCCTGGGATGTGAATTCCAATCCAGTCAAGAGAATCCCATGAGACAGTGTGCAAAGGACTTCTTCATTGCAAATACCATGGCATGAAGGAAAAGGTACCTTACCCTTCATTTCAAAATCCAGTCTGAGAGGTGATTAAAGAAATAAACAATACCTCATTATTGTGACTACAATGTACTGAGTATGATGTCATGATAAAGGTTCTCAGTCTATTACTGTACTATCATTAATGACTAGGAAAGTATACTTCCTTCAAGCTTTGTAAAAGTGATTTTGAAAATTCTATTTTGTAACTCAGGAACTCTGTATACAGGGAATGAAACTTTTTTGGATCAAAAATAACCATTATGTTGTTTCAATGCAATAAGCTCAGTCATCATAACCCATTGTTCAGTATAGAAGACACACAGATTTTTCCTGGCATAATTTATGCATAAATTTCTTCTGAACTGATGAATTTTTATTGGTAAATACACCAAAATTTATTTGTTGTTCTGCTCTTGATGTTTAAAGTACTACAAAAGTATGTACTGAAAAGACTGCATGATACGTTCTAAGCATTTTTTTTTCCCACAAGGCTACTTTTTTAAAGATTGCTGAGGTTAAAGTAATGTTTGTTTAGGTACCAGACTAAAATGACAATTTCAATATTTTTTTTCTACTGGAACATAAAAAAATTCTTATTTTATTACAGTGGAGTGTTTTCAGTGCAATCTGTTCTAGGAAATAATGATTTGGCTGTCATGGACAATAAGAAGGCAAACTCAGACGCTGTAAACCAGACAGTTTTCCAATAAAACCTGAGCTGGTACTACCAGCTAGTTTTATGGAGACTGATAACATGCGGATTTTATGACTACTCTGTAACTCGAGCTGGGGATCGGCCAGTGACAGAAGTGAAAATCCTCATATTCCACCACAGAGCTCCCCTGCTATTATTAGTGGTGTTACACCACCATCTACAGGCCCAGCTGAGACTGAGCCATGGTGAAGGAATCCCAGCTACACCCACATTATAGCTACTAGTTCCTCTTTGAGCTAATACATACAAATACTTTAAACTAGTTATGTACAACCACAGTACGACTTGAAAGGCATTTCATACCAGTGTGAAATGTTCTCTGTAGTGTGTAACCTGAACGTTTTGCGTGAGTGCCAGAAAAGCAAGTCCTGTTTACACTCATCCTTCAGTCCAGTAGGATTAATAAGATCATTTCAGTACATGCTTGGTTTTGGCCTAATGGAGGATTTAGGACATAGTGAAAAATCTAATTTCCCCTTAAAATGTGAAGTCAATATATGAGAAACATTTTCCTTCCCAGAATTTCTTGAACAAATCAGCTCAGAAGGTATTTTGAGTTTAACAATAATTGTAACTTCCTGTTTTGAATCACCTTTTGCATACCAAGATTTTGCCCTTTTACAGCCCATTTTGCTGAAAGTTGTCCAAACGTGACTTGTCACTGTCAGGCAGTTGCACTATCTATGACAACTTGCTGAATATCTCCTAAAGGAATCCTTCTTGACTGTCAGGACTGAGAGTAAACCCCTGGCGATCTAGCAGAAAGGTGAAGGGTTTTTCAGGAAGGGTATAGTTCAGAAATTCTCACTCAGGAAAGTAAAGGTGGTTTTAAATTTTATTTTAAAAATATGTTCTTTGCATCTTCTCATTATTTTAGACCCGAAAGGTGAGGATGTGGTTTTGAAACAGTCGTGAGAGAGGACCAAACACCCTCACAGCTGGATTTGCAAATGTCTTTGGCTGAGTTAATTGATGAGAGGTAAGTAGATTGTTATGCTGCTGTTTCTTTGGAATTGTCTAAAAATGAGGATTTAATCTGTCTGGAATTCATGGCATAGTTTCCTTGGTGTGATATAATCCTTTATACAGGCAAATTTTTCTTAACAAGCCCTGAATGATGATTTCCTGCCTCATTTATGGCAGCTTATCTTTAAAGGTTTAGAAAAGACCAACACACCTAAAAATAGATTGTAAAAACTGTGCTTGGATCAGGTAGCTCTCAACAACCCTGGGAGCTCCAGTGGTCATCACCAGCTTGGGTCTCCTTGTATTCAATGTGGGTTTGGATAGTGAAATTATTTACCACATGCAGCTGAATGTGGACTGCATAAAGAAAGATTAGTGTGAAATTCAGATATAGAAAGTCTCAACCAAACTCCAGTCTATCCCCACAGCACTCAAACATCCACTGTGTTTTCACTGGGGCATTTCTCAGCGTCTCTGAGTAGTGCCCCTGGACACACTCAGAGCAGCAGCTGTGTGGGCAAGGCTGCCAGCTTCTCCCATCTGCCCCTAAACTCACCTCTGAGTCAAACGAGGTCAAATGAGGTGACATTTTGACTTCATTTTTTGGAGCTCTGGGGAGCATTCATTGCTCATGTCTGATGCGTAAGAGTGACATTAAAATGTGTGGCAGCAACCGCAGGGAGATGAAGGTAGAATGTGTCCAAGAGAGGAGAGAGCTGATTCAGTGCCTCTCCCAGATGGAGAGGGTTTGGTTTATCCCTCCTGTGTTTTGACTTCCTGTGGTGAATCCATGTAGAAAGAACATGAGACCCACACATTCACACTGGTGAAGGAACATTCCTGGTCCCTGCAGTGAGCAAACCCCTTAATTACAGCCAGTGACAGATGAACGGAAACGCTCAGGACTTTCCATGTGCACATCCCCCTGTGGAGACAGAACTAGGAGCTCATGTTCTAGCAAGTAATGAAGCTTTATAAATGTCATTTTTAGCTGAATTAAATTACACAAGTCCATGATTAACCAAGAGATCAGGCAAGAAAGACTTGAACATCCTGCAGCTTTTATAGGACTCCACATAAGGCATTATGAGACACTAAGGCATAGGAGACACTAATCCTGCAGACTGGTTGTTTATGAACTACCCACACATACCCGTGATTAAATTTATATTAATTTTTGTTGTAACTGATCTAAGGAACTCCTTATTGTCAGAACTTTTAATTATAAGATATAAATTAGCCAATCATCTCTAATACAAATTGCTATTCTAATTTATTCTAATTCCAATAAAAACCTAGCCGAGTACTAAAGTTAATAAAGAAAAGTGATGTGATGTAGTTCTGGTTCTTGTGCCCATGATGAATTTAGTTACGAATCCTGACACAGCTGCAGCAAACAAGCAAATATTGACTCTCATATTTCCAACCTCTGTTGAAGCTACCTTTTTTCTGTTTGTTTTAAAATATAAACCTTCTCCTTGCTGATTCCAGATCTTAGACTGAATTTTTTACACTGTTCTACATTTTAATTATAGTTAATTACTGTAACATACAGTTACTTAAGGTGGCTGTGTGAAGAATTATCCTTGCAAAGACCCATCTTTTCCTGTTAAAATGATACGTTTAAACTCCTAAATAAATCTGGATAGAAGGTTCTGTATGGGGTGTAGTTTTTAAAGAAAATTCTAGAGCCAGTTCCACATATGCAGCAACCCGCAAGTTTTTGGGGTTTTTAGCACTCATAAACTCTTGTAAACTGTGTTTGGCACCTTCCATTTGGATTATCTGTTGAAGACCCACCTGATGAAAATCCAGCCGTGGGGAAACAGTTTGGGGTGAAACAAAGAAATGGGACAAAGGCTGGTACCTGATGCCATCAGTTTAATGCTGACATTGTGTGTTCACTCACTGCCTGAGCCTCAAGTAGCTAAAATGAAACATTTCTGTAGCTGTAGACAGTGCCATTTTGGCCACGATCACAAGGTGGCATTGTTACAAAACCCTTCCCATCAAAAACGCTATGCTTCTATAGGTAGGAAAAGTATATCTATTTTGCCTTTGCTTAGACATGGAGGAGTGTTTATAGCTTGAATACAAGCACCTCTTTTTGCCTTTAAATTATGTTTAAATAATTTAAGTATTGAATTATTGCATTATTATTTAAATGGTGCACTTCTGAATATTCTTAAAGTGTCAAATATCTTCTGTGATGTAGTACATAGATAAATATTCCACAGGATGATCAGTGCTTTGTCTGCAGTGATAATGGCTGACACAATGATCATACAGCTTTCTAAAACGAAACTGAGGAAAGGATCTAAAGTGATTGTAGTAGAAGTTACAACAGTTCCATAATCTATGTAAAAGCACTGTGGGGTCACTGAGGGTACTTACTGCTTTGTCAGAAATAAGGGGATCACCACACAGCAGATCATGTGGATCAACAATCTAAGAGTTGTGGGGGGGGAAAAAAAAGAAAAGTTCTCTCAAAGTGTACAAAGAGGGAGGAAGCCTGGCAGACACATGAAGTAATCCTTCTGTTCTCCTCCCCCAGGAAAAGGCTTCACCTGAGGTAATGAGTCCCCTTTGTCCTTTCAGGGAGATATGGATCCACTGGAGAGAACTCAGGAGGAGGAGTGAGAGTGGTTGGAAGTTCAGGAAGAATATCAAGTAGTCTGAGAAAGTAGCATGGGAATATCAGTTTGGAATAAGGAAACAGAGTAATGAGGCATTCAATACATTAAATAGATACTTTGGAAGGTTAGAGGGTTTAAATTATTTAAATATAGATTAGAAAGGTAGAGGCAGACATTTGTCCAAAATGACATGGTTAAAACTGATACTGGTTTGGGTGACTTGTGGTCTAAAAGCCAAGATAAGGTCTCTGTTTAGTTTTCCATGCATATCTGTAGACTGACAGTTCAACAAACTCTCATTCTCAACCTCACACTTTGTTTAGTTAACAGGACAGGGGCTGGAGCTTTGTTCTGGCTTTTGAAAGCTGGGATAGCGAATTGTGTAGTGACTTAGTTCTGTCACTCAATTGCTTTGGCTCTCCAGAACCATGTGCCCTAGCACCTAGTAGTTATGTGTCTTTGTTTCTGCAGGAAGTAACTATTCTGTGTTGAGTATCTGTTTATGGCCCTGAATTGGAATTACAGTGTAATACAGGGGAATGTAGATATGGAAAGATAGCCAAGGAAAAGTGTGACCAGTGGCTAATGAATTATTGCTATCAGAATGCACAACTGGCAGTTGGATACAGCTAGACTTAGTCATAGCAAGGAACACGAGGAGAAATACCCAAAGTCAACACAATAAAATCAGGTTTCACAGGCAACTGAGAACCAAGGGAGACAGCAAAGTGATGTCTTGCAAAGCACATGGAAATGAGCATTACTGGATTCTTGGGTAGCAAAGACACTGCCATGAACATCAGGACGTTTCTTCTGGTGCAGAATGTGGGCCACTGGCAATTTGCCATAAACTCCTCTCCTTGTCATCTCCTCCTTGAGATGATCTGGTGTCACTGACTCGTAGGACCCCACCAGAGGAGCATTAAACAAGGTGTGACATGAGAGAAGAGAGGGAGATACCAGGGACTGTATGCAGAACCATTTTCCCTCATCTTCTTCACTCTCCCTTTTGCTGATTACAATTAAATTCAGCTAGTAGCTATTTTCTGTCTGATAGGACATTTTTGTTAGACTAACAAGAAATTCTTGGCTCATTGCAGACTCCCTTTTTGTCCTATGACAAATTTTATTGCACTTCACTTGCATAAAACAGGGAGGGAATTGTGCTGTTTATATGTGATTAAGTATTTAGCAGCTATATGTCTGAGTGTACTTTAATAAAAAATTATATAGCAGCTAACAAGAGACAAGTAAATTCTAGGATAGCTGTTGCTGTTCAATTCTCTTTGGAGACTATTTTTAAATCCAAAGTGCACTTATGTAAAGGAAAAAACCTAAATCTCTTCTTCAGTTTTTCACATATTTCACATATTAAAAAAAAAATTCCAGTGGGGAAAAAAGTCCTATTATTTTGTAGAAGTGGCATTTTGATGAGATTAACTCAGTTTAGGCATAATTTAAATCAGAAAAGTACATCTACAAAATTTTTACAGTACACTAGCAGATAAATACTTTATACATTTCTTAAATTAATTCTATATGCTCCTTAAATATGTGCAATTGTTATTAACATATTTCTGCACTGCTTTATGTAAAGTGCTTGATTCTCTTCACAGTTAATTAAGCCATTTGCTGTTCAAATTGCTGTAATCACTGTAACAGAGAGTGGTTTTAAGGATCACATACCACACCTGTTTCTCAAAATGTTATTTCAAATTTTGAAAAACTGAAGATAGATCTTTCCAACAATAAGATAATTTTTATTTATTCTTTCTACCACTGATCCATGTCCCACCTCAGCAGTACCTGTTTGGATGAGTTTAAATGCGTAAAGCATAGAAGTGTTGCCTGGGTTCTCTGGGAAGCCAAGTGGTGCAGGTCAGAGTGAGTACAAGCAGCTCTCTGCTCCCCTCCCTGTGTGATTTTAAGACAGCTTTTTTCACCTGCAACCCAACAATAGATTAATACAGGCAGAAACTGCAATATCTCTGCTTCTCCTTATAACCACCGAGTGTCACCGAGATGCCCAAGTTAATCCTCCAAACATTGTGGTTCGTGCGTTTGGAATGAAATCCAAGCTCCAAAAACCAGGGGTTGAACAGTTCCCGGTTCGTCTCACTGCCTCCAGGGCCATCCCTGGGAGCTCCTAGAGAGCCAGCAGGAGGTGGGGCTGGAATTCTGCCCAGCCTGCTGTTCCCAAGGGCTGGGACTCTGTGCTGAGCCACAAGGGACACAGCAGCACCCTGACAGAGCCTCTCCAGGAGACGCTGCCTCTGGGTTAGGTGGGTGCATCTCCTGCTCTTCCCCTACTTCTAGCTCAGCCTTTTAGGTCTATTTATCAATATGCCTGAAAGCTGCCATAACTAAGCTCACACTTAAGTAGTTGAGATGCTGTGATCTGTTTGCCAGCTGGCAGTTTGAGATTAAATCAGCTCGACCTCGTGCTTGCTGGCAGCCTTCTGTTTGCACCTGCAAACACACGTAGCATTTCCTCGAAAGATTTCTTTGAAATTTGCTGTTTGTTGGGAGCACCTCGAAAGGCCTGCACTCCAAAACTCATTGCTTCAAGAAGATGGGAAAATATCAAAGCATTGCTAGAACAATCCTTCCAAAAGTCTGTGATGAGATAGGGTTGAATTAGAACCCAGTGAGGTAGATTTTCACGCATGAGCTCTCAAATGTGTCTTTTTTTAATAAATAAGGAAAAGAAAACATAAACAGGAGTGCAAAGAAACAGTACCAGATGAATTTTCCTTTTTTCTAATTCATTTCTTGCTTTTCTGTACTCTTTTTCAGTCATTTTCTTCCTTTTTATTATTTTAATAAGGACTAATTATGGGGAGTTGTTAGTACATATGAAGTAATTTTAAAATCTGAATGTAGTTAAATGCATGTGCATCTGAATAATCAGTGTATCCCAAGGCAACCTAATATACACTGCATTTTGCTACACAGTTGGGTTTAGAAAAATAATTTTCATTATTACAATTGTTTTGGTTTAATGGTATGGTAATTATTGTGGGTAAGCATTTATTTCACAAGTATTTTTCTTTTTTCTGTGAAAAGATTTAATAGAAAAGGAGTATTGTATTTTGAGAGCTTCTTGGCATTTTAAAAAGTCATAAGCAAGATAAACTATAATTATTTTTGAAGACATAGGTACTGTTTGCTCTTTTTGCAGCATGAATTATCTACTAATCTCATAATAACTCAATCAAACTTGAAACAATAAATATTCTAGCTGCCTCTTACAAAAGTCTTCTTAGAAGTTTCTGATCTTTCCATAATGGAACAGGATTTCATCTAATGGAATCGCATTGTCAAAACAAACAGAAGTCAAAGACTTTAACAAAATAATTTTAGCTTAATCAAGAAAACTACAGTGAAGAAGTACACTTAGAAGACTGAAAATCACCTTTTGCTCTTTCATTTGCCAAAGTTCTTATATTTCAGATAACAGGAAATTAATGGGTACAAAAATGCCTCTCAATTTCTGATGTCATTCTGACCATGTTCTTTCTTAGGTTACTTTGTTTTTTGGATCCTGGATGTTTAATATGTTATGATGCCAAAATACATTTTCTGAGGAGCTAAAAGCATAAGGAAGATAGCTAGAGCTAAGCCATTACTTGCTGTGTTCTTAATGTTCTATAGGTGAGCTGCATTAAACTGCTGACCAGTTGATCACAGAATATCCTTATGCCCTTCTTCTCTCAACCTACAGCAGCTGGAGATTCCCTGAAGACACTGTGGCCCTTGGAGATCTCTCACTGGAGCAGGTTTGTTTGAGGAGGAGGAGCAGGGAGGGACCTTAATCCCCAACCTACTTCTGCTGCTGAAGGGGCAGGAAAAGAAGTTGAGTTGAGCCCAGGAAAAGATGAGGAGGAGGTATTGGTGTTTATTTTCATCTGTTTCTCACTATCCAAATGTATTTTAGATAGCAATACATTCAAATCCATCTTGCCCAAGTTTGTTCTGTCCTAGATGAGATCCAGTAAGTGATCTTCCTGTCCTTTATCTTGACCCATGACCTCTTCCATCCTATTTTGTCCCCTTGCCCTCCTCAGGAGGAGCAGAGTGGGGTGAGCATGTGGGCGAGTGTTTGGATGCTGGCCAAGGGGTTATCCACCACACATTTACATTCAGATTATACCATTTCTATTTTATCCAGATTAAATGATAGTTGAGCATAAATTACTTTCTTACTTTGCATTTCTGTTGCATATTCTAAATTTGTTACATCCAATCTCGTTTTATAGACTCTCTTCATTGCTAGACGTGACAGAGTATTTTTACCTTATCAAATAGAAGGGTGAATGTCCTGCTGCATTTTCCTCTGTGTTAATACACACTTACTCTGGAAAAGAGAACAGAAATTCAAGGACCTGTAAGCTTGTCCTCATATTCTCCATGGGAATAGAAGGTAGGATTCCTGATTATTTCAGTCCTAAATCTGTCATTTCTTTGTGGAGCAGCAAGAAATTACTAAAGAAGCTGTCAAAAAATACCATGGTTGTATGACTGAGATGAATCTACTCTTCCAAAGATTATGGTAAGAAGTGTTGAATTTTGCTGATAGATTGTAAGCTACACATTGAATCTGTTAAACAGTGTTTGGGCACAAAAAATATGAAAAAAATTGACTTAATATATTTTTGTAGCACCTTTTCAAATACATGTAGAGAACCCTTCAGAGACCAGAAAATCATGTAAATACAGTTAACTTT
Source organism: Grantiella picta (assembly GCA_013397955.1). NCBI lineage: Eukaryota > Metazoa > Chordata > Aves > Passeriformes > Meliphagidae > Grantiella > Grantiella picta. The sequence continues at coordinate 124,149 of VZRM01008535.1, read as the reverse complement.
CACTTCTCTCCAGGTATCATTCTTGGGGTTAACCAGTTCATGGTGTGAGGGACACATGGGATTATCTCCTTCTCCTTGCAAACTGTGGAGCATCTTCAAGGCTTAGACAATTTTCTGTATTGTTTCACTGAAGGAAGCCAGAATTTAAAACTAGCTATTACGGAAATCACAAATAACTACCCAAAGCTACAGTATTTGCACAGTTCCAGTATTCATACTTTACCTGTCCATGCAGTCAGGGAGGATGGGATTCTTCAGGTGAAGCCATTTAAAATGTCTGGCTCTAGCCTGAGTTGTTTTCAGCACTGTTTACAGAGGTAGCTGCTGGCAGGGGGCACTTGAACACAAAGTCTGTCTGCATGTGTCAAGTTTTTGATTAATCATGATAGCCTCCAATGCTGTGAATCCATAATCAATCATAATATTTCATTAACTCTGGATGATTCAATTACTTTATAACTTTTTGTAAAGCCTACAGGTAGTTAAGCTGTCTTTCTTTATATTTTTCATATATTTCAATATTTAAATATAGATCTGAATAATTTCTGTTCTATCTGATGAAATTATTACTTTTAATAGTGTATTTATTTAGTTTCATTTATTTCTTACTGTTTTATCATACTGTATTTCTCTTAGGAAGAAAAGAATGAAAATTTAATAATGAAATTTTAAACTCTTTTGTTGGTCTTCGATGAACATTTTTACAATTTATTCTAAAAGGAAATAATAGGATACTTTTACCAATAACAAAATAAAAGGAATCCTGAAGATTCAGAAGCCTGAAGGTGACTTTTATCTTCCTGTGTCACAGAGGAAAACAATTACAAATTAGCTGCTCTTCTAACACAATATACATGCTTTTTGTACATCCTTTTATGGCTGCCAATATGAGCTACTGTAGGGGACTCTTCTTTCCTACAGAATGCACCAAGAGGAATCTTTTTCTGGCTTTTGTCATCTCTTCTACAGCAATATATTCGATTTCCTATTTTTATAATTCTGATGGCCTTGCTGCTCTAGCTAAAAGTAAAGTTCAAAGCAATGATGACAGAGAAAAAAAAGACATACTTTTTACCAAAAAAAGTGATGATCTTCACATGGAAAGTGAAAAGAGTTTACTTAAAAAAAAGTTTAGAAATTTCAAACAAATCTGGGAGAAAGAAAATGGAGAACTACCACCTGAAAACAAGAAATCTGAGAATAAAACCACATCCACTTTGACACAATCATTTACATTCATTATTAATGAAGAAGAGAAGTGTAAAGATAAAACACCTTTCTTGGTATTGCTGATCTCAACAACAGCAGCTGAAATTGAGCACAGGAATTCCATCCGCAGTTCCTGGGGGAATGAAGCTGCAGTTCCAGGCGTTGACATTGTCCGGTTGTTCATGCTTGGCATGGAGACCAACGGTGCAAATGAAGATCTGCTGCTGAGAGAAAGTGAGCAACACCATGATATTATCCAACAGGACTTCCTGGACACTTACAACAACTTAACTCTTAAAACACTGATGGGCATGAGGTGGGTGGCCTCTTACTGCAACAGCACGAGGTTTGCCATGAAGACAGACACTGATGTTTTTGTCAATACAATGCACCTGATTGAAAAGCTCCTGAGGCCTCTCCCGCCTCCCACCCAGAATTATTTCACAGGCTGTTTGATGAAAGGGCACCGTCCTATTCGGAATAAAGGTAGTAAATGGTACATATCAGAAGACGAATTCCCAGGAAACAGTTATCACCCTTTTTGTTCAGGAACTGGCTATGTCTTTTCTGGAGACCTGGCTGCAAAAATTGTCAGAGCGTCTTTAACCGTTAAATACATACATTTGGAAGATGTTTATGTAGGGTTTTGTCTTAATGCAAAGGGAGTAGAAATAGTACCTCCACCTCATCATTCACTGTTTAACATATACAAGGTCCCATTTTCTCCTTGTGTGTACAATAATATAATTACATCTCATGACATTCAGCCATATGAGCACATAGACTATTGGAAAACACTTCAAGAGAAGAAACACTTGTGTTAGAAGAGAAAGGTCTATACTGGAGCATCCCGGGAACTTTCCATGACAATGGAAAACGCAGGAGATGTTTTCTTAGTAGGAACAGAATATCTGTGTAGTGATCACCTTCGAGGTCCAGGTACATCATGAATCAGGTGCCTAGGTTTTGTCTTAGGTTGCATCTAAAACATTTTTCCTTCATAAAGAAGCCTATCTCTGTTGAATGCATGCTGATTGGTACATTACTTAGTTTTGGATGAAGCATCAATTAATTTTTATGCCACTTTAAAATGCAGCAAGAGACCATATCAACACTACTGAAGAAGAAGCAATGAAGATGCAATGAAACTTGTTTTTTCATTAACAAGTAATAAGTGAACGTGTACATTTTATATTGCTCAGATGTAATTTGTCCACATACCATTAAATGTACTTGTGTGGCATTCCAGTGTGACTAAAGAAGAGAGCTTGCATGATAACCTGTGCTGGGGAATTAGTGCCAGAAATGTGGACAGAAACTGCTTCTTCAGAAAATCTAATATTAGCATTTCCCAGATCTCAATGAGTGCACAAAGTGGCTGCTACTCTCTGTAGCTGTATATACAAAGAGCACCTCACACACAAGATACCACTTATTTGTTATCACAGAGATATAATAAAAAGAGGAAAATTAAATGCTGATAGACTGTCTTGGTAGAAATATATTAAATTACATTTTAGGGCATTGAACTATGTACAAAATATCCTCATAGTTAAGTAAAAAATAAGATGATGCTTAGTAACCTCAGAAGATAAAAGTTTCAGTCCAAATCCCTATCAGATGCACATGGGAATCCAAATGTCAGTGACATAAATACCAAATACTGGAGGTAAAGTAAATATACGTTATATGCATCGTCACTGACATTTCCTAAACATACATTATGGTATTTAATAAAGAAACCCCTGAATCCTGCAGTGCAATCCTTCTGTGCTCTGTGCAACAAGTGCAGCTCCATTCCACCCAGGACTGGTGGGAATCTGTCCTGCAGCCACTGAATGCAACGCATTTCCCCCTTATGGGAATTTGGTCTTACACTTTTTGATTAAGTAATATTATTACGTATCTAATACATACACAGGACACCTTTTCTATCTCAAATCAGTGCCTGTTCATCTGGACATTCAAGACTTTTTTGCATCAGGAAAGATACAGCTAACAAGGACAACGTTCCCTCAGGGCTTTCCTGGGTCTTCCACTATTTTCTAAAATTTTAGTAGAAGTTTTACAGGATGTTTAAAAAACGGGTCCTTTTTTGACACAATACATTGCTGACCTGACAGCAGCCACGATATCTTGTATAGCTGACACCTTTACCTTCCATTAACAATGTACTGCGCTGAGCTTTGATGTGTGTTCCCTTTACTTGGGTGGGAAACACCACGACATGGCAGTGCAGTAACAACACATAAAGGTGAGCAAAACCAAAGAAACTTAACCTTCACGTGTTCTCCTACTACCTGAATGGTACTAGAATTCTCCAGGTTATTCAGTAACTACTGAAGATAGTGACCCAGCAGAAAAGGACCTGGGGGTCCTGGTTGACAGCAGCTGACCAAGAGTTAGCATCTGCCCAGGTGGCCAAGAAGGCCAAGGGCATCCTGGCTTTTAGCAGGGATGGTGTAGCAGCAGGACCAGGGAAGGGATTGTCCCTCTGTATCAGGCACTCGTGAGGCCTTACCTCAAACCCTGTGTTCAATTCTGGGCCCCCCGCTCCAAGGAAGACTTTGAGATGCTGCAGTGAGTCCAGAGAAGGACAACAGAGCTGGTGAAGTGCCTGGAGCACAAGTGTGAGGAGGAGCCTAGATAAAAGGAGGCTCAGGCGAGACCTTGTCACTCTCCACAACTCCCTGACAGAAGGTTTTAGCCAGGCGGGGGTCAGTCTCTTCTCCCAGGTCTCTTCTCCCAGGCAACCACTGACAGGACAAGAGGGAATGGCCTCAAGCTCCACCAGAGGAGATTCAGGTGGGACATTAGGAAGAATTTCACAATGGAAAGAGTTAAACATTCAAACAGGCTGTTCAGGGAAGTGGTGAAGTCACCATCACTGGAGGTGTTCAAGAAATGACGGGACGTGGCGCTCAGTGCTGTGCNCTCCACAACTCCCTGACAGAAGGTTTTAGCCAGGCGGGGGTCAGTCTCTTCTCCCAGGTCTCTTCTCCCAGGCAACCACTGACAGGACAAGAGGGAATGGCCTCAAGCTCCACCAGAGGAGATTCAGGTGGGACATTAGGAAGAATTTCACAATGGAAAGAGTTAAACATTCAAACAGGCTGTTCAGGGAAGTGGTGAAGTCACCATCACTGGAGGTGTTCAAGAAATGACGGGACGTGGCGCTCAGTGCTGTGCTTTAGTTGGCATGGAGGTGCTTGGTGAAAGGTTGGGCTCGATAATCTTGGAGGTCTTTTCCAACCCAAATGATTCCATGATCGTATAAGAAGAGGTAACAGAGGCTTCACCATAGCCTGAAGCTGATTGCACAAGCAGCACAGTTGGTTGCATAACTAGTGGCTTGCCAGCTGTCTAAATAAAAGGCTATAAAAATTTAATTTGGAGTCTGTGAAGTCTGCCACACCACTGTACAGTTATGGAAGCAGTGAGAGTTTATAACTCCTAGCAGGAATAAATACGAATCTGTTAAAAGCTATAGAACTGTTAGCAAAATGAACCAGTTCATCAGCCAGCTCCTACTGGTGAAAGGATAAAAGAAACAGGAAATTATCTAGAGAAGTTTTCCTATGCTCAGGAATTGGTGGTGTGGATGTCAGTGATTAGTCCAATCGCTAATGTTGTACCTGTGTGCTTTAAAGGTACAAGAGCCCCAGGTAGACCCACATCCAGGGTACCCCAATCTGTCTGAGATACCCCATGCACATGAAGCACTATTTACTCTATCATTTCTATACCTTGCCTTCTAGGCTCTCTCCTGGTTGGATTGCTCCAAATCATAACAGTTGAAAGTCTAGATTTTGCAGAACGTTTAGTTCACAGAAACATCAAATGCTTGTTTTTAACTTAAGTAGAAACACTTACCTTTTTAAGCTTCTTGGGAGTTTCTGTTTGTTTTGAGTTCCCATTACTGGCATACTTGCATTGGCAGTGGAGGCAATAATAAAGTATATAACAATATTATCATTAATATTTTCAATTAACTTCAGAAGATGAAAAGAAGCAAAGTCTGGGTCATCTCTCACAACTTAGTATGAATTAATAACTCTTTTCATGTATCCCTGCAGTGCATATTCTGTACCAAGCACAAGGAACAGTGACTGAAAAGTACTGCTCTTCAGATATTTATTCAATGCACATCTGTTTCAAGGTGGGTAGAGTTGCTTCTAAAAGAACACCAAGAATATGCAACCATATTTTATGTATCTTGATTTGTTTTATAAATTCTACATTTATAGCCCTGCCTTGAAGAAGTATTTTTATAACCTTTATGTACAATTTTACGTACTTGCATAGAGCTGCTTCATGTAATTCATTCATTTCCAGGTTTTAGTGACTGGTTTCCACTGGATATCAAGTGGAATTTGATGCTGCAAAATCTTGTGTGTCAGTGTTCCAAAATTATGGAATAGTTGCTCTCAGTCCCAGTTCTTTAGAAATTACAGAACTGTGTGTTAGTTCTGCTGCATTTGATGTCATTTCAGTTTTCTGCCACTGTTTAAGTTTGAAATTTATTTGTTCTTTAGCTTTTTTTGGTGCATTGGTAAATAAAAATGTGTAAGAAGTATTCAGTAATAGGCATTTGTATACTTGGAAGTTGTTAAAGTGTAGTTGTAGTACAGAGTTTTTTGTGGGAGAGAAAATATCTACGCTGGGAAATAACTGCTCTTTTAATTTCCAAGACAAAATGTCACGACAACGTCACTAATTCATTTCACTGCAGGTTTTAAAAACTCAAAAACTTCGTGCTTTTTACTTTGTAGGTGAATTCACATGTGTTGTGGAACTGGAGCGAAATAGTTAAGGAAACACACTGCATGCCATAGAAACAGTTGTGAGTTTTTTATTGCAGACTATGTAACACATTTTCATAGGTAGCTCTGGCTTTGCTGGACATTCCCTTGAGAATGAAGCAATTATTATCAGCTAGCACTTCCCTCTCTGGGTCTGTGACTCTGGGTACCAAACTGTGCTAAGGCAGTGTTGGGGAAGAGGGGCATCTTTGAGTTGTTGATAGAAGTGAGCCAGGAGGAAAAATACACACAGTTAAGCACAGATAGAAGTAATGTTCATCATCCCTTCTCCAGCACTGAGCCTTGAGGTTTCTGTTCTTCAGTCTGGTCTCCAGTGCAGTTAAGCTTGTGTTACACTTCTGATAATCATGATGAGAAAAAAGTGTGTGAATGTAAGATTGCCCGTAGGATGACCATTAAAGAATCACCTCCTTGGCCACTGAGGGACTGTGAATACTGTCTCACTCAGTGTTAATATAATGGTGCTTAGGGTGGTCTTGGAAGATCTAAATCCCACTAGAATGGAGTCTGTCTGTGAAGATATTCTAGAGGAAGCAAACCTTTTCTGCTTTCAACATGAAAGCCAGTATTACTCTGAATAAACTTTGTGGTGTATTATTCATGGGTTATTAGAACTTCTGCTTCATCAGAAGCTGTTGTTGGTTTTTATTACCTCGCTTGTCTTCCAGCAGATTTTGAAGAGAACTAAGTGTTTTGTTCATAAAGATTGCCTTGCATTCATTTTAGGGACTGCAAGTGTCTCCAGCTGTCTTTGTGTTTGCTTTAGCAAATCTTCTGGGGCTAATGAGCAATTAGAAATTCATTAAGCCTGGAGAAATACCAGGTCACATTAGATGCCACTATTCCACTCTAGCTGAGCAGCAATTCTGCTGAGTTAAGTGGGGAAATGGACACACCTGACTGCGTTTCTGCTGCTTTATGGGCTGTTAAATGTGAGGACTCAAGCCCTCGCTGTGGATCCTTTTGGCAGAGAGCTCTTAAATCAGTGGTGTGTGCTGCAGACACACAGGGAATTCCTGTGAACTGTGACTCACACTAAAAGCTAAGTATCCAGCTTGCCTGCTGAAGGCTAGCCATGGTTCTGGAATCCTCTCTGCCTCCTTGAGACTCTGTTAGAGAAGCCCTCGGTATGAAACAACGGATTCTCCTAATATTTTGGAGTGAACATTTTTAAAAAACTTGTATTTTTTAAAAAAATATTCCAATGGAATAGAGTTTTCTCCCTGAAGGTATTAAAAATAGAAAAGTTATTCACACTGCACATGCAAACTCTTCTGGGTAACTTCTATGACAGGTCTTGGACAAGATCCTTTACCCTATATTGTTTCTTAAAAAAATGTAGACTTCAGCCTGTGCAGCTGCTTCAATTGTGGCTTTGTCTCCTACAGTGCCCATTTGAAATACTTTACCTATGAATAATCTGATGAATGACTAGTGTGTGAAAAAGCACTGAACAATGATGGACTCTAAGCAGAACCACTGAATTGTTAAACTTTGGAATCCTTAAGAGGAAAGCAGGAAATAATAGCAGATTTGCTGTCTTTCCTAATATGAATGAGACTTGGATTGTAACATCCTTAGAATGCTGATAAACACACTCAAAACCGTGAGTGCCTCACTGGGCAACTTGGTTGGGGTTTCTGTTTCAGAAATAGAATATCTACCAGTTAAGACAGAAGAGAATATAAACAGTTTTGACTGGTGGTTTGGGATTTTTTTCTCTTTGCTTTTTTTTACAAGTAGGACATCAAGGTAGTGCAGAGAATAAACACTCTTTCCATGTTAGACTACCTGCCAAACGTCTTGTACCAGTTCCACGTGGATAATTGTATCAGTAGGGGGTTTAAAACCTCGAGTATGTTCTTCCCCAGTTGTGACAGTTATCTTGGAAGATCATAGGCAGACATGCTTAATCCTGTAGAAAGCTTGACTAATTGTGGTTGCTTCTGACACAATGAGATGCCTTCTTATGTACTTCATGCCAAAGCAGAGTTTTTAGATCCATAATGCTTTTTCACACTATGTGGAATTACATTCATTTTGTGGAATGGGTTATAAATTTCTTTAATTTTCAGTGAGATACATAATTCCATGTGAAAATGTATCACTCTAGGGTAGGCTGGATGACTGGCTACATAATGCTCATACTCATGAAAATGTTAAAGGCTTGATGTAGAGGGATGGTCTCACGTTTGTATTATTATCTACTCAGGTTTCTATAGAGAAACTCACAAAGGTTCAAAGGGTTGTGTTTCACCTGAGCTACCACTATATGCAGCTTCACACAATAACTTCCCAGTTTTTGGCAAATGTGCAATATAAGAGGACTTTCCTGCAGCTGGGCTCCTCTTTCATTGATGTGCCTTAGTCTCAACCTCTCTGGTTGTGACTCAGTTGTGTTGTTCAACCTGATCTGTGTAAACCCAAGGAACAAAAACTCAGGTCCTGGAGGCTAAAATGAGACTGAAACTAATCTGTACTAATTCAAACAGGTGACAGGCTGAGATTGAAAAATTATTTCAAAGACTGAATTCTTGACACGCAAAGCCCTGTTGGCAGCTTTAGGTATTAACATACTTGCTACTACAGATCAGGCATTGTCTCTCTACGGGCATAAGATAATCTGATGGAGGTCAGAAGCTCAGTCACGGACATGCTGCCACCTGCATAAATACGCTTAGGAGCATCTTAGCAAAACATGTGGTGGGGTCTGACATTTGTTCATATGGGTTAAATAGCAACAGGTGTCATCATTCTGTTAGGCTCACTAAGTCCAGCTACCATACTGAGCCTGCCAATCCCTGAAATCAGAGTTTCTAGGCACCACATTTCTGCATTTGGTCACTTACCCACTGTCATTTTGTTTCCAAAATCTGAATAAAATATACTGCTCAGTTTGCAAAATGGTTAGTGGAAACAACATGTGTATAAAATTGTCTCTGAGTTTTCTGGTGAGTTCCATATCAAAGTTGTGTCTCCTCCCTGGTGTCCTGTCCCACTGTATTGCAGAAGCTGTTCTTTCGGCTGGGTGCAGCATTTGGAACATAAGTCAATGGATCAGGCCGGATCAAGTATCTACAAAAAGAAATTATAGCTGTTACTGAAACAGGGTGGTGCAAGCCAGGGTAAGTGCATAGATCTGTAATGCTGAAAAGATCTGGGAATCATAGAGACTTACTTGGAAGGGGCTTAGTTTAATTCCTTGTGGTAGCATTGGTTAAATTTTTTTAAAATTTAAAATACAGAGTAAGAGGAGGATGACAGATTTAAAAGATTACAAATATGTGTCATATATTTATATGTGTATTTTAAATATATGCATAAACAGTGTAATAAGATGTCTCTTTAAATAGAAGTCTCCATATTTTTTTATTGCAGGTCTTGTGACTTTTTTTCATGTGTATGCTTTAACTTACACTATATCATTCAGCTCTAATCTTGTATCTGGAGAAGGGTTAATCAGGATGTAAGAAAGGGTGTTCTGATGATCATTCATTTCATCTAGAGGACAGAAGAAAAAAAGGTACCAAATCAATTATATTTACAAATAAATTGTGAAAAGCATTATTTCTGACAAATTAATTTGATGGAAGTTCACAGAGCTGTATAAAATTGTCTGGTGTTAGAGTCATTTCAAATAAGTTTAGCAATTTCTTTTCAACTGTACTTGAATTGGAACTACCTGACATGATTATCTTTTGAGTTATCAGCTCTAAAAATGTCCTGTGTTCAAATGTTTTAAAAATCTTCTGCTTTTTTTCAGTCATAGAAATTTTGAATGTAACTCAATTTCAGTGTGATTTGCCAATCTGTGCTGCAGCTTAGGAAAGTATGTGGTGAGTAGAGACTTGTATGCTTGGCATCAAGTTCAAGGGATGAACAAGGTTAAATGCAGATCTGTGGCATTCTCATCCATTTCCAGATTTGCTCAAAGAAACCTTTTTTTCCCTTTTTCTTTTTATCTAGGAAGCACTTCCCCTTTATCACCTATACCAAGGGCTTGAAATGTGAAGGCTGGATAAATGGAAATTGGTATGTCTTTCTTGCATTTTTAACTATTCTCCTAATGATGTGTTGCAGCTGAAGGCTGGTGATTGGGGGGGGTTTTAAGGTTTAAGCTACACTTTTGTAGCTGCCACTGCAGTATTTTTTGTATCGCTTTCTCTTGGCATATCCCTTGGTCTGCTGCAGTGAGACTGGTTGTAATCTGATCAGACTGAAGAGGAGAGGCTAAAGGAGATGCAATGCTCCTGTGTTAAATCGTCTTTTTAGGTTTTTTTTAGGAAAATGTATAACTCAGAATCAGGGCAGATAAATAAAATCAGGTAAAGCATTTACCTGTCAAGATTTTCTGCTCTGTAGATGGTATCTATTAGTCCTAAATTTGAGTATTGAAAATATTTACTTTGGGCTTTTAACTAGTATTTGAAAAGAAAAGCAGGAATGCAACAAAGTTTTCTTGTTACTAGTATAAATATTAATTAAATTTACCAAAATTTTTGTGTTTAATCAAATGTTATAATGGCCTGTGAAACCCCTGGAAAATATCTAGTCCTGAATCTTCCTGCAGAGACTTGTACAGAAACAACAAAGAAAGAAGGAATAGCAATTATCCAGATGGGGTGTGGAATAAAGAGCTTGTATTTACATATCTAGAAATTCTTGGTGTTTCTAGGGAATTAGAACCCGTAGTTCTGGGGTTTCCACCCAACGTGCTACAGAGCCAAGGCCATAGAAAGGCAACCCAGGCAGCTGTGGTGCATGTGTTGAAGTGTTACAGAGCTCTGTCCACAGCTTAAAAAACCCCAAAACAATCCTACAAACTAAAAAGCAACCCAACATCAGCCTTGCTACAGAATGATTTGATGGGTAAAAATGGCATCTAAGGACCTAGTGAAACATGCTTTCTAAAAATGACTATCATGTGATAATTTGGTATTATTTTTTAGAATTGTGGGGAAAATGCAATATCTTTCACATATAAACAACTCCCTGCCTTGACATACTAGTGAATTTCACAACTTTTATGTCCTCAGCTTTATTTAAACAAGTTTGTGGAAATGTGGTGCAGCTGTTCAATGACTGGGGAATGTTTATATATTCAGAATACACATATCATCTACTAAATATAAATGTGACTGACACACTGCCCTCTGAGCCTTCCATCTCAGCATAGGAATGGGTGATAATAGAATGCCTTAAAAACTCTCCAAGTTACTCTCAGTAAATGAAAAAAAAAAAAAAAGAAAAAACCTAAACCAACAAAACAAAACCTATTATCATAAATTTAGTATTTTGTTTATGGCTCCATCATTTTTTACAAATAAGTTCATCTTGCACAATGCTACTGTTGCTATTGAAGTACTGTAATAGGGGTACCGTATCCTGCTGGAGAAAGGCCCAGGTGCTTCATTCTGTTCTTCACAAGCTCAGCAAGCTCCTGCCTTTCTGACCTCCTGTAGAGGTTCATTCTCTGCTGGTTGATCTTCTCAGCAGTTTTAGCAGAGTGCCTGGGAGCCCTCCTGCTCAGGCGCCGTGCCCACTGCATGCTCTTCCTCCGCAGCAGCGGGTGGTCGGACTGGTCACTGGACGTGGAGTTCCGGTGATTGCCGCGGCAGCTGAACTGCTCCTTGGTGTCTTTGGTGTCCTCCCATTCCTCCACGCTGATGGAGATTTGCGACTTGGAAGGAAAATGACAAGAGAGATGAATTTCGTTAATCCATTCCATTATTAAATGGAAGCAGATGAAGATGTTCTCTTTCCAGCAGTGCAGCTGGACATGGGTTTTGGCTGCAGTGGAGCTGAGGGAATTCAACTCTCTGTACTTAGCAAGTGTTCCTGAATTGGGCACCCTTTACTAGGTTTTGACTTCTCGTGTAAAGTGCTCATTTACATCAGAAATACGTTTCTCAAGTGGAAAAGCAGGTAAGTGTTATTTTGTGCCCAACTGCACTGTGATTCTGAGAAGAGCAACTTTCGCCTTCTGATATTGCCCTTCCTGAATCTAGGAATCTGTTCTGAATGACTTCTCCACCTTCTTCCCAGTCTGCATATTTTCAGAAAATCAAGTTGTGTAACTGCTTTTTAGATGTGTTGTGGATTCATTAAGTAATGGTTCAGCTTTGGCTGCACTGTTTTCAGTACTGTCTTAAGGCCACAGGTAGAACATTCCTGTTAACTCTGTCTCACATTCCCAGGCATTCTTGACCTTCCAGCACACATGAAATTAGGATGCAGTAACCTTCAGTGTGATTCAGGGCACCCTTGTGAAAGAGGTAACTAATTTCTACCTTAAAGAATAGTGATGCTGCTGTTTCACCCGTGCTTATGAGGCAAAATCTGTCCCTCTCACTCTGTGTTTTCCTTATGCCACCCAAGTAAGACCAATAATATGTGCATGTACAAGTACTGAAATAACTCAGATGGATGGGCTACATACAAAGGTTCCTAGGGAACATAAGAAGAAGATTTCAGAAGAACTTCAAAATGGTTTCAATGCATTTTAGATTTAATGAGTAGTTTTACCTTCTAGTTTCAAAACTACTTCCTTACAATCCTGAGTTACTGTGGTGCTTTTTGAATGTCTTATATTGACATTGATACAGTTAAGTCCTTGCTGGTGTCAGTACAAGCACATTGCCAAGTTACTGGTCACTGATTTCAGTGTCGGTGAGTGTTTAAAATAAATACATGAAGTATAAAACAAAGATGATGTCAATGAACTGAGTTCAAAGGAATCCCCTCAAACAGAATATGTTGGTAATGATTAGCAAATAAAGCAAATTTAACCAAGGAGTTACTGAATGGCCTTTTCCCACTAACATGAAATCTGAAAGCAAGATTCTGTTGACCTCATCAGTGCTTAATACAACTTTTCTGTAGGAGGCTCACCACAAAATTTGTAAGTCCATAAAATAGTAATTGATATGAGTAAGTTGGATAAAGTGTAAAAGATACTTATATTTTTCACTTTTGCACAAGCTAGCTTTTATCTGTGTAAAAGCAAAGAAGCAACAAAGAAACCCAAACAAACCAATCAAACCCCATAATTGAAAAGAACACTACAGGTGTTTATGTTGTAGCACTTCTAGTAAAATCAAGTTTTTAACATTCTAGACTAGGATCTTGGCAATAAGCCTCATGTAAAGACCACCTTATTTATTGAGGCTCTTTAGCTTAGTCTGCAATAGAAAAAGGATTTCTTTTTTTTTCCTTGAAACGGCATGAGTTTTTGAAGTTCTGATACTGACTCAGGAATGCAGTTTGATTTTGGTTGTTGGACTGTCATTTTGGATTTGTGTGCATTTTAAAGCAAGGACTAAGGTAGGTAGAGTACATTCCATGGGATAAGGTGCTGCTCATGGATAGGAAGAAGCAATTTGGTATGAACAAATCTGACATAAACTGAATATAAAGGATGGTCTTGTTTTGCCTTTCTTCCTGCCTGCACTGGTAGTTTTCCCTGTCCAGCTCTTGACAAAACATTCATCTGGACTTACTGGCAGCAGCAGTGGAAAGGCAGAGACCAACCAGCATCACTACAGGAGGGTAAGTCACTTTTTGAGCCAGAGATTAAATGGGAGAGGCCTAATAAAAGAACAAGTTTTTCATTTCTGTCAATCTAAATCCTTAGCTTAAACTTTGGAAACACTGGCATAGGTCAGCTGAAACTATAAATGAAGGTTGACAGAGCTAAATATTTACTTTGGCAACTATGAAGTTTTTATTGTGCCTGTTGAAAAAGCTGTGAAAATGGCCCTTTGCTGTATTCAAGAGGAAAAAATTCAGCGTTAAAGACAAAGCAAAATCAAAGAAGCCAAACCCTCTTTCAAAAGTAGCACCAAAGTGTGTCTGCCAGTGGCAGCTGTAAAACGCATAGAAGTTAAACTTCAGTACAAAGTACTTCTGTCTGTCCCCTTCTGTCTTAACCAGTCTTAAACTTCATTTAAAAATACTTTTGTAACTATCATTACTTTGAGGTTTGATTGTTTCCATTTAATTTCATTTCCTGTTCCATACCAGGTAAATCTGTTGCATGAGAAGCAACAGACGTCACTCATGGTGTCACTCCTGTGCCACACAGTGAAGAAACATTTGCCTTTAAACTGTCAGCTTTGTTTGCTTTTTGTTTTTTTTAAAGGCAGGTCCCTGTCTCACGGATCCCACTGTGTGCCCTAATGGGTGTGATTGCTCGTGTGTGCTGCCAGACGTGTGACCTGTGACACTGTGACAGACACACGAGTGTTCCTATTTGAGAGGATGAGGATGTCTGTGGTGATAAGGCCAAAATCAATTAACTTTAGATCTTTGCTCCCTTGTATTGCTGCTCCCTGGGAGCTGTGTTTAAAATGTGAAATAGTTTCAACGTCGAGTTTCACCTGTTCCATTCTGAAGCAGTGCCTTGTTTTTACCTCACTGCAAAATCTATACTAACCAAACTTTACTGCTCTGCATACCAAGAGCCCTTAATTGCATCTAGGGTTCTAGAAACGCTCTTCTGCTCCAAAAGCAGCTTATACCACTGCTAAGCAGAGCCACATATTCCTTCTATGATAAACTTGTGGATTTTCTATCTACTAGCATTTAAGGTGTTTAAGATCAAGGTTTTCACCAGATAATCTTTACACAGTAAAGTGGATTTGCTCTCCTCGGAATTCAACAGGAACAGGCTGAGAAGGAACCAGAACTCTGGGCTTCTTTGGAAGTCCCAGTCTGTTAGCTTTCGGATTTTTAGTATGTTTGTGTCTGGAACAGTGTTTCTTTAAGATCCATTTACTCAAGGGTGATCCATTGCATAATTCCATTTTCTGTGAGGATTTTATTCCCACAATTTAACTTAATGTACAGTTTCTGGCTGGGATTGAGTTACATTTCTTCACAGCAGCCTGTATGGGACTCTGTTTTGGATTTGTGATGCAAACAGTGTTGCTAATGGATGGGGATGTTTCTGTTACTGCTCAGTGGTGTTAACAAAGAGCCAAGGCCTCTTCTCCTTCTCACCCCAGCAGCGAGTGGGCTGGGGGGGAGCACAGGAATTGGGAGGGGACATAGCCAGGACACCTGATCCCAAGTGACCAAGGTGATATCCCTTATCTATGGTGCTGTGCTCTGCAGGAAGATGATGGAATGGGAGGACTTAGGGCATTTGTCTTCCTAGCTGTGCCTGATGGAGCCCTGCTTTGCTGGAGATGGCCAAACACCCCCTGCCCATCAGAAGTGTGAGCAAATTCTTTATTTTGCTTTTCTCTCACACACAGCTTTCACTTAACTTACTGAACTGCCTTTATCTTAACCCATGAGATTTCTCACTTTCAGCCTTTCAGTTTTCTCCCCACCCCACCTTGGGGGAGAGAGAGGAAGCCAGCAGCTGCGTGGATCTTGCTTAAACCAGGACACCCAGAAACAGGCAGACAAGAAGCAAATACTTACTTGTGAAGCCATTTCTCGTGACTGACAAAGGAAGGGGAAAAAGAAAACAAAAGACAATTTAAACAGAAGTGAATCTAAAGAAACAAATATGGACCGTTCAACAGGAGCCACAGAAAATCAGACACACTGGTAATGAGAAAAGATGTCATATTGCTTTTTAATATTTTTTTTATGTAATGGAAATTATTTGGGTCATAGGTGTGACAGTCATTGAGAGGCATGCCAGATTCACTTGTTATTTAGTCATTGAAAACTTGCTTTATTTTTAAAGAAATTATGAATATCTGTCAGTGAAGTGAGGGTTTCTCATCTGCATAGTGAAAAAGTGGGTGCCAAAAGATAAATTGTACATATAAAAATATTAATATTGGACTATTTTGTCCTCATGACTCAAGTTACCCATTATGACAACACCCAAGCATGTGCACTACAAATTTAGTTTCTTACATTTGTTTGGTTACAAGTTCATAGCTCCTGAGTAAAAACAGCAATTTACTCTTCTCTTTTCAATTTACTCTCTTTTCCATTTTAAAGATCTCATCCAATGACATTTTTCTGTCTTAATGTATTGAAAAGCTAAAATGATAATCCATGCTAATATTTCACTAACGAAATTAGTCAAACATTCCTTTAACTTCAAAATAAACTCTTTGCAGAAAGATTAGAGCTATCAGCATCTCTGCGTTTGTAGGTTTTTATCTATAACAGCCACAGATGCAGAGTGAGATGTTGCTCTTTTGTGTTCTAGGAAGAGGTAGGTGAGGGGAGATTTCCCTACCCCTCTCTAGAGGGGAAAGGTTGCACAAATTCTCACTCACTAAACAAGAAATAACAAAAGTATTTGTGTGAAAATACCACCAGGGGTCTGCATTCAGAGCCTTTAGCTTAAAAAGAGCACCAACTGCTTTTTCTTCACTTAATAAATGAGGAGAGCATTCTTCCATATTTGTCCAGTTGAAAACTTAACTAGGAGATTTCTCCAACCTCCACTCCTTACTCCTCTACCTTTGAATTTGATTTAAGTCAAATTCTTCATAAGATTACCTGTGAAAGCTGGTAGGAAAGAATAGCAGAACTCTTCATTCTCTTTTTTTGGACCTGGAGTTAAATAGCCAGCCCTGAACGTATGAATAAAAGCATTGCCATGAATTTTATCCTTATTTAATGGATTCTTAAAATCTGGTATGCCCTGTTTTGTGGAATGCTATGACAGACTTCTTTTTCATATTAGCAGTGAGGCTGACTACATCCTTCTCCAAGGAATGATTTTGATGGATCATGTTAAGGCTGCTAATAGTTGAAAAGTCAACTGACATTACTGCAGTGACACAATCCACAGGCTAAGCTGGAAAAGCCACCTGCAGAGATAATGCTGATCCACAAAGAGATGCACCAGTGAACTGGAGGAATCTTGCACAGCTTTTTGCCACCCTTTCTTAAAAATTAGCTTCAGCTGAATGTTTGTACTCCCTCAGGAATAAATTTTGCATTTAAGTATTGTGTGCCTTAATGCTTTCTAATATTTTTCTGAAATACAGAAGAAAAAAACCAAATTACCTGTCTTGGAAATCAGTGTAAACTATATCTAAGTATTTCAGAAGAAGGTAGAGGATTGTTGCTCACTGTACCATTTTGAAGCCATGGTTTAATGAGATGGCAGTACTAATGGTCACATAAACAAATGGATAATACACGACAGAAATCAAAGCTGCCCAAACAAAAAAGTATGTTAAATAGTCAAGAAAAAATATTTTTGTCATTCTTTGTATACAGAGAGATGGGGAAATGTACACATTTATATAGCAAACACAGAAATACATATATAAAAGAATTACCATTGTTTGGCAGCTAAATTTAGAGGGATCCCACAATACTTTTAATAAGACTGACTAGAAATGAGCAACAAGAGAAGGAATTAGAAAGTCACGTGAATGGTGAAATGCCACCTGGCATTGTTGGCACAAGTGACAGAGGGCCTGGTTACAGGGTTTGTGACAGACTCTGCCATTAGTGACCACAAAGCAGGTAATGGCCATGCCCTTGTTTCCCATCCATCCATTAGGGAATGAGAGCATTAGGGAGGAGAGCACAGGAATCCAAGCCCGTGTGTCCACTGGCTCTGGGCACTCATGGAGCCTTGGGCTCAGCCCAGTTAGCATGACCATCCATGTGTCAGCAGAGGCCTCGTGTGCTCTGCAGCCAAACCCACAAAAAATACAATAAACTGACCCACCTCGGATGTTGTGAGCTTTTGGGATTCTGTCCTGTAGACTCCAATTGGAATGTCTCCTGTCGAGGAGCAAAGTTTCTGATACAGTCTGGCATATGTCCTTATCCACAGATCCTCTTCTGTGATTTTCATCTGAACAAATAATAATAGGAAGGAGGACTTTTAAGTCTTGAGGGTTTATCACTTATTCACTATGCTACTCATGAAAAAAAAAAATTAAAATTCTAGCTAGTAATTATCCTACTGCAGTATTGCACCTTTGCTACACAGCAAATCTATAACTTCTATTGAGTTTGCAAGACTTTTTTTTTTGTTGTTGTTGTTTTCTCCTTGTTTAGAAGGCATTGCAATGGAAGCAGTTCAGCATTTTGAATTTCTGGTCTTGGTTTAAGATTACTTAAAACTTACATGACAGCCTTTGCTCAGTGTTTATATTTGACTAGAATATAAATTAATAAACTAAATTTTGGCAGCAATAACAAACTAGTGTGGACAGACTGGAGTGCCATGAGTATTTCGAATTTGAATTTTGTCCACCAGACTGCAGGCTGAATATGTGGGGACAAGGGAGTGGAGAGGAAGTAATACACTAAGCATAAGTGACATAAGAAAGTCTTTAATGAAGCTCACTTATTTCATTAGTAGCTTTATTTCAAGATATATGAGTTCCTTTTTAGAGATTCAATTGTACTTTCAAGTGTTCTTACATTCACTGTAATGAAGCTTAATGATTGACCAAGAAATACAAAATTTTTATTTAAACAACTTTCTTAAACCGTCATTGGTAACTTCCTGCAGTTCTTTATAGATCCCCAGAAAGCAACTTGTAAATAACTCAACTTGTATTGATCTGTTTACCACCTGGGGTATGATCTGTTTACTTACCTGGGAGAAAACAGAAAGGTAGGGTTTATTTTAGTAAAAATAACTTCCGTTGTTTGTTTTTTATGTGTGTATATACACATTTAAATTGCATTGGGGAATACTGATATATATAAAAACACAAAGACTTTTTAACTACAACTCCTAGTCATTTAATACATCTTATCTTTACGTAAAAACTTTATTACCTATGATAGGAAGGGGTATTGGGAAACAGCAAGGTAAGTCCTGGCCAGGCTGTACAGTACAGGTAGCGCTCCCTGGTTTTTATACGCTTAGTTTTAAAATTGGTTGCTGAACTGCCATTGTGATCTCATATCAAATGCACAATTCCTTTGTTTCCCTGACTTTCCAATTTTCTACTTTATATAATGTATTACTTTTTTCTTGAGGAGACTTTTTTTTGCTATGGAACTAAAAATTGGTATGTTTTCTGTTTAATTTCCTTGTCTTCTCCCTGGTGAAAAAGGAAACAGATGGCCTTTCTTAGATTTTCAAAAAAAAGGAAATGCCATACAAAGAAAGCTGAAGTATTTTGCAGACAGTACAGAATTTTCTCTGGTACTAATTTTTTTTTTTAATAACTTACAGAACAAAGAAACCCAGATCCTGGTGTGGTGTCAAGTCCCAGCAGAAGTCTTGTGATAGAAATCATATAGTCTTTCACAAATGACTGCAAGAATTTTTAACAGGAGAGACAGAAAAGAAAGAAAAAAGCTTTAATAAACAGATGAGTAAGTAACCATCAGCACCATGTGTGAATTTCAAAGAAATTATACATCTGTGTGTTTACAATCCATCTCTCTAAGTATCATAATCACTGTAGAAATACAGTGATTATCAGAAATATCCCTTTCTTTTTGCTGAATTTACTTATAAAATAAGGGTTCTGTTAATTGGCTCTGCATGTGCATGCAGTGTACATACAGGATTCAGAACACCAAGGCACCATACAAGCAAAGATGAATGTGTCAGTGGAAGTGAGGTGTTAGCCCTACTAGGTGTGAAAGTATAATGAACTCCTCTGTGTAGAAGAAATGTTGGCACATGTTAGATGGGTCTGCAGTCCTCAGTGGGTACCTCTGAGGTGAAACTGCTATTATTTTAATTAAAATGACTAATCTGAAGGGTTTTTAAGGGTTGATATGCCTTGTCTCAGGCCAGGCTTGTTGTTCTGCTAAACAGAGTGTTGCTATTGGTTAAAAGGTAGAAAATAGCTTAATGCAGAAGTGTAGACTAAGGCCGGGACAGACATTAGATCAGCTAAAATCACAAATATTTCTCTTCCTGGGTTGGGCTGCTGGAATCAGAGGGCCATGTGGGTGCTCTGCTAGCTGTGGTTGAGCTGTTCATTGCCACCTGGACTTAGGTGTGGCAGAGCAGCATTCCAGTCCTTGGAACTCAACACACGGGAGCTCTGCTGGTGTCGTGCAAATACATGGCTAACAAAGCGGTTTTTGTAAAGAAATACCTCACAGAGGTATTACATGAATCCTTCAGAGTTACAGAATCTGGATTTGTTCAAACTCAGAAGCTAGACAGATTTCATTTGATACACAGTGATTGAACTACTTCAGTTTTCATACTGGTAATCTTCCAGTTGTGAGGGTCTAAGTGCCAAGGAGCACCTTGAGAAAAGTTGGTTTTTTTCAAATTAAACTTTTTGTTATCTTGGCTGCATCATTTCTGCCATGGAATTTTCATTAGATTAACTAGTGTATTCACCAGGATTTGCGAGACCAAGTTTCCATTTTTTAGTCAGTGTCCTAAAGGCTTTTCTTCTTGCCTAAAATGGGAAGCACCAGCTGCACCCTGATGTTCCCCATGTCATTCGCTCTGTTCCTTGAATGCAGGAGAAAAAGAGGTTGTACAAAATATGGGACCATGAAAAAGAACAAAGAGTTGCTGTCGTAGAATTTTTAACTTGGAATAAGAAAGGTAATTCTAGAAAAATAACAGTTCACTTATAAGCAGTCGGAGTTTGAAGGAAGGATAGGTGGAATTTAAGTGAGAATGAGCACGTGAGGCTTTTTGTTTTAAACACTTCCTGGTGAATGGTGTTACTCTGTCATGTCATAGCATGACTGCTCATGTCTAGGAGCAAATATAAAATATTGAGGTTATTAATGTGCTGGCAGGAGTTGATGATGACAGAACTGTTTCTTTATATGTGTCTTAGATTTATTTTCTTTTAATTTTGTGCTATGTGATGTTGATATTCTGGGGCATAATTATGAAGACATTTTATATGCAAATACATTGATTTCTAGAACTTTAAAATATATATGTGCATATACATGACCAGCTTATATATTAATGACATCTTGAGAAAAGTTTAACTCCGGGAATTTTTCTATTTATGATGAATTTGCCCTCAGGGAATTTATTTGGAAGTAGAATTGTGATGAAAGAACACCTTTCATGCACCATATTATCAAGTAAATTAATTTCCCCGCCAGGATGTTTTCCACCTGAATACAAAAGCATCCACGGGCTTATCCCTAGGTACAGGCAAAGCAGGAGGCTGCTCTGGTGAGCAGGTGATGTGGGCCATGGTGGTGTTCCTGCTTATGCTGCGTGCCTTGATCCTTGACGGACAGTGCTGGGGGCTGCTGCTGGGGCATCCTGCTGCATCTGAGCGTGCAGAACGTGGGCACTGCTGAAGGGTGAGCACTGTTGTCCTATTTTCCACCCTGAAACTAGCAACTACTGCTTTCGTTTGCCCTGACTCTGTATTCTCTGATATTTTTTCTTCAACTCTCTGAAGCTATCGCCCTTTCCTTATTCTCATTGTCATCATTACTTCCTGGATTCTGAGCACCAAGGTTGAATTGCTGCCTTTTCTTCCCCCACTGTCTCTTTGTAATCACTGAATATATTCTTTGTTAGGGCAAGAATGGCTTACTCACAATACAATGATTGTTCCGCTGGATGTCTAGTCAACATGAGTAAGAGGATAGGACACTATGAAGTAATTGAGGCCTTTATCAGTAAATGCAGGAGACTAACAAATTACACATTAAAGTAATGCTGTTCCTTTCTGCTGCTAGGGACACAACTCTGTGGGAAAGGGCATTGCCTTTTTGTTGCAGAGTACAAGCATTATTAGTCTGTATAATATGTAATTTATGTATGCCCTGTCAAAGCTATTTGACTATGGAGAGGTAAATAAACAGTATTATATTATATTATGTAACATCAGATTTTGTGCAATCACAGGGTGGTTTTGGGATAACTGAACTCATCACGTGGAGCATGCTTCAATGTCTTTTGACATTAATTGTTTCTGGTATAGATAGGCCTTAATGGATCCTATGTAGGAAAATACAGTCATCAATTAGGTACAATCAAATGGGTGGTAATATTTGTGTTGAGATAAGTCCCACTACTGTTCATAGTACCTGATAAAGCAGCGTATCCAACATGCTGATGCTGAAAACCCTGCCAGCAGCAAAGGGCAGTCGGAACATAAATGCCAGATTAGATCCCTTCTCTCTCTCTTTCTGTAAAGGAATTAAAAAATAATTGTTAGAGCCCTATATAAAATAAGACACCAGTAATAAGAGGAACAAACTCTTTTTTATCTCATATGTCATTATTGTTTGTTATTAGTATTAATTCAAATCTGCTTAATACCTGAATTATATTAAAGGGAAAAAAAAAAAGGAGACAGGAAATAGGAGGTTAACTGAAGGTCAAAAAAGCAGCCTGGCTGTGTGTAAACCACTGCAAATATACTGGGCCATCCCAGATAGATTTCTGCTCACATAACATCTGTGTGCTTATCCCTGTGGAAGATTAAAAAAAAATCACAGGATTGGTTTGATTAAAAGATACAGGATCTTGTACTTATTTCAAAATGATCACTTAGAGCTTTAGAATTTTTATCCTGCAGTTAACACCTGCAGTATTTACCTGGAAAAAAGCCCCATAGCAAACTTAAGTGTGAATCTTACCCAAAACATTGCAAACCCTTTCTCTCAAGAAAGATGGAGTGGTCACTTTATTTTTTATTTAGGTAAGACAAATGGAGAAGATAGATCTTAAGGATAGAGTGTGGGTGTTTTGTTTTTCCTTTGTTGTATAAAGGCCACTGCTTTCTCCTCCTGTGTCAGTGCTGAGTTTACGGTCAGTTTTANGTTGTATAAAGGCCACTGCTTTCTTCTCCTGTATCAGTTTTGTTTATCTCTAAAATGAGACAAGTTTCAGCTGCAACAGCAGATGGACATCTGATTTGTGTATCTATCTTCTGCAGCCCATTAGGTTGAAAAGCCTGTTTTGCAAGTGTGTTTCAGTGCTACCTCAAGGCAACTTGCCTGATGTTTTCAGTTCTTCTGAAAAGGAAGTCCTTAATGCAGAAATAACAAGAAACTGTATGTTTGACTGCTTTAGGTAATTTTTACTGGAGTTTTTAATTGCCTTTCATTTTGCATGAGGGAGTTCTGAAACGTCAAATGAACTACTGCACCACCTGTGAAGTTCTCCCTGCAAATGTTAAGATGAAATGACTGCGAAATATCAACAGCAGGCAACTGCAACAGCAATGAAGAAAATGTGTTTTTTTAAGATAATTTATCTACCTCTGTTTCAGCAGAGCATAGTTTGGATAGGAAGTTCATTAAATGTTCAGTATCCAACCTATCTTCACAACTTTACATTTGCACAATAAATTAATAAAGATGAAGTGAAGAAGTTAAAACATTTTTAAGTATTTCCAGAACATTTGCTTGAAAAATGAAGGCGCTTATGTAAAGGAAGAAAGAAATGAGATAAAAATCCTGATTTCACTGCATTGAAGTAGACAGCCCACAGAGTACTCCAGAATCCAAAAGGAATTGGATTAAGGGAATATGTTAACAATAATTTTAAAAAATCCTGTCAGTCATAACACACCAAGACATTAAGTTAGGTTGGAACAGTCTTGAAGGCCCCATGCAGGTGTTGGCCCTTGTTGCCCTGGATAAACTGGCAATGCAGATTCCAGCCAGTTTCAGCTTCTTCATGGATTTCCCACAGAGGGAGCAAGTGGTACAATGGAGGAGCCACAGGTGCAAACCTTAATGGGTAATGGGGGTGGCACAACCCAAACAAAGCTGTGCCTCCTGCTGCAAAGGGCTCCTCTCTTTGTGCAACAACTTTTGTCTCACAGTTCTCCAGCTTATGTGCTTTCCTCATTTTCAATCTTTCCTCCCACTTCTCCAGGTTATGTGCTTGCAGAACATCACCTAAACAAGATGAAGCCTTCATGCTACTAAACACAAAGGTAACAAATCCCAGAAGGCCACCCAGATAGTTAGATCTTGCGGTCAACGTGTAAGTGTGATATTCAACTGAGTAAAAGCTTTATTTCTCATCCTAATCCTGTCTCATTTACACAGGCTGAATTTTTGCAGAATTCAATTCCTCTGTAAGAAACTGGACTGGGAAGGTAAGTTCTATGAGAAGGCTCTTTTCTATTAAGTATATAATTAAATCAGCTACATCAATATTATACAGTAAACAGAAAATTATCTGACATCCCCAAAATCTGGGGAATTTATGGTACAGCTAAGAAATGGAAATTATGTTAAAATCTGCATAATAGTAATGATTTTGGCATGAATTCAAATTCACCCAGCTGTGTAAGATATCTGAGTTGCACAGATTGGAAGGCTACACAAGAAAACCTAGCAATCCTACTGACTGATAGATTGATAGGGGAGAAAGAATAGACTGGAGTGAAGGATTTCTGCCCTTGAATACTGTCACAGTGATATTATTTGTCTCTCACAAACCAAGAAAATGGCCTAAAAGATCATGAAGGTAATACTAATACTGTAAGTTTGGGGGAGTGCAGAGGTGGGTAGGTCGGATTTCCAGTGAAGATCTGGGAAAAAGAGGATTGTCCTTGAGTTTACAGAGTTAAATAGATGCACAGTAATACTTCCTATGCTCCATCTAAATTTTAGCAATAGTGTTTTGAACAAGAAAATTAAATTTAAATTCTCTCCCTACAGCCAAACAGTTCCACAGTCTGAAAATGTCAAATATGCATGTTAATGTACAGAATATGAAGGTTTTATCTCACATTTAAGTAGTGTCGCTGTCCTTATCATCACTAGGATTGCCCTCTGATAGAGAATAATTGCTGTTCTCAAATTGTCACAGTAGTGCCAATATCTCACACAGATATACAGAAATGTCCACAGAGGACATGCTTATAGTGCCTTTACAATGAAATGGAATTAAAAAATACACTCTAATAAAAGCTGTATGTTTTAAGTGTATAGTCAGTTAAAAGATGTTCCATGTTAATTGCCTGTGTCAGCCTCTTGGACAACTACATTAGCTCTAAATATTCAATTATCCAAAAATATTTCATTTTCCTTGAGCAAATTTCACCAGAGAGTTGGGTGATTAGTATTATATTGTAAAGTGATGAAATCAAATCAAACTTTATTCTTGAATGAGGGTAGAATTTTGAAAAAAATTATCTTTTACAGCAGCTCAACAACCATAAATCATTTCACTGTTTCCACTGGTTTTGAAATCATTGTTACAAAACTGGGGAAAGGAATAAAAATATAACATTTAAATTGAAGGTGAGGGGAGGCAAATTTCCTTACCTTTTCCAATTTGGACAGAGCAAGAGAATAGCAGTCCTTGGCTCTGAACTGCATGAATCTCATGTTGGCTGGGTGAGTTAGCTCTGTGATAATGCTTAGGCTGGAGAACAATCTGCATTTTAAAAGAATGTAATGGTTATAATTATAACAATTCACAAATGTAAGGCTCTACATAATGCTACAGCTTGTGCTCGTGTCCATGTTTTTAATGAAGTTCCTGAAACCTGTGGTGGGTTTGGGCCCAATGGTAAAAGAGCAGAAGAAAATACAAACATTCACTGTGGAATTCAAAAAGAAATACACATTGAGCTCACAAAATACTTAAATGCTAGAAAGAAACCACTTAATTTCATTATCAGAGGTTTTATTTAATAACTGCTGTAACAATATCACAAATCTGGAGGAAACAACAAAAAATACAAAAGTATAAAGCTTGCACTTAGTACCTGGTTGCATGTAAACTGCTACTGATTTATGTACCCTTTCCAGTTGATTTTTCTTTCTTGAGCTCTGTTTGTATGCTGTGACTACAGTCTGAGCAATATAGATGAAAAGTGACACTTGTGGGAGTCGCTGTGAAAATGTATGTTTATGTATACTTATGTTCTCACTTTGAAATATTTACATATACAAAATATTTATAACTTAACACCAATTCAGGCTTTCAGTAAGAAAAAGCAGTGAAGAAAACTCAACTGTGAACTGCCTGAATTACACAGATTTTCAAGCAGCAGAATAAAGAGCTTTATTAGCTCTCAGCACACAGGGTTCCAAGAAACAGAAAGAAAATCATAGTTTATGCCATTTAAACACTAAACAACTTGGAATAGAACTCGTATTATTATTTGGGTATTCCATCTACAGATTCATGTCAGAAAATGAGATGTGCATTTGTAGCCTCTCATGCTGATCCTGAGGGTACTCATCTACACTTGACAATAGATAATTGTAGTAGTAATTACATCATTGATGTGGCTTCTGTCTTGGTTTTCATGGAAGGCGGATTTAGTAAGGTAGTGTCAAATGGAATTCAGTGTACCTTTTCACAAGTCTTGTCCTTTTCCCTCACTTTTGCGGGGAGAAACTTCACTGAAATGACAATTCAAGCAGAGCCTAAAGGTGGGAAAATGTATATCTAGACTATCTGCCAGTATTTGTTAATGCCATATTATATTTGAAAATTAACACAACAGAATTCAGAATTAAGAGTAATAGAAAATTAAAAGTTGTTCTAATGATAAAATATACACAACTTGACAGACTACTAGGTTTCTGTTAAAGATGGTTTTGTTTATCACCAAGATATGAAAACTGACTTATATTAGGAAATCAGTTTCAAAACTGCTATTGGTGAAATATTTTACTTATGAGTCCTTTTTAGCTGAATTAGGGGAAATTACTCTCGAGGTGGTCAGGGACAGATTAGCTTTTGCCTGGGTGTAAGGCACATTGCCCGCTAGCTTTCAGCACTGGAGCAGGCTCCTTCTGGGCAAGATCCCTCTCTTCTACCACCCCATTCTAGTAAAGAAGGACTGGGTGGGGCACAGAAAGCTCCCATCAGCCTGATGGGAGGCATGGCTTGCTGTTGAACTCATATTTGGAAATCAGATAAACAGGAGAGACATTTAGTTCTTTCCTGAACCAAAATGATCAACCAAGAAAACAACACAATGCCATCGTAGCACGTCATTTGGTTTATCTATAAAATTGGTGCTGACAGTTAGATACCAGGCAAAATATTGACTTGTTAGGTGCACTGCTGTCAATAAGCTTCCTGCAGGATTTGAAACATAGCTTTTAAGAGGTTAGCTAAAAAAACTTTATAGTAGTACCGACCTACTGCCTGAAGAAGCCCCCTGTTTTTCTGAGGTGGATTCACAACTGTCTATAGGGACTCAATTGTTGGCTTCCTATTTCATTTTAAAAAGTGAAAAGCATCTTAAGGCATAGTCCAAGAGTATTAATTTCTCCTTTCGTTTTTAAGCTGTGATAACTTGTTCTTTCTTAGCCAGTGTGCCCATTTGAGTCACACGTCTTTACTCCTAACTATGTCAGATAAGCTGGTGCTGTGTCACAGTTTTAATTGGTATGGCACAGCTTCTAGCCCTGAAGGTGCTAATAACCCTATCCTTATAAACAATGCACACTCTCCTGGCAGAGCAGGATTGCTTATTGATGTAAATCAGGGAATAAAGTCAGAACAGGTGTATGGGAACTGCCAGCCTAGGCCAGACACTGCAGCACTCTCATGGCTTTTTCAGGCCTGAGTAACTCCCAGCAGGGATGGTTAGATTAGCCTCCATCCTCTGAATGATTTCACTTGGTGGGACTCCAGTGGGATCTTCTGCAATGATGTGATATCATTGAGAACAGCAAGTGTTAGATCCAGTGGTTAAAAATCCATCTTCAGCACTACAGTTTGTGTTAAGTGCTGTTGCTCTCTACCATCTTCAGTCTTTTCTTCATTAGTTTCTCATATTATTATTAAGTAATGAAAAAAGTTTCAATATATTTTTAAAGGTCGTTTATGAAATCGTTTACCTTGGTGCAATGATTGTAGTTTATTCTGTAGAACAGGTAAATGCCTCTACCTTATGCCTCTTCCCAAAGCTTACTTATTTCTACAACTTTTATATAATATAAAAATGCAGTGAAATTATTGTACATGTTCTATGGAAAAAACAGAAGACCAATTTACACAATACGCTATTTGTGAAAGTTTACAGTTTTATGAAAAACTATTGTTAAGTCTTAAACCAAAGGCATTTATTGTAATTTACTTTGACTGTAAACATGCAGTGTTAAAACAATACTGAACCAGACACAGAGCTTGTACACGAGTTAAAGCTGCCATCTAGTGCAAACATTGTGCAAGACAACTGAAGGAGTGTAATTGCAAACCTGTGGTATATAGTGTCCTACTATGATCTTTTACAAGGTAGAACACAACTGTGGGAAAAATCAACTGGGACATTGCAAGTTTTATTTTTGATTGAACTCCTTTTTCCATTTGGGGGTAAACTGTATTTATAACAAATTGGTGAATGTGAAAAACCTTAGTGAGATGCCTTAGCACTGTGTGGTTAAGAGTAGATCTGAGTGATGCACAGATAAAGTCTGATTATAATTTCAACCCCCAATTTAGAGGGTGTGATTATGAAACACACACCTATGCACTGGTACCAATTCAGAAACTGAACAATAGCAAAAGACAGAACTGAAGTTTCTTGTGCAATGCAGATTTTGCTGCTTTTGAGCACATGCAGAAATGCAAGCAGCATTTAACTGCATTCTCACAGAGCTGCATTTACAAATAAAGCTCCATTGAAATACTTCTATTTTAATGAGCTCAGTTTTTCTAAACCACTGACAGGTTCAAAAGACTTCTGCTATGCACCCCTTACATTCTTTTCTGGAAGGCTTGACACAGAAAATAGGTAATTGCAATAAAGGCAACATTTAATGACACTCAGTTTTCTTCCAGGTCTTACCAGATGAACACCAGAAAGTTCTAGGCTTAAGCTGCAAATCAGGGAGGCACTTCACAGCTAACTTTGTAGTGTGTTTTATTCTATGTGGGATTTTTGTGGTGTTTTTATTAAGCAAATAGTATTTTTCTCAGCTTGAAATGACATATTTTTTCATACTCATTAAACCAAGATATTTAACACAAAGGCTTTATGAGGAGAGTTCTCGAAAGAACAGCAAATCTCAGTGATTTGCTTTTCATCACAACCTCCTCAGCCTCTTTACTAGACTGATCATTTTATTCCCTCAAGATTCTCCTTATGTTGCTGTCATATGTAATGTTCCATGTATGTGCTTAAAAACCCAACTTTTGCTCAAAACTAAATGTGAACACTTACTACTAACTTCATAGTGATGCATTGCCTACCTTTCAGAATTAGAACAATGTGCTTTTCATATGGGCTTCAGAATTATTGTGAATTTTCTTTTCTCAACTATCTTTTGTCCTAAGTCTCCAGGAATAGCTTTTTTTCCTTCCTGTAAACCTGACAGTTGGGACAGTTTTGGGATGCAAAGCATTTCATCTCCTGAGAGTTCAGGAGAATACCTCAGGATTCTAAGTGTATTGCTAAGCAGGATGGGAAAACGTGTGCCTACATAAGACACAAATTCATGTAAGGGTAAACTTCAGTAGAATAAAACAGGTAATTTCTTTGAACAAGAAGAATCAAGTATTTCCAAATTAATGAGGATGTGTAGATGGACTGCAAAAATGCCTTACCTGAAGAGGGTTTGAACATTCACAATAGTCTTGGCATCTGCCATGTAGTCTTCCTCAGCACTCATCGTGCTTTCCTTGTCCACCACCACCATGTTAGCTGCAAAGGTGACCCCACACCTTAATAAGTCATCTAGGCTTTTGTGAAGAGAAAGAGGGAGAAAGAAACAAGCAACTTAAATATGGAACACCTGAAAGATTAGCCATGGTTGGCATTTGCAGATCAGCGACACAACTTCTGTATAATCAAGGATAACATCTCAGTTCATTGGTAGAGTAGAATCTACTTCAGTAGGTTGTTACAGTCCCTCTCATTTGTTAATTATAAATTTATTTCAATTTTTTTTTAATAAGCCTTTAACTGTTATTTGGGATGACTTTGGCCTTATCCACTGCAACAACTTGCTCCATTGCAGTTACTTTTGCAATAGAAAACCCCAAATAAATGCTCTGGGTTGCTCTTTCACACAGTTTGGTTTTGGTTTCAAAATGTTAATAAATGAGTTGGAGTGTTCTAAAGATGCCTTTAGGAGCAGCTGCTAAAACTTTATGCAGTGCTGGACAATGTTTGTGTGAAGCCCAACCACAGAAAACACTCACAGACAACTGAGTTACAGTTCTCATCATGCCTTGTAGCTTTGTTTCCAAAATGAAGCATGTTTCAGCTGTGTTAACAACAATATTTGCCACAGACCCCAAGCACTTTTTGACAAGTGTGGTGGGTTTTTTAAACAACTTATTTTGGAAGAATATAATTATTTTTGAAACTGTGCAATATAACTGATAGCTGGCTGTAACAAAAGAAAAACTGATTTCATATGATCTATGCTATTAGCTTCAATGCACAAGTGGAAGTCCAAACCTTTTCTGAGAAATCTGTATTTCTCCTTTTTCAAACTTTCAGTTGATCCCTGAAAATAGCAGTGTATTCTGAAATACCCAGATTTTCTGCATTTCAATGTTTCATAAGCTCAACAGCTATTCTTATTTTAGCAGTTACATTTGGCTGACTTGTGGGGAATTAGAAAAATGCTAATGTGGAAGTATTATAATTCTAGTTCTCAGGTACCTCTAGCTAAAGGTTTCTTAAGATTGACTAGATTTCTATACAACTGTGAATTCTGTTCCATTACAGATCTCAAATTGCTGATACCCAAAGAGTGGGCAACGGGTACCTACTACTTGACAAATTTTGATGAAGTGTATCTCTGCTATGAATTTTGTTAAAGCTGTTTTTCTGTGAGCCATCT
Organism: Grantiella picta; assembly: GCA_013397955.1. Classification (NCBI taxonomy): domain Eukaryota; kingdom Metazoa; phylum Chordata; class Aves; order Passeriformes; family Meliphagidae; genus Grantiella; species Grantiella picta. The sequence goes on along the minus strand of VZRM01008535.1, from coordinate 93,475 downwards.
ACTTCTAACAAAAATAGGAATGGTAAATGAGAGTAATTCCTTTGGTGGTTTTCCCTCTAATGTGATGACATTTTATTCCTGGGGACCAAATGATAACTATGTTAGATACTTAAAGGCAATAGGTGGTACTTTGGAAACATAATTTATGCCACTTAAATAAGAAAGGGAAGTTTGCATATTTTGCACTGTATTTCTTATCTACAGCTGATCAGATCTATTCATTGTACACAATTTAAAAACATGTTGAGGAAAACACAGGGAATATGTGTGAACTATATTTTTAAAAGTATTCTTATTTATGAAAGCTGTCAAAAAAACCCTCTACAAACTATTGTTGCTTATTGCATCAGGAATCAAAGTGATTTTAGTGTCAGAAAATATGCAGAAGTTCATGCTGGTATTACTGTGAACTTTCGAATTCTGTATAATCACTTATTCCAAAGACTACATGCTTCATTTTTTTTAATGCATTCAGTTCTAAAAAAACCAACAAAACACCATTAGGGAAGGATTTGGTGATTTCCATTTTGAAATAAACTCAGTAAATTTAAACAGAGTTTAATTTTATACATTAATAGAACAGGTTAACCTCTGAGTTATTAATTACTTGGAATACTTTGAGTATTCCTTCTTGAGTATACATTTAATTGTTCTGCCATTATGGTTCTTTTTATAATTGTTATGGAATTAAGAGAAAGAAAGTAGTAGATATTAATAACCTGCGACCCTTTCTTGCTTTAGAGGAAAAAATGTAAAGTGAAAAACATTTCCATAGACCCTTTGTAAACCTCACAAGGACTCTGGTATCACCAAGGTAAATCTGTAACTGTTATCACTATTATAAGTAGGAAATAAGTTTTTTGATTTCTACACAGGGAATTAGTATTATGTGCTTGTAGCCCCAATTCAGTATTCACTATGTAGTGAAGCGACCTATTTTCTTTAAATTTACACTCTACACAGAGGAGTTTACTAAAATACTCATGAGTCCTTGCTCTTCTCTGGTTTCTGCCTGATTTTTACATTAAATCTCTGTTGCTAACCCTATGTACATAAACATATATTAGCAGAGGTGAAGACAGAAATGTAGGAGTAAGTGATAATTTAAGTAGTGGAAGATGAAGACTGTTGGACACATTCAAGACTGTTTACATTCTGTAGCTATCTTTACAAAACCCTAGTCAATGAATTCCAGCAAGTTATAACTCAGTGCAGATTGACACTAGAATTAGAGCTATAATCTGTTCGTTTGTAGAAACATGGACACACCTAAATAAGTGTTAATCTTGTTTTTGAAGATATTGACTTGTGCTCCCTGTCATGCTTTTCAGTTCTGACATCCTCTACAAATCAGAAATTTGAAATCCCCAATTACAGCACACAGACACAGACTATGCATGCAAAAAGATCATCTCCAACTACAACACACACACAAAAACATGCAGTGACGATACACACAACAAACCACTGAGACTACAAAGTTAAGTTTTCTAACAGTTATTTCACCTACTTGTCGATAGAGCCCACCATGTAGTAAACCATTGGAAACCAACAGATTGCATCCAGAAAATGCATATCTGGCCTAAGCAGCAGATGGAATTACAAAATGAAACACAGTATCACAACAGCAGCATCTCTTCTAAAATATTTCAATATTTCAATCAACTGCTAGTTTGGGTTGGTTTTTTTTTTTTTTAGATGACTTCTTTAAACTTTTGCATTATAATATCAGTTTAAGCAGGAAATAGGTTTTCAGAAAGCTGTGAATCGACAGGTTGCTGTGATCATAAAGAATGATCAGCATTAACATGCTTATATTAATAAATGGATTTCTAAAATCAGAAATGTTATGGCACAGGACAATTCCAAATATAAAAATGAATGAGTGATGTCAAGGACACACTACCAAGTCATACTCCAATGCATGTGTTAGGAGTACTTAAAATAAGCCCTGACAATTCTTAATTAAAATGTGAAGTGGAAATCAAAGCATCATTTGGGTTTTGTGACACCTCCTGCTTTCAAGCCTACTCCCTTTCAGAGGAGTCACTGCAAACGCTGCATAGAGAGACAACACTGAGGGTGTTGGTTTAATTAGCAAGCAAAGCTTTTACTTCATGTTAATCAATCCAAAGTGGGTTTAGCCATAAAGTGTCACAACAGCACTGAAGTGTGTGAAGTCAGGCACTGTGCTGGCAAAAGGAGCTGGCGCTAGAGGGACCCCTGTGCTCATGGCTTTGCTCTCACACTGCAAATAAGTGATTTAGCCTCATTTAGGCTTTTCCCAATTTGTGTAATTCACTGTACGCCAGAGCACCTACACAAAAACCTTGTTTTGCAAACACAGGTGACCAAGGCGCTGCCTGAGGGAAAGTGGGACACTCCACAGCAGGCCTTTTTAGAAAAAAAATCACTTAAACTGGAGCAGGTCTATGCAAAGAGAAGTGTCAGCCTTGGCATCATAACCTACAAGATGTTTTTGCTTTTTAGCTTGTTCTACTTTTCTGTGTACAGCTAACCTCCATTTCTGTGTCTTTCAAAGTGTGATTTTAAGTAGCTGAGCTATACCAAAGTGTTACCAAAAAAAAGAAAAAAAGCAAACTGATTCGTTATCAGATTATAAATGAACTAGTCTTGACAGAGACATATTTGCCTGAAATTTTAAAAGCAAGACATGCTAAAAATTCCAATCACCAGACAGGTATAAAAGTAACAACAATGCTGCAGGTTTTAATTTTCATCCATAGCTTTAAGTAATTTTAGATAAACTGTGTCTGTGGGTGTCCTCTTGGCTTAAAGAACTGTTTAACTTTGAGCGTAGAGTTACCAAAAATATACCTAACTGGTCCAGGCCAGAAAGTGCATTGTGTTATGTAGGTTAGTGCTGTCATGTAGCTGTGAAACTGTTACACAGCTTGCTTTTTTAGTGTTTATGAAGTTATTTAATTTTAGCAGTAACACTCACATTTTGGGGGGCAATTATAAAAAAAAAATTAGCTGAAACACTAGGTATGAAGAATAAGGACATTTAAGTTTACTATGGCCACTTACCATCTGTAAAAGGTCAATTTTGTACATGACAGTGACCATAGGGTATTATTTTTTGTCACTAACTTTTCTCAAAGACAAGTGTGCCATAATGTTTTTGATTTTTCAGTTGGCCACATGAACAGTGGTCATCTATTGAAGTAATGGTAAAATTAATTTAAAACTTATCAGAGACAAAAAAAAGTCTCCTTACGGGTTATCCAGCAGTAATACAATGGGGTTTAGTTCTTTCTTTGGTCGGTAGTAGGCTCTGAGAGGAACAATAAAGTTATATAAGCCATTTCCAGCAGTTTCTGCTGCAACTATAATCAATTTATTTTTGAATCCGTAGGCTTTGGCATCTTCATAGTAGTTATGTTGGCATCCCTAAAATCAAAGTAGGAACAAGTTCAGTGGAGGTGAATATTTTATCAAATGACTCAGTATAGACCTGGTTAGACATAAACACTTGGTGATGAAAAGGAGAAAATAAAAAATTTTAGCAAATGCTGCACAACCTTCATCTCTAAGTAGAAATCAGAATTTAGCTCTGCTCAGATGCAAGAGACAAATGAGAATGCAACATTCTCAGGAACAGAAACTCCCTTTACCTTATCTAGTCTTAGACAGCAGAAGGGTACTTTTTCATGCAGAAGATGACAAAAGGTGGGAGAACTTCCAATATAAGGAGAGTAAGGAGGATAGCCTTTGGCATACCTAAAAAAGAAAAAAACATCTTTCAGTATAGAAAATTACCAAAACACAGCTGACTACACAGCTATTTTATGGGATGTTTGTACCTATGTCCAAGTTTTACAGAGTCAAGTACACAAAATGAGCTATGTTCAATAAAGGGCAAAGGAATATATTTTGCAGCTTTGCAATTAATGAAGACTGCCATGCTTGTGAGGACTGAAGGAATTTTGCTTGGGTTTTTGAAAATAGTCTGTTGCATCATAGTATGCTGTCATAGTGTTTTGAACCAGAAACTTCTAAGTTAAAAGAGGAAGGAAATAGAAACTGTACTTCTGCTCTTCCTTCTCCAATTCTTTTTTCAAACACTTATCAAGAATGAGTGAAGTCATTACCTTTTTGCTGTAATAACATACTTTCAAAATGGCAGAAATAAATTCTAACTGGTAAATCCTCTTCCCGATCAGATGAAATTTCTAATTGGCCTTAGTGTTTTTTTACAAGAGGCTTTTTAAATCCTGGTGTTGCAGTTTGCACATTTAAGGTGACTTTTCCTATTAATTTTTTCTCTGGAGCTTGATAATCTTCCCTGGGGCTTCTCGTGCTTGCCACTGGTGGAGATAGGAAACTCTGCTGGAAATATTCCATTTTAACACCCCCGTCAGCAATCCCAATAAGCATAATGGCTCATCTGCGCAGCAGTTACAGGATTGAATCTTCTGGGTTTATCTGAGTAATGCATCATTACTTTCAGCAACACACTAAACAGCATTTTAAATTAGATGTGATAATTTTGTCTCGTACTGCTTTTTTGTCATTCCTGCATTTTGAAGTCACACATCCAGCCCCAGCATTCAAAAGCCTGTTGAATGTCTGATTATCACTGCATTCTCATGGCAAAACTACTTATCTGTTTACAGTTTTGTTGAATGCTGACTTAATAATTACAGAAACGAAAAAAAAAAATGACCATTAAGTATGCTATGCATGCATTGCAAGACATTACTAGAGCTTTTATAATTTTAAGGAGAAAATGTCCAGGAAATGGAAGAGTTAATACGTTGGGTGTTTTTGGATTTCAAAGTAAGCTTATAGTATTCTGCCAGCATTTCCTAGAAGGGAATAATTCCATAATTGGGTTTCATAGGGCTTGCTTCCTACAAGTTCTCAGATTGATCCGCATTTCAAACAAGATTATCGATGTTTTTGACATAGTATTAACTCTTCCCGTAATTTTCCATTTAATTTACTTACTCTAAACCCGCAGAGACTTCCTCATCCGAGGGGGTGGTTTCATCCTCGGACTGGTCACTGAGCAGGTCACAGGTGTGGAGGGAGGAGGAGTCCGCAACCTCCAGCACAGGAGCGATGCTGGGCCGCCTGCCCTCCTTGCCGCTCTCGGGGGGCAGCGCCAGGCTGGTCCCGCTGGGCGCGCGGCACCCAGTGTCCTGTAGATCGATGGCCACGGTCCCTGCAGCAAGGAAAACATTCCCTCGGTGTGCTGCTCAAAGCGTTTCCACGAGATTCCTGGATTTAGCGAGGATTCCCTGACCGCGTGGCAAAGGACTGACAGCAATGCTACACGGATTGGGTTTGTTCCATTGAAAGAGAACAAATATTTAAGCTGTTCTCAAGGAAAGTAGCACTTTTTTTGGCAATTAGTCTGTGTCTTCTTGTTAGCTACCTCTTTAAAATCATACCTCATAAAATGAGTCCATATTTATATGCATCAACAACCTGCCGATTTTACTAATGGCATCTTTTTAATTAAAGAAGCTCATGAAAACTTCCCACAAACAATCAGGTATGAATGCCAAAGAAGTACTTGTATGATTTACCCACTTGTTTTGTATTATTATTTATTACCTTATTTTTTTTATATTATTTTTATACAACAGTCTTAAGTACTTTCATTCCACATTGTCAAGTAAAAGAGAACTAAATTCCACTTGTTTAGGTTTTTTGTTGTTTGTTTGTCTGTGGTTTTGTTTTCTTTAATATGAGGGTAAATGTTTAATGTTTTTATATTAATTCTTTCTGTACATGATAACAGTTTCTTAAAATTTTAGGAGGATGCTTTAAAATGTACTACTCATTAGATAAGAATATGTTGTGTTTTTTTTTTTTTTTTTACTTACCCATGCTGGCTATTATACTGTGTACTGGTAACCTAGAAGCTCCATGATAAGATAATTTTGATTCATGGTTTTTTCTATGCTTTTCTTGCTTCTTAAAAGCAGAATTCTCTTCTTTGGTGATATTTATATAAAAGCATATATCTGTAGAACTCATGATATATCGAGGACCTGGATTCAGCAAAATGTTTTTGTTATCTTCCTTTCTAACACCAATCAGACAGACTCCAAACCTTAATTAGAAAAGGAAAGGCATGGTTCATTTTGTATAGTCCTGCATACACCAGAATTTCTATTGTCAAAAATGAACCTCAGGTATATTTTTATACTTTGCAATTATGAAAATTTGCAGCTTTCTGGATGACAGAGATGTTTGAAAAATGTTGTCTGCTAAATAGGCCACTTCAAATCAAGCAGTTTTTATGAGCTCATGAATTCCTAGGCAGTTGAGTGTTTTTCTTAATGCCCATAATATTCTCCTAGCGTTGTTCTAGTTGATTATTTTCTGTCAGATGAATAGTCCTTTTGGGGAAAATATTAGTAGAAAAATAGATATATGATATGACAAATTACTGATCATGTTAAATTGTTCCATTATTTATATGTAATGGGAACTATTTTCATAATTCATTTTTGAGATTCGCTCTTAGAAATTTATTTGATTACTGATAGAAAATAAGGAATTACATCCAAAAACACTCTTTCTCTCCTTGATTAAGTATGAGAATAAACCCACTATTCAGGGTTTGATAAATATTTATTTTGATAAATATATACAAACATACTCAATTTGCACTTATTTTGTATGTTCATCTCACAGAGCAGCATTGAGTGAGTGATGCATCATCTGGACCCTAAAGAAGGTATGTTATCATCCAACAGAAAAAATAGTTTTGTTTGAACAATCACCAGAATGTACTATGGGCCTCCTTTAAACTGAACATTTTCCATAAAATGAACATGCCACAAAGGAAGCCAGATTTCCAGCTGAGTCCTAAATAAATAAAAACCCACATCCTCCCACCTATTCTTTTCTAGTTCGTTTTGGACATGGAAAACGACTGTTGTTCTAGGAAAACCTCCCAAGGGTGCCTTTTTTTCCTGTTTGTCCAGCTTATCCTATATAGCCTTTATATTCTAATCTCTTAGACTGAGATGAACATACAGAATGAACATAAGCTTTTACCTGACCAGCTCTAAGTCACAGAAATCTATCCATTTTAGTGGCAGATATTTAAACCTAGAAACAGAGTAATAATGTGTACTGCTGTGCAGAGCTACATTGCAGGCAAAACAAGCAATTACTTCTTTGAACTTTTAATGGTTGATAGGAAAAATAAACATACTTTTTATGTGCATGGAAGGAAGCATATGTGAAGCTCTTCCCCTCATACTCAGCAAAAAAAGTACTTTCTTCCAGGTTAATGTGATACACTTCGTTACCAGAGCATCTGCCATACATTTTCTGCCACTGTTCTGGTGATTGCTGACTCTCCCTGAAACATACAGAGAATAATTTAAAATTTAGTGTTACACTTTTATTAATCAGAATGGTATTTCAAGCCAGTATAAACTACAAATCTCTATTGAAAAGGTCCCATAGGCTAATCTGAAAGAAATATTTGAGATCAAATCTTGGTGATGCTGTAAGTACAGAGATTATTTTAATGTATTAAAGAGCATTTTCTGCTAAGTAATAGACATGTAAGAGGATGTATTTTAATATCAAGAGAGAGATGGCTCAATTACTTTAAATTTCCACCATAATAAATAGATTCATGGTAATTTGAAGATGGCAGGTAAAACCACCAGATTGCTCATTCTACCCATACAGTTTGTTCAGATGCTTGGTGGCAGACTCTCTGGTTCCTGTCTCAATATCATTAATAACAACTTACGTAGGAAAGAGTTATTTGTCTTTGATCATTTTATCTCTAAGAGAGATTTTTCTGCATTTGCTTATCAGTTACCTTATGGATATTTTTGGTTCCCATGTCTTGTAGGCTATTGCAAGTACAAACCTTCTTTTCTCTAGTACAAGAAAATTAATGACAAAGCAGATCATCCTTTATGCAGCTTCTGCCTTTTATGCAAAAAGTTTTGTGGAAATGTTTCAAACCTCAGCAACCCCAAACCCTGCAGCCTGGGAGTTTCTGGGAACTTCTGTATTAAAGTTTCATGTGGAAATGAAGTTCTGCCTGCATGAGTTTTATTGGAGATAATTGATGCATGTATATATACAAAACTGACAGGTGTGTTCTGTGTTTTGCCAGTTGAAGATGTCAAGATATTGGGATGTGCTCCTTTTGCTCCCTTAGACATTTTCAATACCTTAACACAATTTGTATTTTTCTTCAATTTACCATCTTTGTCCATTCTCATCATGAAAACATTTTGTTTCAAGATAGAAGTAAGTAAACCATTTTCATTGCAATAATATGAACAAGCAGTGCACTAGGTATAGAACAGCAGAACTAGCAATGTAATTTCACAACATTTTCCCTTATTTCATTTTCCCCCTAAGATAAAAAGGTCACCTGTTTAATGTCTGCTTGGTTCCAGTGAGTTGTCTGAAAGCTTCCCATGGGGCTGTACTGTAAAGATCACATTAACTTCAAGTCAGAAAGGTTATTTTCTTCCAATATTTTGTATCATCAAACAAACCCTAATAGAGTCGTATAGTTTAGATAATCAGATAACATTTAAAGCTAAGGATTAAGATTGATAATGAGATTATAAATAAGAGTCAAGGTAGAATTTTGGTGTCTTACAGACTAAAGTTTTCCATAAGAATTCCATAAACAGCTGAGAAGACAGCAGGATTATTTACACCTACTTAACAGGTATTTAATATTTGAGTCCTATATAAGATTTAATGCAGGTGTTAATAGCAAACAGGAAGATAAAAGGATAATTAAACAGAAACCAATGTAAAGGAAAGCAGTTCATTAATAACATTTGAAGTCTACTGATCAAATTATTTTCATCATTTTCTATATTATTTAGATGCACTTTAGTATTTGGGTTGGTTTAGAAAGATATGTATGGTTAAAACTTTTATTTGTAGTTTAAATTATCTGTTTTCACTTAAACGTTTTACATAGCCAAACTCAAATGCTCATTTGACTTCATCTTTCATAAAGGTAATTTAACCTATTTTAACAATGAGCAGTTAATTTACCTCTTGTTCAACAGCAGAAAACATCTAGAAAAGCAAAGGAAAAACCTTCTCTGAGCTATAAATTAGTGAAATCCAAAGCAGTTTTATGTCTGCAGTGCAATGACAAATGCCTTGATTTTGGAGTCTCTCTGAGAATAAAAGCTCTGAGGAGTGCTGACTACAGTAGATAAATAATAAGACATTTTCACTTTTTCTGTCTTTCTGTACAAATGCAGAATAGTATTCTTACAGGAACATACATTGTACATTCTAACAGAAACACATATTATTTTAATCCTTCTGGATTTACAGTAATGCTACTGCTATTTGTGCCAAAGCTTTTTTTTTGCTCCTAGTATACAACGACCAGACTAGAAAACAGTTACTTTTATAATGCTGGTTACATCTATTAATTCTGATTGCAAAAGAAATCTCAAGCACATTTGAATTCTATGACAGTTAGTTTGCATCATATTTAGGAATATGTACATGATCAAAATGATGGTGTAAAAAATGAAGAAGTTCCTAAGTACAGCAGAAAACATTCCCTTTTGTGTGTCTGGTTTTGTGCTGATGGAAAATTCTCTGACAGGTGTTAGGAACACTGTGCTTCTTTTATATGCATGTAATATGAAATAACTGGAAAAGGCTCTGTATTCTGTGCATGTCAGAGAATGAAAGGTAGGCAAAAAAAGAATGTATAAAGAATGAATTTCACCATGGTGCTCAGGAGGTATCAAAACAGTGTTTTGTTGTGTTCTTATTAGGAGATTCTAGTGCAGATAGTGCCATTAAAATATTGGCAATTGTTGTTCTCAGTAGTAAAAGTTCTAGGAATAATTTCTGTTTTCCCCATTCTGGGCAAAGGGGAATACTAGAAATGTCATATAAAAGGTTAAATAACTCTGCTTATAAAGATATATTTATTCTGGGTTTCAGAAATGGAAAAAGAAGTGTTTTTATAAGACTTGTGTAGTGTACATGCAGTTATTGATTTTTACAAGTGCATTTTGAGATTTACTCTAATTCATTTGTGTGCCCACAACATTTTAATCAAGAATACCTCATTATTCCAAGAATATAGCATAACAGAGACATACCAGATGTGGTAAAATTATTTTAGTGAATTCAAAGGAATTCTACTGTGACTATACAGTCTGCAGAGACACCAGTAATTCTGCACCCCTTGCAGCAGTGTGGTTATGTTAAAAATCATGTATGTTTCTTTGCCTCTTAATGTACAGGCACTGAAAGCAAATACTATATGCTATCAAAACAACTTTTTTGGGGTTCAGTGAAGCAGACCTCCAAATTAACATATTAAAATAGATATTAGGACATGTCAGTGCTCTTAAGTAGAATTTTGTCATAGATTCACAATTCAAACTACTAAATTGGAACTACAATTTTTTCATATTGTGGGAGTGGCACAACAACATGCAACAAACTGTTAAGTACTGGTGGGAGGAGGGTGTTCTCTTCAAAATTATAATGCCTTGAATAAGGCATTTTGATGTATTTATTTTTAAAAAATCCATTTTCTTTTTTAAAACAGTAGTTGAGTGGGAATTCAGCTGTTTTCCAAAGAATATAAGCTATGACTTTTCCAAGTTGTTTTGGTAGTTTTTATGGTAGTATATACTTACTGTCCCCTGGATGTATGAACCAGCAGAGTGATTAACGTAGAAGTAGCTGGGCATATACAATTCAGAGCTAGCATGGCATATTTGAATTCCTCTTCACACACAACATGATCTGTAGGAAGTAAAATAGAAGATTTAAGTTGTTTTACAAAAATGCTTTCAGTTGAACATAATATCACTTCCTTGTCTAAGAAAACAGTGAAGATGGATCAATCAAAAGTTGGCTCAAGATCTTCCTCTTCTGCTTGAACCTTGGAAATCAGCTGTGTATGATTTTCCCTATCTGTGCTATCTAACATGGATGGCTTCTGTTTTAAATCCAGATCACAGATAAATGGTCTCCAGTGCTTGCTCATGGCATGAAAAGGACACAGAAATGATTCTTTAATGTAATTCACATATACCTGTGACAGTATGGAAATGGCTGTGAGAAGGGACAAGCACAATGTGTGTAACTTCTTATCAGTGTAGAAGCACAAAGTCATAGAGGTTTTGTAAAACCATGAAGGCATTTCATGCCAAATCAGTTTTTTCCGTCTGAATTTAGTGTTTGGTTCCTTCAGGGGGAGCAGAATTTCCTTCTGACCAGACAGAACATTACAAGTGGCACAGCTGATGATAAAACACAGGCCACAAGAAAACTGCTGAGTAAGGGTAGGCAAATGATCTCCCCACCTAGATGTGAACAATGTACATCTCCTAGCTTCTCCAACATGTCATTGAAATCCTTAGAATCACCTGGCCTCTCTCAGCTGCTTTCTAGACAGAATTTATAGTATAGCTCTAAGCATGACACTTACTGAAAATAAAAGTGAGGGCATATTTTGTATGCCTTCTCTGTTCCTTTTATTTTGAAATATCTAGAGGCTTTTCAGTAACAGAATCATTTACTACTGAATTGAGAAATTAATTCTCCCATTTTCTGAAGATCAGGGCTTATTTAAATGTCATAGGGAAGGAGTGAATTTAGTTATATAGAGACACTGTCAAATATAGAACAAAATGAAATTTTTCTTCCTGTAAATATATTTCAGCTATAGCAATTAAATATTTCCTGCAGAAAATATTTCAGATAGAAATATGTTCTTTTAGTTGACCGTATGCTATTAATAAACCTACTTGAATTTCAAGCCAGAGATTTTCAGGAGTGTAAGGCATAGTCTACTGCTTGAATGGAATATCTGCAGGAATATCCATTACCATTACTCAGATGGTAAAGATTTATGAAGGTGAACAAACTTCCTGGCACTGAAGAAAAAAAATTCTCCCTATTTTTTAATTGGTATAGGATTTTGCCAAATAACCTCCCTTTTTTTTTTTTTTTTGTTTGGAGTCTTGTCATATTAGAGCTAAACATTTTGAAAATACATGAAAGAAAAAAATATATAGAGTAATGATTTGATCATCTGTTGTTTGAGATATTGTACTTGAACCCAGTTGCACATGCTGACCTAAATGTACATAAATGAAAGTTAATCAATGCCAGATAGCACACAGCAGATGAAAACTGTAACTTGGACTTAAATCCCCCACATGCACTATACTCTCTAACATATATGGTGAACTTTTTTGACAGATGTTTATGCAAAATATTATGTTACCAAAGAATAGAGCACAGAGCAAACAGAGATTGCTGTCCTACATCAGACTCTTAATCATGTCTGTTAAGAGATTCACATTGTGTTGTCGAGTGTTTTTACAGCAGGAGCCGTGAAGCTGCGACTTGTAGGACAATTTCTACATCTGTTGTAGACTTTGACCTTTTGCACTTAAGTTCTTGTGTTAGACACAGATCAGGTAAAAAATACCTTGCTCGTTTCTGCAATTATTTGGCAAATTATAGCTTTCCTATAATGTTTCCATGTTTTATAGGTAAGCTCAGGGCTTATATTGTGGAGGATTACACAGGACTTTATCTGCTGCTTTCTTTCTGAAGTAGGGAGGAAGCTGGATGACAGCTCTCCCACTCCTCAGGTTTTGGACATCAGTCATGTCCCCTGACAGCAGGTACCACAATCAGCAAATTACTCATTCAATGTGATAGCAAAGCAGCCAAGGAAACTGCAGTTTATCTTGAAGTGAATATTAAATATGTCAAATCAGCTTACCAGAAAGAAGTATTTTGATTGACTTTATACTGAAGAAATATTACACTTAGAATTTCTGTAAGTTGCAGTTCCTGTTGAAAATATCTTTTGACAGAAGTTTTGTTGCTCAGTCTGTCTCAAATGGATGTTGTAATGCAGTGGAGTGAGTTATGGTTTCTGTGATGTTACTGACGATAAAACAGACTCAACACTGATTTATGCCTGCAGCAGCAGCCATGTGGTAAGAATGACCTCGACCTGGCACAATTATTCTGAGAAACCTCACTTTTGTCAATTTGATAAGTTAACATGACCACTACCAGGTCAGATAGAGAAAAATTTCCATAAATTACCTCTAGACTACTTTTATCTGTAATTGGACAGATTAATCATCAGCTGCATTCAATATCCATTTGGTGAATCTGACTACATTCTCTTCAAATAAACTACTGAAGGTTTGATGTCAGACTGCAACAATCTGTACTAATTCGTGGGTGCATTTTTAAGAAATAGACAATGTCAAAATGTATCTCCATTTTCTGGAATTGTAATTACACACAATTTCAAAATATTCAACATAAAGCTGATTAATACACAAATATACAGATAATAGTTTTAAGCTCAGCTCAAAAAATATGCAATTTAGTGGTCTCTCAATTGCATAAATATATTGCTCTGCACTTTATTTCCCATTTGTGCTGAAATGCAAGGCCAGGAGCTTGCACCAAGGGTACATGGCCTTTTGTAGTCCTGTGTGTTTGAAGGAAAAGTGGGAAGATTAAGAAAATAATTTGTAACTGCCAGTATTGTTGAAAGAAAATCTGAGCATGTCAAGGCATTTTTATCTTGGAAATTACTAATGAAAAATCAAAGCATTTCATCTTAAAAGATAAGAGAGCTGCCCATCTGATAACTGAGTGGCTGTGTATTTTAAATGTTCACACCTTAAACTTGCAAAGGGGTTTGCTGGGGCAAACACACTTGTACCAATGTAGCAAGGTAAGCAGGTTAATATTTGAAACAAAGTAGTTGGAATCCACTGTAAAAAATAACAGAAAGCACAGAATGCAAGGATGTGTGAGTTGACATCAGATGGAAAGTCAGGAAACCTGACATTCTGACAGACCATATGAGCCTGGCCAAGGTGTCTCCATTCTCCTGCTTTGATGGCAAAAATAAGTTCTTATTCTCTCATTAAAGAGAGGGAGGATGTATAACTCTTTGTCTACTGGATGGGGACAAATTATAACAATTATTTTTCTTACATGCTATTTCTGAAGCCTAAGGCAGAAAACCTCCAAGCAGAAAACCTCCAGGCAGAAAACAGTTTTTCCCTCATATAGGAAAATGCAGTCAGTGTCTGAATTTCAGGAGTGTCTCATGCGATCTAGGAGGACTGGTCAACCTAATATAAGATGCTGAGAGATGGGGCTTCTAGTGCTTTTTACATTTTCAAGGTAGTTAAAGTTAAACTTTAGTTAGGAGGACTATTTGGTTGTATTTTTTCTAAATTCAAAAACTTTATTTTTGACAGCTGTAGTGTCTAAACCTGTGTGTAAAGTAAATAAAAAATCCTATTACTGAATATCATAGGTTCATAAAAATGCCCAATATTGTTTTGGGAAACCTCCAGAAGAAAGGAGTCATTTTCTCAAAGAATATCAGATTTAAAAGAAACTTTTGCATTAAGGCAGTGATAAAGCAGCCTTGAATCATAATAGGAAAAGCACTTAGAAAAATGTTCCAGATGGTTATGACAAATTTTGCTCGTAAACACTCTGGACAGGTCTGTAGTCTGCAGCGCCCAATAGGTCCATGTTTCAGAATGATGAAGTGTTGGATGGCATTAATACCAAAGGGGAATCCTCTTAGGAAAATGTGTGCCAACAAATACTGTTCTCATGGCTCTATCAGTGCCTAACCATTTGCGGTAGGTAAGCATCTAGACATGATGATGAAGTTCAGTTGAAGGAAATATTACCAAAAGAGGTAAGGTGGGTTATGGTTGTTAGGGGTTTTTTTAAAAAAAAAAAAGGTCCAAATTCTCTAATGCTTCAAACTGACATGAAAAATTGCCTGTTTTACAAGTCTAGTTATATATAAGCTCCTACAGAGACAAGCCATTAGGAATAATGAAACTCTTAAAATACAATTCAGAAGAACAAATTAACACAGTTACTGATAAAGAAAAGTGGCCATGGCTAGGAAGCAGGGATTATCTTTGTGCTGGTTGTTTTTAAGGGGGAGATGAAAAAGCACCATCATTCTCATCACAGCATGAGCCTTATTCCCTGCTGTGCCATCTCATAGTTTGAGATTACACTTTTATAACTTCAGAACTGCTACTGATGGGATTTTTTCTTATTTCCAACCCAGCAGTAAATTCAGTAGCTTTTAAAATTACAGCTTTAACTGTTGCTCTGGAGCCGTTCTGCACTGGAATTTACTTTTTCATCACATTCTGGGATGATGGAGGAGACTAATATTTTTCCAGAGAGTTGTTTTTATTTTTGCATGAATCAGCAATCTTTTCTTCCTTAGAATATCATTCAAGAAAATTGACTTTTCAAAATTCCAGCTGAAAAGGAAAGCTTTTCTTCTACTTCAGAGATATTTTTTCAAAAGTATGTGTGTGTTTTTGCACATAAGCATATGTATGTCTATGTACTTATATATGTGACTATTTGTATATAGACAGAAAGAAAGAGAAATATATAATGCAGAGAAATAGTTTGTCAAATAAAAGATGGTAATCTCTTCTTATAAGAGTGGATTTGTTCAGATTTCTGAACATCATTTTGCATTTATGCCATGGTTTCTAAGGCATGGATTTCACTGGATATAGACTTAAATTATATGTCTCTTTCCAAAATATTTGCAAGTAATTAAAATGTTTTCCATACCATAACACTTAGGAAAAAAACAGTCCCACAAGAAGATTTTTCCCTCAGTTGTTTGTTGGATTAAATCTGAATAGATCTTCTCTGATGTGGCAGGCTCTGGGGGGCTGCAGGAGCCAGCTCCCCCCCAGAGCGAGGTCCCTGGTCAGCGTATCTCCACCGGGTTTGGGGCGCGCAGCCCCTGGGGTCCACTCAATGTGGCGTGGGTCTCATAGCCACAGAAATTCAGAAGGAAATATAGTGGGACGAAGGAAGGAACTGGAATCCATCTCCTTTCTGCCAGGGAGGTTTATTAGGGGTTCTTAGGTAGGGGGTTGCGGGGGAGGAAAGCGGGGGTAGGTCAGGCACTGGCAGCTCGGAGATGCAGACCTCGAGCTGATGCAGACACTGGCTTATAAAGGAAAAGAAGGGGGCAGGGCTGACTCTCTCAGAGCCAGTCCCAGGAGGAGGAAGGGAAAATTGGCAAAGGGTACACACCAATAGGTTTCAGGTACAGCAGGATGCATATTTCAAAATGAACCAATAGCACACATGGCAGGGGAACAAAGGGAGCCACATGGAATCCTGAAAATCACATGACTACACTTCTCAAATACCCCTTAGTAATTATGTTTTAGTAGACAGAAATGACTTACAGAGGTGGATATAATAAGCTGGTGACCTAACTGGATTTGTAATTATGGAGCAGCAATGTGTTATACATCAAACAATCCTACTCTATATTATGTAGCATAAGACTAATAATTCTTAAAAGTGTTTGTAATTAAGTCTTTGCCATTGCTAGGATGTATATTATTTTACAAAACTGCACTCTTAATCAGTTTCTAACTTGTAAATACCCCCAGGGATTCTCACTTTGCTTGTAGGGTCATGAACCAAACTATCAAACACTAACAAGTGCTTCAAGTGACTAATCTTCCGCTTACCTGCAAACTTGATGTGGAATTTGTTCTCAGGCTTCAGGATCTGAACATACAAAGGACAATTTGGAGCAAAGTCTTTAACTGCCCACGCTCTTAAAATGGTTTGGTGATCCTAGAACAAAGAGTATGAGGTGATGCCAATGATATACAAATAACCATGTCACATTAGGAAAGGAATCTGTTATCAGACTGGCACCATTGAAGAAAACTTATTTTAAGAGCATATAGCACCAGCTGGTGTGGATCTCCATCTACATGTTATATAATTAATATTATATAATCATTTCCAGAAATCTTCCACTAATAACGTATTTTGACCCTCTCCTATCTTTCTGTAAGTGCTAATGATTGTGTTATTTGGAAAGGGGAAGCATTTGGATGTGAAATAATTGTGTGAAAACTTAAGATGGCAGCAATTAGTCGTGTCTAATTAATCAAGAATGATGTAGCATAGATGTCCTTCCAAAGAGACTCAAAATTAAAACAGCATTAAATGAGGACCTCAGGAACTGAGAGTTTAAAATTGTGGGTAATTCTAAAAATATCAGTTTGATTAAAAGCAGATCTACATTTTTGTGGATCTAAGACATTTGCACAACTGATGTCAGGATTTAGCCAACTAGTGACTAAAGATTCCAAGAGATTTTTCAGGCTGTTAGTTTTTGTCTTTGTTACCTGAGCTAAATTCAGGATGAATACTGCCATCCATAGATGTGTATAATGTATTAATACATGTGTAATACATTGTATCATACATGTGTAATACAGTTAATACCATCTATAATGTGATAATGCATTCGTATTTTGGATTTTGTGAAGGAAGACTAATTCCAGTCAATAATATATCTGTTTTTATTTATTTCAAAACCAAAAAGAAGTATTTCAGAGTTGTATCTAGGAATTGAATTGCCTTGATTGAAATGGATTGAAATGCCTTGCCTAGTCATGAAATTGGTGGTATTAAAAGATAAAATATAAAGAATGATTCATGATGTTTGCAGCATCAGCAGTAAGAAAAGCTTGCAGACTCACTAACACAAGGGAAAATCTCTGACTGGAACAGAGCGTAACTGGCATTTTCAAACCATAATATTTTATTATCAATTGAGATGTCAGCAAGTACTTTTTCTACTAGAAAACCTAGAACGGAGTCATAAGAGGATGGCAAAATACACTATTTCACTTTTTTATTAGCAGTTTTATAGATGCAGGATTGCTGAGCCCAGTCAGGAGATTTAACAACTTGGGTCTAACCTGCCGCAGGTTTTCCTTGTATGCAGTCACCTTTTCTTTACTTTTCTGTAACATATGGCAACTTATCCTCCTCAGGATTTTTTTTTGTGTGTGTGCTGTTGGGTTTTTTTGCTGTTTTGTTTTAAGGTAATGACACCCCAACACACCTTAGGAGCAGCAAATGTCTGGGTAATGGGATAGGCGGCAGTCGCTCCTGTTACAGGAGTGGAAAAGCTTTGGGAGGGGATTTGGGGTAAATTTAAAAAAAAAAATCTATTGGTGAAGATGTGACCCAGTCTTTTTATGGAAGAGGTGTCAGGGAAAGAGTCACTTTGCAGTGATGGTGTGGCTGAATTGCACAGGGTTTGATACCAGTTTCCTCCCTTCCTTTCCATCATCAGCATTCAGACCACAGTGACTTGCAAAAGTGGTGAGAAAAGCCTGGTTTCTGTATGTCACATGCCTCAAAATATTTATGTTAGCTGTTTTCTTGGAATTTTTTTATTATTATTTTGTCTAAAAAGCCTGGTTTTATCAAAATGTGCGATAATGCTAACCATAAGAATGAAGATTTCTTTATAAAGTCATTCAAACTGCACTATTCTATTAAAAACTCGAACAAACCTAGACCCACAGAATTGAGTGTAGTAAAACTAAAAGTGTGAATCTCAACATAAAATATTTTTTACTATTATTGCATAAGAAAGGGAAAGACTCTTTGAAATAAAAATCTCTTGATGGTTATTTGGCACATTTGCAGTTTTAACACTGCAAAATATGCATTGCTTTCCATTTTCTAGCTCTTCTTTGAACCAGCAGACCACAATATGCTATATATATATACATATATACCTAAGATTGATACTTAAATGCCATAAATAACTTCATAAAATCAACTCAGTAGGTATGTACTGTTAATCTAATAATCATGCACTACTTTTAATTTTTGTCTCTTTTCACTTGGTATATACACATGGTTGGGTACAAAAGCTGGTTATTTGGGTTCCCAAGTGTTTTCCTCAGTTATTCTCCCAAATTCCACTCTGAGGAAGCACTCCATGGGAGTGAAAAGAAAACACACGTTGGCACCTTAAGTGATTTTTTTACATTCAGTCTCTTCACACAGTATTGTGGCTCTCTGTTTTACAAATGTAGCAATTTCTATGCAATACTGAAGTGACTTTTAAAAATGTTCACATTTCTCCCAATATATGTTACATATATACACACACAACAAACTAAGATAACTGAAACAAAATTATACTTCTTTTCCCCTTATTAAATATGTGTTTCTTTGGAAGATGAGTGAAAAAATACATTCTCTTCTGTGTGATCTCCATGCAATGAACTGCAGTGAGTGATCAAAAAATTACCATGAGTACAAATGGTGATTAATATAGAGGTGATATTTAAGTTCATGTATGAAAAGCTGGAAGTTTTAAAGTGGGTGTAACAAGAATTTAAATCATCAGAACTCAGGAATATGCATTTAATATGTATTTTAAAATAACTCTGTTAATTTAATCTTTTTCTTGCCATACACGACTTGATAAATTAGTTATACCCTGCCATGTTTGCATCCATATTGTGATGCCATTAAGGCAGTGTAATTTAGATTACCAGTATAGCAGAGTCACACAATTTGATTAATGGAAGGGGGGGAAAAAAAAGGTGCAAGCTTGAATTGGACCATCTCTGAATTTTCAGAAAGCCTCAGAAGAAAGCTGTCAGCAACAGAAGTGTTGTCACTAAAAGTTATTAACTAACAAAATAGCAAGCAGTGAGCAGCCAGTGGCATCCATGGCCAATGAGTAGATCCTCTGCTTGAGGATTGTAGCTGGGGAGATAAAAACCCTCACAGGCTTCAAAAAATCACTTGAGTAACAACAGCTGCTCTGGTCAGGAATCTCCTCCTTTTATTTTGACAGCTGTCACATGTAGGAGAGGATCCAAGGCTCTTTTAGCAGTTTGTCAGCTTCTAAACAACAGCAGGGTGGAAAATCAGTTGTACTTGTAAAGATTGATACTGGGATGACAGCTGAACTTCCTTCAGCCCAGTGACAAACTAACCTTATGTACTAACATGAGGCTGGAGCTGGGTGAGAAATTAAATCCATTTCATTTCACAGCTCTAGGGGGCAGTAAGACTAAAGAATTTTTAAAAATTTAAAATTTTTCTACTTGCAGTGTAAATAATTGCATTGGGATTTCTCATTTGTAACCCTTGTGCAACTGTCAAGTACATAATGTGAAATGAGATGTTGTAGCTGATTTATTCCAAATTCATGGCTAATTTAGATAAGACGCTTTGGCTCTTTTGGTATTTTTCAGTCTCCAAGAAGTTACAGGTATTTTCCCAGGTATTTGTAAGAACTCTTGCTTTTTCTTACCCTTGAGTACCCTAGCTCCTCTGTCACTTCCAAGCAGTAGGTTTGCCTTGCTTGACTACTCTGAGATTACTTGCTGCCAGTTCAGTGGCTTTTACTGCTCTATTTTCAGGAGTCAATTACTGATGAATCAAATTCAAAGTTCTTAGCTCAGTAAGTTTCAAGGTTATAGTAGGAACGCAGGTTTATTTCTCAGTTTGCTCAGTGATGGGTCCAGAACAAGATCTTTAGCTAAGATCTTTTAACTAAGTTTTGATGACAGATGAAATAATAAGTGATAGAGAAATATATTAAGGCTACATATATAATGCAAGGCTCTCATTTCCCATTTTTTACTGTACCTGTTTTTAACATTTAGAAAAATAATTGCTATTTCTTATAATGTGGCACCAAAACAGTGTTTTTAGTTGAGATTGCTTAAAACATAATTACTGAATTATAAATATTGGCTCAATCTCATTTGGCAATTTGTAAGCATCTTCAGGGATCTTCAGACTTAGACTGATCCTCACTGGAGTTCAAGATTGAACTGAATGGAGGCAAGACTGCAATAATTTAGTGTAGTGCTCCTGGTGAAAAATTTTAAGTTATGTTCATAAATCCTTCCTCAGTGGGCTTTTTTTCTGGACAGTTGTGTTCAGTAGATAATTTCATTAGTTGGAAGAGTTCTAGTTCATATGGTTTTATTCTTTTGTCACAGATGCACTGCACAGTGGTTTGTATTAGCAGCGTTCCTTTGTGGACAGTAACTTACCTGACAGCAAATGGGCAGCAGTGTGGGCAAAACCATAGAAACTTGCTTAAAGAACCTTGCCAGTTTTCATTTTTAAAATCGGCCAATATGGCCAAATACTCTCATAAATATTGGTTACTTGGTATTAGTCATGAATTTATTTATGAAGTTGAACTCAGGCTTTACTGCATTTGTTTTGAACATACCAGTCAGGTATGATAGCTATCTCTTTTCTCATTTAGTAAATACAACTGAATTGGAAATCTAGAGCAAACACTGACATTAGTCCAGGTAGTCTGAATATTGACAGAGTACCATTCTTGGAAGTGATTAATGGCTAATTATCAATGTATCTATAAGGTACTAAGATAGTGCTTTTATGCCATTCTGCCCTTGTTCCATAAAAAAGAACTGAGAGGGAGTAAGGGCAGTGACAATAAAACCTGCACATCCTCTCATTTCTCTGTCCCCAACTTACAGCTGCTGTCCTGTCCACCTCACAGCGACTGCTCAGAATGAAACAGGCTTCAGCATCGTCCATCCTACAAGAGAGGAGACAAACCTGTCACACACCAACCAGGTACGTCCTGGACTCCTTTCTCACAGCTCAGAGTCTTGCACAGAGAAACAGAATACCAAATTTAGTCTCCCTGATCTCATTTCTTCCCCTGCTGCCACTAAAAGCTGTGCCAAAGTAGCAAGAGCAGAGTGGCCTCAAACTTAATTTGCAAAGTAAGTATTTATCTGCCATGAGTGTAAAAGGTGAATAAACAGCACCAGTCTGCCGGAGGTGTGAGAGTGCAATATGCACAAGTTATCACTGATAAGAATGGACAAGAGGGGGCAGATAACAGACTTGTCTTGCATAGCGATAGCAGAAAGTTGGGTAGATCTGCAAGAATAATGTGTTTGGGATAAATAACAGACATTTCTGTGTGTATATATGCATTAAATGAACTATTTCCAGTTCACAGAGTCTTGGCTTAGGAAGAAGTCATGGGAGCTCCATGAGTAATTTCAGCTAAGCATGGGAGCAGTATTGGGGAGACAGGGTCTTTACCAAAGTTATAGGAAAGAAAATAAAGTTAAATTAGATGAGGGTTTTTTTGCAAAAATGCAGTCTTTTATTAATTGGCTATTCACAACTGATGGAGTCAGCCAACTTTTGGTATTCCTTTACTTTTTAGTGTAACCTTTATCATGCTATTTTGACATTGGGTTTCACATACAATATATATGTAAATTCTGATAATGAGACCCTTCTCAATCATTTTGTTGTTCTTGGTAACCATTACTTTACCTATTAGAAGAAGCTTACCATGTATCTTGCTATCTCCTCAGTACATTATGTTCTCATTAAAAAGAAATATACCAAACATCTTGGGTACTGGGTTATATTTCATATTAAATGTTCTATTAAATTCCCACTATGCTTCTTCCCTCAGGAGAGGCTGAAAATTTTTCTGTGACAGGTACATTCAATTACATGTTCTGCAGGAAAAAGCACAGTTCCACAGCTGACTACCTCCAGGTTATTAGAAGTGAAATTCAAGATTATATTTAGGGAACAGCCTAATTTTAATTCTTGTAATGTGTAGAACAAATGTCAGCTAAATCCACACATGAATTCCTTCTTGAAATAAGGGAGAAAGGAAAAACGAAAAAAAAAGGCAAAAAGGATTTTCTCTAAAAGAAAATTTCTAATTCTGAAAACAACGTTCTTGTCTTGTCAAATTTTTAACAGCTGTAGAAGTAGTTGTTTTTTCAGTGACAGAAGTCTGAGAAGGTAACACTGCTCATAAAGCTTCTCACAGATGAGATTCTTGGAAATAACTCCCCTCAGGTAAAGAAGGCTGAATGACACAAATAGTCAGACAGGTATTGACTTAATTGTAGTTATCTACAACATAGAGCAGTGCAGATGAGTTACATCAGTTATTCACTAAGAATCACCTTTCCCTCTCTTTGGAGAGTGTAAAGAAATGATCCTTCTACATGAATTCCACTGTGAATTCCTTCCCAGCTCAAATTGAGCTCTGGGGGAGAGGTGTGTGTGAGGAACTGTGCTTGACTGATGTGTTTTGATAAATGTCGTTCACTATTAACTGGTACAGAGCATCTGGTAGAAGTGGTGGAAGTATGTGGCAAGAGGAGGGCCTTACCCTGAAGAGTTCATGTGGTATAGCAGACTAGTTGCTTAATGTTGCCAGGCTGAACTTAAGAAGAAAACAAAACTGTACAGTGGGTTCAAAGGGTGATAATTTTTAAGTTTCCTTTTTTCCCCCTTCACTTGGTCAGGGGAAGTATAATCACATTTACCATATTTGCTCAAGGAACAGAAATAACTTTAAAACCTGTTTAAAGAACTTTAAAAACTGAGACAGAGAAGACAGTGAAAAAAATATGGTCAAATAAAAGAGCTTACAAGTATTTGTTCCTTGAAAAGTTTCAGATATTAAGAAAAAAAAAATAGGGAAAAGCTTTCCTTTCTTAGTACAGACAGCTTTCCTTCTAGCACAGCTTTTGTTGCTTAACCTTATTTAACAAGCACCGTAAGTGAAACAAAAGTAAAAAACAAAGGTCAATGTTTGCCTACTTAGCTCTCAACAGGTCTTGATCTTTCAGGGCTGAGCCTTGTAGGTAGATAACTCTTTGGGACCACATTGGGATTTGTAACACCCTTCGGACCTGAGCATCCATCTCAGTAGGACACAAAATAACCACATAATAGTCCTGTCAAAACAGAAAAAAAGGGGAAATAGTCATGGGTTCTCTTAGGTTACCATTTGTTGTTGCTAGAGAATGAGTCAGCAGTGACTTAAGATGTCAAAAATGTCTCTTATAAGACGCTGACAAAGTAAGTTTATTTCCTCAAAATTTTTTCCTTTATTTAATGGGCCAATCCAAACTGCTTCCTTTGCTACAGACAGTCCTTGTTAGGAAAAGTATCCATACTTAATAAAAAATGTTATATATCCTTACTTAGAAGGATACATAAGTGCACATATGAAAAGGAGGGAGAAATGGAACCTGAGAGGAGAGACTGAGAGCTTAGGATGGGCTGGTCATAGAAATCTTCCTTAGGACACAGAGGGTTTTGCAGAAAGCAAAACTGCGCCAGATGCAGTGCACCATCTGTATCCTTCAGCTTCCCAGTGCACAGAATCATTAAGTTTGGGAAAGCTCTGTAAGATCATTGAGTCCAACTCAATTTCAGCTGTGAAGGGAATGTATATAAGCACTTTTACCTGTGCAACATTAGAACTTTTCTTCTTTGTCTCCAGTGTATCACAAAGCCTGACTCATTCTTCAGCTTAGTTAACTAAATGTTGTGTTTCAATTTGTGATTGTGTCTATAAAGCACTGGATTTCTTTGTGCAATTGCTTATGCCTCTTAGTAGCTAATTGTTTTGGCGAATATTTGGGATGTGTCAAATTGCTGCTTAGCCATTTGAGGATTGTATTTGTGTGATTTCTGCAGTAGTTAATGAAGCATGGTACCACAGGTAACTTAGTAAAAGACATGGAGAAGATGTAGTAAAAGAGAGAGTCTGTAGCAAAAGCAATAATGATAAATCCAAATTGATATCTCATGGAAATAAGCTTCTAGATGTTCCAAACAAGTCAAATGACAAGTTGCATTAGCTAGGGAAAATGGGCACACTGAGAAAATCTGTATAATCTTTCAAGGTCTTTGTCCTGTTAAGTACATGTATTTATTTCTTAATTTCCACAATTCCAGGAGGATCTAATCTTTGCAATCCTGTGCTATGTGGTCTGGGATGACCCGGCTTGAGCAGGAAGGTTGGACCAGATGACCCCTGTGGTCCTTTCCAACCTGACCCATTCTGTGATTCCTAACACTGGCAAAAAACAAAGCAAAATGTGTTATGCGAAGAATGCTTTGACTTGATTTTTGGACCCAGTCCTAAAACAATGGGAAAAATTAAATTGGGTAGCTTTCATTTATTTTCTGGTTTAGGGTAGAATCTAGGGAATTTGTTTGGAATTTTTTTTTTTTCACTCTCAGTACCTGCAGTCTGGGGTGAGCATAGAATTCATTTAAGAAGTCCATGAGTAAGTCAATCTTCAGAGAGCTCACACACAGCACAACGTGTTTTTCTGTCTGAGCTCTGTAGCGACTGTAGTTTCCTCCGGACTTTTGCCTCTCCATCCATAAATATGCCAGCTGTTCAAACTGCAAGAGATGCTAATTGTCAGTGAAATTTAGAGGAGGAGGTGAGCACTACAACTCTACAATGACTTGGCAATGTTGCATTGTTCATCTCATGCCTCTAGGAAAAGCTGTCCTTAGCCCACAATCTTTGTCTTTGTAAATTATTCTCTAATAAGCTGATCAAAAAACATGGCAATAGTGCCAGAACCTAATACAAACAGCAGCGAAAAATCAATAAATTATCATGAGAACACATTAAATCACGGGATTTTAGAAAAGAATGGAGGCTGGCACCTTATTCCTTTAGGTAGTTTATGCCTCTGAGCTCTCTTTTTCTAGTGTCATGTGGCATAATTGCTTTCCTCATATGAAAGGTTAAATTTTCACACACATACTGTGAGCATACTTGGAGAGAGGCACCATTTTCCTTAGCTTCGGCAGTAACTCTTCCCAGAGATTTTATAGTATTCTGAAGGTGATGTTCTGTATACTATAATCTGTCTTATAAATTTATTTACAACTTAAATACACAGGAGCTGTTAATACAGCAAATTTGCCTTTGTCATCTGAACAATATTTTGCAGGTTAACAGTAAACATTACTGGACTGGATCCTCCAGACCAAAGAGAATACTGTAAGAATCTGTAAGAAAACATACAAAAGCCAGTTCAAAGCTTCTTGTAAGTAATACATGTTTAATATTGAGCTCAATTTAACTGTATGCCTGTGTGATAGCTGATTTTTTCCCATCCCCATTCCCCTGATGGAGAGGCTGGATCACAAATAATAACTGATTTCATATCATAGCAGGGCAAAATCTCAGGAGAGAATGCCTCCCACTCCATGCTGTGTATGGAAAACTATATGAAGCCCCATTATCACTATAAAGGTATAAAATAAAGCAGCGAATAATAGGTAAATTTATGTGAAATGCCAGTAGATTTTAGGTAATTTACTGCTAATGTGGAGCTCTTGTACCTGAAATATGTATCATATCTACACGAAGGATGAAAATTCTATGTCCTGGGGAATTCCAGATTTCAAAAACAGCACATTTTCGTTTTCAAAAGATTATATATTTTACCAAATTTTCACTGAGTGAGAATATAATTGTGTTAGTGCATGTCTGTGAATACATACATTAAATATTTAATTAGAGTGTTCAAATAACTTCAAAAAAATTAATGCTGACGCCTGAGGTTCCGCCATCCCAGGGTTTGTGTGTTGTCTGCCCACCGTGAGCTTTAGTTCAGTGCCAAGGAAGCAGAGCCCGGAAATCATGGTTGTGTGAGAAACTTTGGAGCTTCATGGTCTAGCAGGTCTACTGTAAGCTTTGATAAAAATGCAGTGTCTCCCCACATTCCCATTTTCTGGCACAAGGGCTGGGTGATCACCAAGTGTAGAAAAGTGAACATCTTGGCAGGGTTTCCCATGTAACCTCGGGGTTTCTGTCATCCAGCCTCACCTAATGAGCTGGAAAATGCTTAGTACAAATTTCATAAAGCTGACTGAGTCCTTGAAATACTTGGATTTTCATAAATTGCTCTTTTTCAGTTGAAACCGTTAGAAGTCCTAAACTTAGGCAGGCATGAAAAATTCCTAACTGTGCTGCTGGCTCTGTGTGCGTGTGTTCCATGCACAGCTGTGAGCCCAATTTGCTTGAGTTGCACATTTAATGAGATTTTTTTCGAGTTAGCACTGAGCTGTAAGAGTGAGAGAGGAAGTGGAGAGAATCAAGATTAGAAACAGGGAGAGCCTGCAGAGGAAAAGCTGTACTCATAAAGAAAGTGCTGGCTACTGTTGTGGGGTCTTTTTGTAATTGCTCCATTAATAACAAACCCATATCTCAGGATAAAGGAAGGGCTCTGTGGTAGATGACTGGAGCAGAAAACTTTCATCAGCACTTGAAGACTGTTATTAATGCTCTGTTTTTAGGATAAGTCTAGAGTATAGGAGAACATACAGGGGAAAAAAAAAAAACCACAGTAGGAGATATAGACAATGGTTCTTTTTTCTGACATTTTCTACACAACAACAATAGTAACAATAAATTATTTCAGTTATTATTCCTTTGTTTCAAAAACAATTCTAAAGAGAAAAAAAATCCACATTTACCTGTATGGGCAACACCACAAGAGCAACACAGATCATAATGACAACAAGCAGCTTTGAAGGCCATATCTTGGGTGTAACATCCCCAAAGCCCACAGTGGAAAATGTCACTATGCAGAAATAAAGGGAGTCAAAGAGAGTCAACCTGTTTCCTGCTCGTTCCAGATGCTGAATTCCACAAATACTACGTAAAAAAGAATGAATAAAGACATGAAAAATAAAAACTGTTCAAGCTTGATGATTAAATGTGCAGAGAACTATTTTCAGAATTCATAAATTGCTTAGCAAAGACATTTTTTTCAAAGAAAAGTAAAAAATAGTATCAAACCAGAAGTGCTATATCGTTAAAGTTTTCAAATGTCATTTGTAATAAAACAAACACATTTTTGATTATTCTAATATGATAGGCACAACTGTTGCTAGGCTTTGCTTAGTGGCTGTTGTGAAGGAGAGGTGGTATATAGAACATTATGGATTGATGCAATTCCTTTCTAAACCAGAACAAAACAGATGGTATAGAGCTGCCACCATTCAACATTTTTTATAGATGTGTTTCAACTTTTTCAGGGAGGGTTTGCTGGCACAGGCAAGAAAAATGCAGATACTGCTTTCTTTCAATCTCTCTCTTTTTATGTTGGTCTCTATCCCTTTCTGTGGCAAAAGGTACTGATGTGAACCAGTTGTGAGAGCACACGTTGCATATTAGAAGGTTTCTGTTGGTACAGATGGGTACTAGCTGTCTGGAATAAACTGAAGGTGAGTATTGCAGGCTATTGAATTATCAGAGGAAAAAGCCATCCAGGGTCAGCCATCAGGTAGGAAGTGGAAGCTGACGATTGGTAAGGAGATTCTGCTCACTAAATTTACAGAATAGAAATACGGAGCTTGGCTGGGTCTGTAATAGCAGAGCAAGTGGAGTTCACTTCAGTCACACATTCCTGAGGACAAGGAAATGGCAGCCCAAGTTAAGTGGTATTATTTCTCCTGGAATCAGCATGATGCGCTTTTGGGTTTCAGAAGTAGTAGCAGAATCTGCCCACAGGTCATCCGACTATTTCATATGTTGCAGATTTTAAAAATATTTCACTTTGTAAACATATACCATGGCAAAGAGCTTCCCATGAGCTTAAAATATGATCTTCTTTGATACTGTGGAATTACTTAGATCAGTTCAGGCTTTTAAATTATGTTCACCTATATTAAAAAACCCCAATGTGTGAACCACCCTGAACAGCTGTTTTTCCCCTTGGAATTAGCAGGATGATGTCTCCTCAGAGAATTAGACAAATAAGTGATAAATCACATATTCCTTAGTAATTACTATAGAATGTACTAAATATTATTTCTTCATATATGATGTCCAGATGGTAAGAGTCCCTCATTAGTATCTGCCATGGTAGATCTTTGTATCACCAGGGAGACCCTGTGTTTATAGCAGTGTTAGCAGTTGTTCTTCTGTTCTCTGTTCTGTTCTCCAAATATAATTTAGCTGTGGGCAGTGGCATTTCCAGAACATATGGATCAAATTCCCAGTTTCCTTTTCACAGTTCTAGCATTTGTAGTTTTCACACATCTCAAAATGTTCTAAAAAGGGTGGGGTTTTTTCCTTGTTATTTGCCTAAGTTTCAAGCTTCAGTCAGAACTGATATTTATATTCCTATCCAGTTCGTCCCACATTTTTCACTGGAGTTGTAATCTAGATCTTTCATTATTTCACTATGTTCACAGTTTTTCTGTTGAGGTTTTTTTAGGTGGTTTTTTGTTTGGTTTTTTTTTTTTACTAAAAGGATAATTATATTTTTGTTCCTGAAAATACTAACAGAAGGACTGTAAGGAATTATGCTAATGAAGCTTTCTTCTGGTCTCAGACAAGGAAGTTTCTCATCTAAAGCCTTTTCTAGTTTTAATATGAAATAATGAAGTATATTGTAAAGTCATTGAAGCATGGGAAAAGAAGCTAATTTAATATCAATATTCACATAAGTTACACGTAGTTTTAAAAGCAGAACAGTGATGGATTTTTAATTCTTTATTTTTTATTATTCCTGATCACCTGTGTGCATTTTCTTCTCTTTAGCTGCCTTTCGTGGGCATATCCCAGAAACACATAACCATGACTTCAGGAATTAAAGTCATCAGGGCCAGAAAAGCAACAATTACACAGAGCCAGGGATATGGTTCCTCTATAACTGGACTATTACACCACTCAGCAGATTAAATATCTGCAGATGAGGTTGTATTGGAGCATAATGCATGAGCCTATCATTGGTAGAAATGTCTTTTTTCTAGTGCTCATCCCTGTGAAATTGCTTGGTGTTTGTAAATATAAAAAGGTCGGTTTTACTATTCATATCTGACAGGATGGATTAAAATGTAAAAATTTGGTACCCTCAGGATAGTTTTTTTTTTTTATATTTTATTTTCAAGGCATTAGAATTGTTTCTTCATTCTTTGCTCTTTTTGTAAAACCTTAACATTTTTAAACAGCTTGCTGATAGGAAAACTCAGGTCTTGATGAATTATTATTATTTGTTACTGTTGTTATTATTATTATGCTTTACATAGCCAGCCCCCCCAATCTTACTTTAGCTTAACTGAAATAAGGTAATATACCATGAACCATGTCAGCCTTTTCTAAGTAGAAAATTTCTAACAGTAGAATTACCATTGAATTTAGTGATATCAAGATTTTTACTTTATCAGTTCTACTCCCTTATAGTCCTATGTATTCCTGTTCCTTGAAGCCATCAAAATAACGTGTCTGATCCAAAATGTTGTGGATTCAAGATATTTCTCATTGTACTTAGTGGGCATGAGCAAGGGTGTGCCACATTTAGTTAACAATATTAAAGTCAGTAAGACAAGGGAGGTACTTCTCCCTGTTTAGCTCTTCTGACAGCTTGTTGATCAAATTAATTTCTTTCCTCAAAATTATTTGCACCTCATTTGCAATTCTACCAAACTGTACTTGAAGCCCTAACCCTGAATACAAGGGAATGATAAATCCAAAATCAGGTTACCAAGTCTGGGTGTTTTGGTGCTCTGCTGTTTATTTTTACTGGAGCCAGAGATCACCAAACTGCAGAAAAACCTGACTTTCAAAGAGACAACTTTGTGGGAGTCTAATTAACAAATAAAATACTACCTCTGTGACTACTGCCCTAAGAATATTATAGTTTCAGCTCACCAACAATGCCTTTAGAGAAATGTTACTCAGCATTTATAGCATGTTCCCATCTGTCTGGGAAATACCAGACTACACTGCAGAGAGAGTGCAGTAGAACATCAGTGACTGTCTACAAAGCCAAATCCACATGGATTAGTTATTCCATTCCCCACAACTCATTGACAGCTTTTAATGCATCCAAATTCCTTATATGAATAGTAGTATCAGCTTTTTCTGTCATAAATTGTTAATCATTACTTTTAGCATAAAGTTTGCATGTAAAAATACATGTGTTCTTGTCTACTTTCTTATGTTTCCTGATGTAATGAAATGTGCAATAATTTGGGCTTCATATTCTGCCTGTTTTGTTATTTTGGGTGATATTTTTATCTCCTTGTTCTTGTTTGCTTCCTCTTCCTCTTTCATGTCCTGAAGGTAAGTAACTTATTTAGTCTTCCTTGGACAAACAAAATGAGTTCAAGGAGGAAAGGAATGTACAGTAAAGGCAATGCTCACACCTACTTGTTTTTGTGGAGAATAAAACCACCGTAATAATCAGTACACAGAAAGTCTCTAGTTAAACATAAGGCAAATTCAGCACCTTCTATGCCAATTTGAGGATTCCTGTGAATTCAGGAAGTCTGTCTTTTCATAGTGGATCTAAGGGAGGCACTTACAAGAAAACAAAATTGCTTCAATGCAGAGATTTAGTATTTCTAAAAAGCCCTACAGAAAGCCAAACCAAGGGGCTGCTGCACCAAAAGTAGCATCGGAAAACATATTACAAACTTCCAAAGAACAGAAATATGATTGTGAACACTGCACTGAACCACTGCACTTGAAAAACAAAAAGTAAAGACAGTAACATGTAATCTCTGAGGATTGGTAATGTTTAGTTTGGGTACTATTTGAACTTTTGAGAGTTCAGTCTGTGTTTTACTGGAAGCTTTTTCTCTAGTTCCAGGAATCTTTGTTTGCTTGAGTATTTTATGTGCCAAAACTAACTCCTGTTTGTAAATAAGCTGTCTCTACTTGCAGTACAGAAATAAATACTGTAGAGCAAAATAACCCCTGAGACTGTCAGATTTTTGTCATGCTGCAGAAATATGCCACAGAAACGGATGTAACAAGAACCCTTTGGATAGTATTTTGCAAATACTGTCCATTAACTATCCTTATTTATAACTGATATTTTTAGAGTCTAATTGATGTCAGTTTATATTTTCATTTGTCAGAGCTGACAAATTAATGTGATTTCTACATTTTCACTTCTAGAGAAAATTATTGTTTACAGATACAACATCTTGAGGTCTAAAGTAATGCACTAGAGGCTGAGCTAAAAGTCAGAGCTGCTTGTGTGTGCTGAGGATTAAGCAGCAACAACCAGCACTGTTTTCTTTGGACTTGTAACTTTGAGCTCCACCTTGTGTAATGACTTTGCCATGGTTAAAGCAGCTGGCTGCAGGGACTAGCTAATGAATGTGTTGAAATCAATATGGATTGATTTTATCGGATTCAGTGTGATTCCAGGGCAAAGGCTCAATGCTTATGTACTACAGAAGTTACACCTGAATTAACTCCCAAGTGTAGCAATTCTGCGTAATCAATGCCCCCAGTAGCTTCTCACACTCAAAACTCTTTATAACTTCTTCATATCCTGCACAGAATGGTGATGCTAGAACAAATTAGAAATTAAATTCTCATTTTTTGATTGTCCTATCCTGCCAATTGCTGTTTATATTATTTTAACATTTTCTGAGGTTACTATCAAAGACTTTTTTATTTATGAGAAAAATTGGAATGAACTATCAGTCAATGAAATTGTTGACAGACCACCAACTATAGCAAATACCTATGGGTAAGATTCAAATACAGCATAATACTGAGGTAAAGGACCATGTTGACAGGAAATACAGACAAGAATTTGAGACGTATTTTACCACTATAGTGACTGCATCTATCTGCTGAAGGAAACTTCCTCAATGTCTACACCAAAATAAAATGTAGCTATAAAACAGTTCCTTCTTTAGTCTCATTCTGGAAGATGTACCATCTCATAAAAGTCTGATAAAAGTATAGAGGTTTTGCTTAAAATTGGCCAAAGGCACTCACTACTTGCCAAAGATGTTGATGTTAATTAAGCTGGTGCCAGTTTTAAGCCGTTGAAATGAAAGTGGTGCTGGGACTAATGCTGTATCTGGAGAATGCCCTGCTTTGTAGAGAGGAAAACGGTTTTTCATACTAGAAATTTTCTCTGTGGGGTGTTCAGTCTTCTCTAGAGCATCATGAAGAGGCAGATGCAGTTTTGCCCCATATTTTAAAATTAGACATTATTGGAAAAGCAATTCTCAGTGTGGAGAATTAGTATTCATACAATCATTAAACATGCAATTTACACTTCAAAAATTCTTGGCTGAATACTGATATAGCTGTAACATCTTTTTTTTCTTCCCTGTATCAGAAGCATATGGAAATATTATCTGCTGACTTCTGAATCGCAGTACATGCAAAATGTGAAGGTGTTGCTTATCACCCTACCTGTGACCCAAAAACCTGATACTTTTTGACAGAAACCCTGACACTTGAGTAAGCAGTGAAGAGGCAAACAAAAAGAATGAGGGATCAGCAGAAACTGCAGCAGGTAAGTGTGAAGCAACATCACAAAATACTCTAACCAATAATAAAATGTTAATCCCACCCAAAAACCCTGAAGATGAGGTTTTAACTTGCTAAAAACCAAATGCCTGAATTTTTTCCAAGCCTTGTGCCTTTTCTCAGGCCTTTTCCTAAAACCAGTGGGATTTTTCTAATTTATTTTCTAAAAGCTATTTTCCATAAACAATATTAAAATAGAAAAAAAGCCCACTAGTTTAAGTAGATTTACAATTTTCATAAAGTAAAATGACAGAATAAGGTAAAATATATCATGTAAAATATATCAAATTTAAGCTTTACAATGAGAAGATGCTATTTTCACCTTTCATTCCATATAAAAGGCAAAAAACTGTAGGAATAACAGAATTCCAGGACACAGAGGCTATTAATTGCATACAAGACAGTGAAAGAAATGAGGGGGAACTGCTGACTGGAAAGAAGATGAAGGTTGTTATGCTGCCTTGCAAGTAAATCAGTAGAGAAATATGCTTGCTGTTCTTAGTTGGCAACAAGTGATCTAATGAATGCAGTAGATCAGCAGCAAGGTATTCACTGACTGGGCAAAACAGAGACTGCTGGACATTGTGGCTTCCTAATATTAAAGGACAAAAGTACTGTAACAAGTCTCAGACATTTTTGCAACTCTAATGCCGCTTCATCAGACAGTCCAACATGAGTCTTTCTGTTTTTCCAGACAGGTTCTTTTCAGAGACCAGCATTTACTTTCATACAGCTCTCTCCTTTTTTTTCAGAATCACAGTAGGGAAGGGAAAGACCCGTATTAATTCAACAGGCTTTGAATCAAACTTGTCAGTTCTGTGGGACTTTGAACACAAGTTCAGGTAAGGGTGACAAACTTACTTTGACTACACAAAAATGCCACCATGTCAGAAATTAATTTGGACTTTCTCTTCAGATGGAAAGGTCATTTTTGTCTGTATTCCAATTTTATCTTTATCCCAAATGATGGTGTTTGTTGATATGATTATGACTTACCCATGGTGTCTTTTATAAGCATTTTCCTTCCCCTAAGATCAGAGCATTATATGCAACTAATGGTTGCAAAAGCTCATCTGGTAAAAAAAACTCTTCCCTACTCATGTGACTTCCGGAAACCACAGAACAACTTGTTAAGCAGAATAGGGTATTATGAAATGGCCAAGTGCATATAAATATTTGTTGAATCTGAGTGAGAACCTTTCTACTCCTGCCGCCGCGTTTTGTGGAATAAGAAGTGGAGCTGCAATTAAAGAACTCTGGCCACTGAGACTGCACAAGCAGGGTCCCACTGTGGGCAGCCTTCAGCTCAGTGTGTTTCCATGGACATGTCTGTCTACACTTCAGCCTCTATGGCCAAAGGACCTCCTGTATGTGTTGTGTGCTTTCAGCCTGCCCCAGAGCTTTGATGGTAAACAAAGTAAACTTTGATGGTAAACAAGGTAAACTGTCAGCCCAACTTCAGCGTGTCAGCCCAAGAGCCTGCTAGAACCTGAGGTTCTGGATTGCTCACACA
Organism: Grantiella picta; assembly: GCA_013397955.1. NCBI lineage: Eukaryota > Metazoa > Chordata > Aves > Passeriformes > Meliphagidae > Grantiella > Grantiella picta. Next base: position 58,931 of record VZRM01008535.1, on the reverse strand, counting down.
AGGAGTCAGTAACTGTTCGGGAAACAGAATGCTGCAGTCAGTACTTAACCACCAGATACTCTTCACCTGCAGAGTGCTACAGAATTAGGTGATACTCTATACCTATCCTTCCTTGGGAAGAATAATTAAGTATTCTATTTATAATATTCAAAAACTATAAGTGTTATGCTGGAAAATTTAAATGCAAACCTCTAATTTAATATACCCGATATGTTATGCTTTAGAACATCATGTTTAATGTTTCTTGCAATAGTTTTGAAACACTCTTAGGGTGTAACAGTTGTTATGCAAACCACCCACACTCCTTCAATCACATTGAACTAACAATTGAAAGATTCATTATCTGAATATTTTTTTACATGTGCATAAGAGAAAGCTAACCCAGCATGCAGAATATTCTATTAGCTCCTGACAGAAACCTTTTGTTAATTTTCAACCTAACTCAAGTCATGGCATATTTTAATGACAAATGGATTTAATTTTATTGTTAAGTCAAAATTCTCTCCATATCAGATTTTGCATTTTCATTTGATTTTTTAGGATATTCATGGGTCTTCCTTACATCCATTTTTACATCTCCTTGACAGCCTCTCATCTGTCTGCACTTAGCAACTTCTTTTTGCTGCTCTTATTGCTGCCATTGAATCAACTCCCTCAGGACAAACCAAGTTACCTTACTCCAGCTGCAACATTTTACGGTTGCTAACACCATAAACAAAAAGAATGTCTTAGAAATTAACAGATAAGCAATATTCATAAGGAATGGACTGTCTTGCACTGCTCATCCTGCTGTGAAACTCAAAACAGTAACACATACAGGCTGGAGTGGCCTAAAACTTTCAAGTGATTCAAGTCAAATACCACTTGTCTTATCCCTTTTAACCATAGCCATGAGGTGTGCAGCCCTTTGAAAGCTCCCATGTGATGTTTTCCTTTCCAGCTTAAATTTACATGGACTTTGGGTAACAAGAAACTTTCTACTGTTCTCCCTTCTGAAAAATGTTAATGCAGAAAGTGTTTAAGGTAAAAGGCTGTAGTCAGATCATATGAGGACAGTGGTGTACATTCCTTGCATTTCAAGCTGCACTATGAAATCACTGACTCATCAATGGTCTTTGTTCTCATGATGAGCCCTTCAATATTTTGCATCTAATTTGGCATCATTTAAGCTTCTTTCATATGCATATATGTGTTATAAGTGTTGGTACCTCTGTCAGTGAGGTAACCTGTGCTGGAAAGCACAAAGGCTACCAGTTACTGTCAGAGCTGTAACCTCCCTGTCAACATCAGAAATAGAAAACCTAGCCAATAATTACAGAGAGAGCTCTGCAGCTCACCAGCATGGTTTGCTGGATCTGGGCAAGAAATTTGCTGGATCTGCATGTGTGTTTAGTTTGTCCTCTATGAAGCTGCTACAGTCCATGATAGTCTTAAGGCAAAGAAAGGTTCAAGCAGGCAGTGAGCTAAAGGGAAGCATTTGCTGTGCTGCTGCTTGGCAAGGGGAGTGTCCACAGAGCTGGTGAGATGGGTGGCTGTATGGGCAGTCTTGAGAAAATGTCACTAATATCCAGTCTCTGTCTACTTAGAACACTGTCTGTAGATTTGTGATGAGCAGAAAGTTCACTGCAGAGTGCAAGCTACACAGGGATGTATGGAAACTGAAATGTGACAAAATATAACCTAGGGCTTTTTTAAATACTCATATCATATGCTTTGGCTCCTTTAATTTTAACAATTTGTTATTAAAAAACCAAAATCACACATGAAAATGTGTGCTACATAAATAAATTTTCCTTGTGTTCCTCCTGAAAAGGTATTTTTACTTCAAAGTAACCTCCTCGTTGACCTACAGTCTTAGCTAGAGACAACCTTTTGGACAGTGACCAAGGAAACAACTGGCCTGTGAAAAAGACACAATTAAGCACTAGACTTAATGCTTAGGCTTGCTAAAACACCAGAAAGGGGGGAAGCGTTAAATAGAGGTTGTCTAATGGGGTGAAAATTACAGGAGGTAATCTGTGAGGAGATAAAAGCAATATATTCTGTCATGCGTTACAGGGTGGACTCCTTTATTGTTTGAGTTCCTGCTTGGAAACCCAGCAATTCTTTTAGCTATGAGCCAGAGGGCTTGGATACCTTGAACTGTCTAGGTATTGTTTGGTTTGATCAGCAAGCTCTAGGATTTCATAATTTTCCTCCTGCTCCTCACTACTGTTAACACTGGTTTCCATTGAAATCTGGTGATTTCAATGAAATGTTTTAGTTGAGTGGAAAAGCCTGAATTTTATAATATTTAAAGAGTTTTCTGAAAGACACAGAAGTTTTCTTTGGGCCACCTGCTTTGACAATGTGCTTCCTTGAAGAAAAACTTTCAAGTTTAATAATTTCTTTGGCAGGAATTCAAATGGATCTATGCATATTACTCCTTCTTAAAAATCATTGAAATTGAAAACCTTACAAAACTCTTGAAGTGTGAGGTTTGACTGTATAACAAACACAAGCATGTTAATGAAAAAGAAATAGTGTACAGGATTATACTCATTATCTAAAGCAAGAGTGGTGTCATAATGATCAAAAAACACGTGAGTTAAAAGGGGAACTTCCTCAAGCAGCCAGGAAAATATGAGATTAATGATCACAACACCAGAGAGATGTAGGCAGGGAGGAAGATCACTGTGACTACCAGGACTGACAGCATATGATAATAGTCTCTGTTATGTTTTGTCTGGCATGATTTCCCCTTGATTGCTTAAGTAATGGAGAATATTCAGTAAGATTTTATTCTTTACTCATAGTCACTACAATTCTTAAAATTAGACTTTCACTCTGAATATTCAAGAGAGGAAGCATTTCATATTTGCCTTAAAGTTGACTGAATATTTTCTGCTTTTTTTTTTTCTTTTGTATTTTTAGAGTATTAGCAAAGTGAACAAAAAGAGATCAAGTAAAAGAGTATAGTCAAAAGATAACCCACAATCATTCTTTTTGCCACAGGAGAAGTTAAAAGAGAAGTAAATTTCTTTACTGAGAGGGTATTTGTGCAGTGCAACAGGCTGCCCTAGGACGTGGTCCTGGCACCAAGCCTGTCAAAGTTCAAGAACCATCTGGACAAAGCTTTTAGTCGTATGATTAGTTTTAGGTAGTCCTGTGAGGAACAGGGAGTTGGACTTGATGATGGGTTCCTTCCAACTTGAAATATTCAGTGATTTATCCAATTTTAGTAAATGCAAGTACATGCCCATATGTAGCTGTGCCCTCTCATCAGTAACTTTATTTTTAACTTCTTTGCATAAGATATTTGCATTTACTTGTTTTTCTCTGCTCATCTCTAATGAAAAGAAACCTGCAAAATATAGGACTGTATTTAAACCAAAAAGCAGATTAAGTGATTATTCTTGGCAGTTGACTAAGGCTTGTCATGTATGAAAGCCAATGGAGGTAATGATCTAAAATATTAAAAAACCCCTGAAATGTAATGCCACAAAGAGGTTTATTCTGAAAAATGCATGCAATTATAGGAGACTATAATGTATTGGGCACCCTTAAACTACCTTGTCTCTTGTATGATCTCCTACTCCTTCAGCAATACATTAATGACCATGCTGCTTTGCTCTGCAATGGAATTACATATGGTATTCTGTGCCCAAAGGGATTGATAATTTCATTTCATGCCTCTTGTTACGTTTGCAGCCTACAAAGTCAACCCGTGGTTTGTTCTTCAGTTTTTACTAATGAACACTAATTATTTTTTTCCCTATCGCTGTGACTCAGGCACTTCCACTCTAATATACAGTTATATATGGCAGAAATGTGCAGCTTCCAAAAACATGAAAGCATTTAGCTGTGTTTGTACAAAGAATGGGAGCACATATTCAGCTTTAAGCATGTATTTCAGTTCCTTAATAAGTATATAGTTGGCTATTTTACTAAGGTTGCCAGATAACAGAACTCAACTAATTTACTGCTTTTAACTTTTTTTTAGAAGGTTTTAATTGCCAGTGGAGGTAGAGAATTCACTAATCAGAGTGCTGTTTATCTGGATTATACCCTAAAGGGTCATTATTTACAAAATTCTATTTTATGTGTATTTATCACCCAAGCATGACACTGTATGCCTGACTATGCCTCTACTCTTCACTTCTTTGAAAATTATCTGTCTAAACATTATAGTAATTTCTAATAGAGTGTCAAGCATACAGAATAAATTTTTTTAAAAATGCATTTTAGATGTGATTTTTTTCTTTTAAAAATTATTGTAAGTGCATTAAAATCCTTCTTTTTAGATGATCTCATATCACAACCTGATCTCTGCCAAAGCCTCTGAGATGTTTTTTCAACATTCCATAAAGTTGTGCCTAATACAGGCACAGTGAGTGAATAGCTCCTGGTGGACGGTTCCAAATTCTGTTCTAATGACTGAAGTTATACCAAACACCTTTTTTAACTCTTCACTTTCTGATTTAAGAAATACGAATTTTGCTGAACTTCACAGCTTTAAAATATAGCTGGAATGTCAGACAACAAAAGTGAACAAGGCACTAAAGAGTTATGCTGATCACAAATCAGCATAATGAGTTACTGCCCACTGGAGAACCAGAATAACTGATGGCATCTGATAATACAGTTAAATGTGTTAGCATAAACCACCACAAACACCAGATCTTTGTCAAGTAAAATAAATACTTTGTCAGCCTAATAAATCAGTCAATGAAAGATTTTTTTTTTTAAGTCTGCACACTAATGACAGCTTCATTTTTGAGCCAGGAACTGTGAGTGATGATGGTTTGATGCCAACTATTGAACGGTGAAGTAACATTCTCAACATAGTCACCATTGTTACACTTGGCATTTTATTTGCCACTGCCTAAAATGATAGAATATTTTCAAAGACAGCATGTGAGTATCAGGTTTTTCTTTCTACTGCAAAGACAAAATGAAGAATGTGAAATGTAATGCCTTCCTGGAAGGAAAGAGATGGAAAACAGAGGGTTTTAACACTTACTTTATATATCAAATTGCCCCTTTAAGGAGGACTTTACCTGCTTTTATTTAAGTCTTCCCAATACCAAAGTAAAACCTAAGATTTATTTTACCAGTATGATCATACAGTATTTCATGCCCTGCAGACTCTGGTTACAGTCCAGATCAACTTTGATTCCAGCTTTTTATTTTGCCGAAGTTATTCTTGTCACCTTTTTTCTGAAGGTAACAAACATATTTTGGATATATAAATTTTATTTTTTCACACCCAGTAAGGTATCTACTTACAAGCCTGTGTGTTTATAAACCAATGGAAAGCTTCCTAGAAAACCTACATCCTAATAATCTGCATGCCTGTTGAGCTCACCTCCCTGGCTCCCTATGTCAAATATTTTTCTCTGGCTGCATTTTTTCTGTGAATCTTTTTCAAGTGTTGATAATTCTGAAGACCTACCCACAAATACATATTGCACATATTTAAATATGGCAATTGTTTGGGGTTTTTTATGGAGTATGGCATTCTGGTTTTTGATATTCCTTGTTTATCCTTGCTCTTTGGATAATAACCTCTAGACTTTCTCCAAACCTCCTTTTATGATACAGAAAATTAAACCACACTTTGCTAATTTAATTTTTTTTAGTTTTTCTGAGACTTTACATATTCCTTATACTCTATTTTGTGCTATGTCCCTGCAAAAGAATGAGCACAGGAATGCATTCACACCAACTTTGAGGAATTTTATGTGTTGCTTTACATGCGTTGGCAAGCTGTAGTTCATTAATATTAGCAATAAGCTTCATTTTATTATGTCTCACAAAATTCAAAATACGAGTGCTGAAGAAAGGATCCCACGGAGATGCAGTCTTAGAATTGTATTTCTAACAGTCCAAATGTTATATGACTCAAAACCGTTTGCTTTTTTCCCTCCATTTGTAATGGTAATTGGTCTCTGCTGCCAGAACAACCTCTGCTTGTCAGGGTATCTGGTAGTACTATTACTGTATTGCAAGATGTCATGATAATAAAAGCTGAGAAATTGTCCTCCCAATGGCATATTCAGAGTGCATAATGTTTTCCAAAATATTGTGTCTCCCTAATATTCTTAATGCATCTTTAATGAAAAGTTGTCAAGATTATTGATGTAAATATTAGCAGCACTTGGTATTTGAGAGACATTTTTACATCTCATAGAAGTTATTGGGGAAAATATTGGGAAAGAACCTGACTGACATTTTATCTCCTTCTTGGGCACAAGTTTGGTTTTGAATATATGATTTGCACTGTCCTTAAATATGCATGTTCTGATTACTGAAATTTCAGTATCTTCACATAGCAGAAGAAAATGATTAGAAGAGAAAGAAACAAATGATTCAGAGCATAGAGGCTGGAACTTTCAGAATGGTAAGTAATTTAATGTCTAACTCCCATCAAGGGTAAAGGCCTTGCAAGACAGGCTGAAAATTCTTCCTAGTGTCAATTTAAAATATTTATTTATAGAATACACTACTAGACTGTGAAATTGCAATTACATTAATTTTCAAAGGCTGATTTACCTGACCTGTAATGTAGAGGTACACACCATATTATACTGAAATATTGTGTGCTACAACAGAGAACAAGAAATGTGGATAAGTTAATTTTGTCTTTTGAATTTATAGAAATTTAACTTTGCCCACCTTTACCTATATTCAGTTTGGAATTGCTGATTTTCAGTTTGGAATTGCTGATTTTCAGATTAATAAATGATCTGCAACCTGTGCTAGACAATCAACAAAGCCGGCTTGAAACTTGAAAAGATCACAAGTACAGGAAGCAATGACTCATTTTCCAGGGTGAAATAAAAGAACAGAAATCTCTCAATCATATTGTTTACTTGCTTAATTTAATATTTATATATATATTCCAAATAGAAGAATTTGCTTAAAAATAATGTTGTTGACACTATTTTAGAGAGACTTTGTAAAGGCAGCTTTCTGAACTATCATAGTCTGATTATTTTTTAAGATAACAAGATGGCTACAAATGTATTTCTCATGCTAAGAAGATAATTTAGATTGAACCTTCTAACCTTTATGACTTTTTTCCACAGACCACAGTAAATGGACTATTCAAATTGTTATTAATTTCACTGGTGTCTGTGTCTAGTTTTAAATATTCCATTACATCAGTGGCACAGAGAATTCCCTGTATGAGGCATGGGAAAGATGCTGACCTAATTACTTTAGAAATAACTATGTAGAAATATCTAAAAAGATTAACAAAGGAAATATTATGTCACTACCAAATTAATAACTAAAATAGCATGAAAATCCCTGTATAATTATCTAGGTTTCCATAGAAACTGTCTTTGATGGGTAGCCAAAAAGACTTCTGATTGAGCTTCAGTACTTCTGCTCTCCCTATAATACACAGATTTCTGATCTGCCTTTCACAAACAAATAACCAGCATACATCCTTATTCTTACAGTCTTTAAGCAGCACTCTTCAACAGCACTAATCACCCATATGCTTTTTTTAAATCTGAACTCTTGAACTTAAATATGCAAAAATATTTTTAAAGTGTATTTTTACAAATACCATGCTATCAACAAAGAAAGAAAAAAATTAGTGTATGGTTATATTTCTGTGTTGCCACAATACAGTAGTTGCATAAAAATATGAAAAGGCATTAATCAACAAAACAATTGTGGGCTTTATTACATTTTGTCATAGTAATTTTTCATTACACTTGCTCACCTTTTGAAAAGCCTTGGCCATTTAAGTACTAATCATATGGATGTATGCAAATTGATCCCAGTGCTATCACAGGTAAAAAAGTGTGTCTATCCTATAAATTCATATTCCAAAAGAAACTCTTAAGAGTTTTATAGGAATTTGTTTCATTTAAATAATCTAGATTGGCAACTATTTGTGGCAACACTGTTTTCACATGCTTCTTAAACAGCAGATTTAAGCAAAGCCACCTTAGAAATTTCTACACCTAAATAAAATAAACTCTGTATACAAGATGTGTTTCTCCTACCAGAGCTCACAAGAATGTTGGCCTTGTGTTCATGCACGCAGTTTTTCCCAGAAGGCAGCATTTCACATAAACTCTAATTGAATTTATAGATTATCTGCTCACAAATAACAAGTTTTGCTGTTGACCTCGCAGGAGCTGCACAGCCTTTTCACTGTCCCATCACTTAAGGAAGTGTTAAGGCAGTGTCTGAAGCTGACCTCGATTCCCACTGTACAAAGGCACAGAAACACCACCCATGCACACTGCCCTGATTCCAGCAACTGAGGAGCAGCACAAGGGCAGGGTGGGAGTTGGTACAATGGATGGAGAAGGTACTGCAGGTGCTACCTGGGCTACTTCAAAACAGAAAATAGACATCCTGTGTTTGAAACAAGCGAGTTCCTGACACATCTGCTTTGTTTCAGAGTACCACAGCTATTACATCAGTGCTTTTTAGGATTCTTGCAATAGCTGAATAATTTATTTTGTATTATTTAGTTACTTGAACTTCCAATTAATGTCATATCATATTCTGGGATTTAATTCTTCAACTCTTATTTAGTCTTTTAGGTCCTGAAAATCCACGTGCTTTGCTAATTTAGAATCATTGGATTCTAAAAGACAGAAGCACAGTCTTATTTTGTGCTGTCCTGGAACACAGAAAACCTCTCTAAATCAACCTGAGACTGGTCATGAGCACTCAGACTGCTGTACAGCAAAACATAACATCACAGAAAGAACTCCAGACCCAAATATCCACATTTTATTTTACATTACATAATCCACAAACACTTTTCATCCTACTTAAGGCCAGACATCTTTCTTGGATAACTGCCATTGTAAGCTCCTGACAAGATCAACCCAGAAAGGTGAGGAAGTCGAGACCTCCATGTGGTGATTTAGTTCCCTTCAGATCACCTTCTGAGGTGTTTGTATCTACTTATTGATAACAAAGGGAACTGGAGCACTGAGATGCCTTTTTCTCTCTAAAATTTTCTGTGATTAATCCTTTCTTGGTTGGTTGGGATTTTTTCTTTGACATATTGTTCCAAATCGTAAGTTCTTGTTTGGACTAGATCATTGTCTGGATTTGTCTTCATCCTTGCAAGCAACTAACTCCTACAGTTTCCTCTGGATGAGAACTGTGAGTGGGTAATTGCCACGGAGGCTACAGTTACTGGCATTCTACATGTATTCTGTAAGTTACTGTGTGGAAATATTCTTATTTTAATGCTGAAAGCACTGAAGTGTAAAAAAATGTTAAAATTTACCACAGTGAGATTTCAATGAAAGCATAAGCAAAGTCTGTGCAGGTTTGAGTATGAAAAAAATAAGTGTCCATCTCAATTTGTAGCCACCTCCTTCATAAGATAATAACTCTACTCTGGTGATACATGACTAACACTGCTTTAAAATTCAAAATAAGTTTTAATAGATGATTCACTGTGTCACTGAAAGATGCCTGAAATACTCATTCACGGTTATTTGTCTTCTTCTACAGTTTACAGAAATAATTAGTATTCCATTTGACAAACAAGTGCAAACATCCATTAGCTTAATGACACAACACATATTATGAGTAGGTCTGTAACTCTCACTAGAACTCTCTCAATAGTAACTGCTGAACAATCTGTCGTATTGGAGCACACATGTTTTAGCAGATGTAAAATTGCTCTGGTTACAAGGCCGCTGAGGTATTTAAAGAAAGAAGAATCACTGGACAGCTTAATCTGTCTTTGAAGTCAGAAAAAAAGAGAAAAAGAAAATCTTTGTATGTAATCTATAAACTACAGATCCATGGAATTGGTTTTATGAATTTACTGACTTGCAAATGAGTTCCACCCCCAGATCCATAAACAATTATCACCAAAGATCAAAGAGTGGAGTAGAGCATAAATTTTGTTGTGATTACTGTTAGTTCTGTAATAACATTGAAAATTATCAACTGTATACAAAAACACAGAAGGAGCTTTTTTCAACTATATTCTGAGTGCAAAGGACAGCCTGAATAGTGGTATCTAAAACCAGTGAGATTAGCCAATCAGTTGTAATCTTAGATAAGTTATTTTTTGACTTTTCATTGCAAAGCTTCCACCTGAGTTATAAGACATAAAATGGAACGTGCCTATCTGGGTAATCACCACTCACAAGATTCTGATGCAGAGATGTAAATGATGGCTTTACAAATGATGCATGAATTGAGGTCTAATTAATTTTCTGTGGGTTTCCTGCTAGTTATGGTAAAGCTATTTTGAGAATACTTCTTATATGCTGACAGGCACAAAGTCAATGAGGAATCTTTCTGGGCTTCATACCATCTTGGACTGCATTTAAGCTACTAATCCAGGCTTATTAACTTTGCTTTATGGAAGCCACAGACTACATGGACCAGGGCAGTATTTCTAAATGGAGCCAAAACAGGCTTATGAAAACAGACCAGAGAGAGCTGAAAAGTTTGTGTGTTTTGTACCATTAAAGGTATGGATAAATCAAGTGCTGTCTCCCAAATGTGTTTGGGCGTAATAGACCTGGTTACCATTTTCTTTTGCAGAAAATGTGAAAGACACCCTTAAGTGGACAGATTCCAGCAATGGACTTTGGTCCTCTTTCAGCAGGAAGAATCTCATATAAGCTCTAAGTGATGTCTATTAAATGCTCTCTCAGATTTACCATAGATGTAACATAATAAAAGACATAGAGTTAATTGATTTTGACTGTTTATAGAGTTTTTTTGGTATTTGAAATATATAATCAGTAATATAAAGAAAGAATTTGTAAAAGTACCATTATGTGTATTCACATAAACAGTAACAATTGCTTGAACACAACTCCAGTCTTAGAGAAGCTGCAGATGTTTGAACTACTATTCTTAGTCATTCCAAAAGGGCTTTATTTCCTCAGTTATTGCATTACTGTGTGTCTTCATCTTACTTAGCTTATTTTCAGGTCTAGCAGGGTCAGTCCTAGGTCAGTAAATAATAAACTGTAATGAAGGAGTATCTGCAGCTGCTGAGCCAAGACATCATTACAGGTGAGCTTGCCACTTTCTGCATGTTTTAATGTCAGTTATCACAGTGCCTGCTGGTGAGCATGATACAGAGTTTGTGCAGCATTTCAGTAAAATACTGAAGTAGGTAAGTAAAAAAAAGGTGAAGGCATATTTGCTCAATAACACCCTATATTGTAAAAAACTGAAAAGCAAAATTAAAAGCGTCCAAGTCCTTTTTCATGTAAAATTTTGTATTAAAGATCCATAATGTTTAATAGGAGATTAAATATCAAAGAAATTCATTACTGTCCAGAACAGGCAGCATTTTTCATTATGAAGGTGTGCAGCCCCAAGGCAAAGTGCAAAATTGGGCCATTCATTTGGCCACTGGGTAGAGCAAGCTCCTTTTCTAAAAAGCCAAGTGCTATGTTACACTTATTACTAAAAGGGCTAGGTAGCCATAACAGTGACTATCAGAAAAGCAAGCTAGAGAAATAAAGTAAGAGAAAATCTAATCACTGTCTCCAAAATGACACACCAAACTTTATCAATGTGCTGACCTAAAGGCATCTTGTCTGGCAAAACAAATACAGGTGATTTAGCATTTCCACACAGAAATCATCTTCTCTATTTACTGTCCTTTTGTACACCATCTTGTATCACACTGTACACCATCCTGTGTTCCCCCTGAGCACAATACTCACTTCTCAGGCACTACTGACGAGAAAATTCTGTATATTAAGTAAGATACAGAGCTACTGTATAGCCAGACTGATCACGTAGTCTACTTTATCTGCCTCCAGGCCTGGTTAACACCATATCCCTATGGCATAGAATAAACATGCGACAATCAAGTGGTGTTTCCTGCGGATGTAAATTCAACTTTTTCAGGTCTTGCAGCAAAACACTTTTCGGAGTAACACATTTTGGTTTTTTGAACCTAACATCTAGTACTGTCAGTATTCTAGATTAATAAATTCTACACTGTCTGTAATCTGTCTGGATTGTTAACAGCTATCCCCTGTAGTCCTTAGGGGATCCTGATTTGGTCAAAGTCTTAAGGCTGAGATATTGCACATTTCCACATGTCCCAGCAGTGAGAGGAAGGTGACCTTGGTGTGGGTCAATATACTGCTGTTGGTACTCTTCATGTCTGAATAACTTCTCTGCTGAGACTGCACTCTTGGTGTATGTTTAACTTCCCCTACTCCTTTACCCTGTGCTTTGGCATTACTTGTATTTCCTTCCCTAGTGCGAGGATTCCCTCTCCCATGCATGCACACTCTTGTTTCCAAACCCAGACCCCAGTAGTATCAGGTGCTAGGTAACACTTTCACAGACGTGTTTTACTCTCCTTATTTCAATGCATGGTTTCCACCAAGCCTGTTTTATCATCACGTGGGAGAGAAAGAAAAGCCAATATATATAACAAAAACAGAGAGGATTTGGCCACTTACCAAGTGAAGATGAGACATAATAAGGTAGATATTAAAATGAGGACTTGGTTAAACATTGCGGACTGTGTGCGTTGGATGGCTCGGTGAAGATCATTCTGTATTAACGGAAAATAGGTGTTATTTTTGGGTTTGAACCAATAAACCCGGATCTGATTCTGTAGAGGAATTATACAGTGCCCTGACAGAAATGCAGTCACTCAAATGCACTTAAGGGTTTGCTAGTAACATAGAAGGGTGCAAAAGGGCCAGCTGTGATTGTGTGATTATTTAAGTAGTTCTTTGTTCAGCCCAGCACAATTCTGATCCTATTGCAAGCTGCCGTGAGGTCTGCTCATGTCTAGCTTACAAATTACAGGCTGCAAGGCCCAATTAAGGCCTAACAGTTGAGTTCCCTGCAATTGTGGATGAATGGCAGAGTAGCAAAAGAACCATCCAGTGCCATTTCCTTTACTGGCACAGTAACAATTTATACTAATTGAGATTTCATTTCATGTCTTACTTTTTTTCCAGTTTTCATGCAGAAAGCAGTTTAGTAATGCTTGACCATTTGTATAATCTAAATACAGACAGCTTCCTATTAGGGTTGGACTGTGCTGCCAAAATCCCACGGAAGACAATATACTCAAAAAATACAACTCTAGAATATTTATTTCCTATGCATACTTACAATCATATTTTCTAAAGCATGCTTTGCCAGCCAGCAATTTAAAAACACAGGAATAAACAGGTTTCTTAGGACTGGCCAGAAAATCTGAAAGAAAAATTAACAAATTCATTAGAAGCTTTTCTGATGAGGAATAGAGCTTTTCTATTCAAGCAGCAATGAAACACTTGGGAAAAATACTTACTATTAATGTGTTTCTAGCGTGAGATTTGGCTTTAAATAACATTTTTTTTTCTTCCTTTGTGATTTAACCACATGCAAGATAATTAGATAAAATAGGAACTGTCAGTTTTAACTGCAGACATGAGAGATTCTAATACTTTTACAACCAGCTGGTTTATTTTATTGATTGTGCTGCAGTTGGAGTTAGAGGGGTTTGGATTTGTCTGTGTCCTATCAAAGAGGAAGTGGAAAGTGATCTGTATTATTACTTCTGTCACAAACTGTCTTCTTCTTGTTGACAAATTTCTGTTCCCATAGGCACAAACTCCTTATCCACATAAGAATAAAATTTACTTTAAAAAAATAAGAGTATTTGTGCAGCTATAAAAGTGCAATGTGCAAATGCATTAATTGAAATATATTTACCGTGATGATGAAAGGGACAGCATTAATTATTTCCAGGAGAAAAGGTATTCTTAGAATTTGTTCCCAGATATTTCCCTTCAAAGAAAAGGAAAAAGAACCCACAATGTCACAGTTGGCTTACATATAGTTCTGATGACAAATACATATATCCCAATGAAACAAAGGGATTCTCTCCCATACCTGAAATTCAGGAAGATCATTCATCTCAGATTTAAACCCATATGACAAATGTGAATATGGAATATAGATCACTCTGGATCCTTTTTCCTACAGTTAATCACAATGTACTTCCCAAGTAAAAGAGACACACTTTTAAATTTCCTCCCTTCCATCCTATGTTTTATCTTTACTTTGTATTTTTTCTTTTCCAACTGTTTTGGAGAGGGAGGTAAGGGAGGAATCTAGTGCTTAATATTTGAATTAGGACTCCAACATCAAGTTCTCTATTTCTGCCACAAACACTTCAGAACACTTTAGGGCTTTTTGGAACCTGATCTTGCTTACATGAAATTAGAGGTCTTCCCACATATTTCAATGAAGTGGTATTGATCTTTTAATTTGGTTACTGCTAGCAATTTGATGGGGATTTTTTTTTCCAAATCTGAGCAGTGGCTGTGAATGATTAAATGTTGAGATGAAAATCCATATATTAAAAAAAAGATGGTAGTTGAACTTCAGTGACTTACAGCTTTACTAATGCTGTGTATTAAGACTCCATCATGAGTGATACAGTAACAATGTAGCATATATCATGGCAGTATTACAAGAATTTGCAGCAGAGCATTATACTTTCAGTTGCAATGACATGTTCATCTTCTCTGAAAAAATTACCACTTGATATAGCCACTGAAAATTAAATACAAACTCCACGGCATATAATGTTCTTTTTCCATTTTTAACTCGTCACATCTGGAAGCCACTCTGCCTCAGGGGCAGGGATTATTGCCTTCCTTGTTATTGCAATTGGTGGGACTGGGACATGTAAGTGGAATTATGAGTCTGTAAACTGAGGGAGTTTTGTACGAAGAATAAAATCAAAATCTGATTTTTCACACCATTTTGTGATTTCACGTATTTCCTCATTTTTAATGTTAGGAGTTTTCATCTCTATGTTACAAAGAAGAAATGTCACGTAATTTACTTGTGCAGGCAAAATGCCTGCATGGATGGGCTCCAGGTAATTAGGGATGTGTACAGCTCTAAGATTCTGGCTTCCACATGGAAATACATCATCATGTGCTCTGCAAAACTGCCTTTTGCAGTGAGACTGTATGGTACTGCTAAAAGCAGCTGAGAGTGCCAGTGCACCAGGGACACGGAGGATTGCCAGATGTCTGCGACAGGTTTTGACAATGGAGATTTCTAACGTAGACATCTTTCAGAATTCTGGCCAAGGACAAACCCTCATGTAATACTTTAGGCTGTGAGAATGCAGATTGTAAACCTTCCATTCCTGATCCAAGTGATCAGCATGGTAACACAGTGCTACATCCTTTGCATTCCTCTCCATTTAAAAGCAAGATAAAGTGCAAATTCACTGTATCATAGTAGCAAGATATGCTACGATGCACTCTCTATTCTACACGTTGGAGCCACTTTCTCATATGTCATCAACCAGGTAACAAAAAGGTCAATCCCTTGAAGATTCTCTCAAATTACTGTATTATTCATTTTACAGGTTATGTGTGTAACAATAGTAATGTGCACTCCAATACAAACACAACCATCTTTTTCTTGTTTTCTTCCTAGCTAGTTCTCTGACTTGTAAAAGTTAGTTACCTAAATTGTGGAAGTTTTGAAAATGTTTCTGTAAAATAAGTAATCTGTCACTGATTTCCACGAACCAAGGCACCTTTGGTCACCTTGGCTGTGCAGAAAAGCCTTAGAGTGGGTGAAATAACACAATTTTTGGCTTTGAGAGACTGGGGTAAAAACTAGGAAAACGGGGAAGGAGGTGTTTGCAGCAGATGGAGTCCCAAATCACACTTCAGTACTTCTATTGTTTAGATTAGTCCTTTAGTTCTTTCCCTTAAGGGGAGTGGAATCATAAAACTGCCTCGACTTCTGTGACAGGTGTATGCAGCAAATTAGGGTAATACACTAATAAGTAACTTCTCATGGAAGCTGATTTGCCTATAGTTCATCTTTTGTAGCCACTGAAATGGATGCAGATCACAAGCAGAATGGATGAGGACAAAATGCTACCCAATAAACACAGGAACAGTTGAAACCGTGATTGCCCTTCACTGTTTTGCCACTGGTATATGAAATTTGTACTGTTTCTGCCTGTAATTCATTTGTTCATATAACCCCCAAACTTTAAATAAAATATGCTCCAAGGATTAAGAAGAATAATTTTTAGGCAGCAGACAACTGCAAGCTTCTTAGCATTACTGGGGAAAACATTTATGCCTTAATCACTCCATAAGCACACTAAAATACATGCCGCTAAATTCAGGGGTGGCTCTGATAGCTACTGAATGTCAGTAATACAATATATAATACAAAAAATAGATTATCCCCAAGATATTTTCAGCTTTAGAAACAAAATCTTTTCATATTTTCTCTGATAAACGATTTTAAATTATTTTAGTATTTTTCTCCTAAAGATCCTAAAAATGCAGAGATAGAGCATAACAAAATTTAATGAAGAAGACAAAATAATTATATTTTAAAAATTTAAAGGATAATGCAAATACAAAAATACATTGTATTCACATCAAATAATTTCAAGACATTAAGAAAATATATTCCAATAGCATCAGACAGATGGATAACTCAAGTATGTAGATATCCCTTTTCTTTTTCTTTTTTTTTTTTTAAGTACTGTCTTGGCCTAGTTTTTTGGTGCACAGTTTTAGAGGGCTAAAACTTGAGTTTTATATATTGAGTTTTTACAGCTTTGACATCAGTGACAATTGTGTCCAATCCATTATGCACAGACAGACAAAACTGTGCAAGTGAAAATTCAGTATCAAATATGAAGGTCACTTTTGACAATGTGTTTTCAAATTACGCTGTGCCAATGGAAAACAATGAGCATTTAATTTCTGACTTCCACTCTAGATATTAGAGTTTGCTCATAATCTGGGAAACAAATATGTCAACATGCCATCCTCTAGAAGGGTGTTTTTCCCAGCTCCCTGCTTCTACACCAGTGAGGGCAACGGTACACAAACTCTATATTGAAACATTTAACTCAGTAATTTTTTCTAATGAATTTGCCTAAAAGTAACTAAGAGTACTTACTTTGTAGCTTAGATAACTTAGCAACAGAGTTTCAAAGAGACTTATTACAGCCACAGACACCTTAAGTGAAAAAAGATGTATATTAGTACCATTTTCTATAGAATAGATTATATTAACATTACAATGAAAATACAAGATTATATAAAACAGCTTTTCCATTAATCCCCTGAAACCCTCTCAGCTAAGAGCATTTTGCTTGAAGCTTAGATATTGTTATTTTTCTGAGTTTCATTTATTCTTAAACAGTACAAAATATTTTCACATGACAGAGAAAGAGAAGGAAGCTGTAAATAAGGAAAGCCAGTCAGCTCTTTACTTTCTAGTGAAGATGTTATGAATGTGTGTTTTTCTTACTGTATATAATTCAGAAAGTTGAAAGCAGCAAAACATAATACAGATGAATAATTGATTTTAAGATTTAAATGCTGCTGAGCTCCATTTACCAGCCTTCAATTACATTAAATGTAGTTAGTGTATGTATTAAATAGTTTAAAAATATTTAAATAGTCAAATGTCAAAATAGTAAAGCCAAACACTTAAATAATTATAGACATTAAATCACTATAAAACTTACTTAAATCCTTTGCATAGAAAGTATTTGTATTTTAATGTGTATTGTGAGCATATTCCATCATGATGGATTCTATCAGGCTGGAGCCTGAGGTCAAACCAGCCTCAAGATTTCTAATTTTAAATTAATGCTCCCTGCTACTGAAAAACCCAAAGACTAGACAATGTCTTTATCTTGAAGTAAATAAGATGCTATGATTTGGGAAATTATTAAAATATGCAAAATTATTAAAATAGGTAATCAAAATATATCAGTTTCTCCAAGTAATTATTATTGGTTTAGATAAACTTAGGCCTTATTTTCAAATAAATTCTTACCCTTACCAAATAAACTTATTATGAAAGTACTATATCCATAAGGGGAAACTTATCTAAGTATTTTTTAAATAAATTTAATAAAGTAATCTGAATGCTAGGTCAAAAAATTATTCAAACTGTGCATATTCTAAACAAGGAACTGAAAGGTATTTCCATTCAGGGATTCTTCCTTTAGTAAAATTGTGTATAACACAGAGGTATAAATAATTGTATTGGTATTGTACCAGTCACGGTGAGAGAATATAATGGCATAACCATTCTGGAAGCTTAAGTAATTCTTAGCAGAAAAATAGCATTTCATAGGGAGAACTTCCACAGTACTGTCCTCAAGTGAGAAAGAGGTGTGCCTAAAATGAGCAGGCTCAGGACACTAAGGACTGAGCCACAGACTTCATGATATCTCCCACAAAGTACTGATGGGGTGCATCTTTTGTGACAAACTCCTCTAGACGTGTAAGCTTTGATATTATGAAGTAACTTTAGATTTCTAGTGTATCTAAAAAAGAAGTCCTTGAAGCATATCAAAAGCTAGTCCTAACTATGAAAATTAAACTCATCTTTAGAGTAAACAGTGAGTACTTGTCTCAACGGAGCTTGGTAAGTCTAAGAGAAAAGACCATCTAGTTCTACGTTATTTTGTTATAAGCTTTAATATGTTCTAAATGTATTGTAAAGTGTATAAATTTAATCAGTTCACATCAGCTGGTCTTTATCCTTTTGCTGTACTTGGTGTTCAAGTAGATTTCTTGCTAATATGAACAGTTCCGAGTATCCTTTAATGCTGCTACAATTCTGTAAAGCAGTATCATCTGCAGTTATTAAATGGAAATAACTGAATTCGTCATTTACATATTACCTGTAATCCCCATAAAGGTAAGCTTCGATTCACCCAAATAATGGGAGACCTGTTCGTTATAGTAAGAAAATAAATATTAAATTAATCATAATCTGGCGTTTCAAAAAAAAAAAAAAGTTGTATATCTGAATGGAATTTAGAGCAGTCTTAATGAGAAAAAATTCTTAGTAATAAAAGCTGTAAATCAGTAGTTATCTACTGAGTATTGACATGTCTTGTACTCCTAACCCAGAGCAAATCATTAGGTTCCTGTGGGAAATTGACAATCCTTTTGTGTGAACCTTTTGCTATCTGTATAAAGATATAAATAGTATCCAATTCTGTGGGGCTGTCATAGCTTGGAAGAATCTTATGTTGTATTTGCTAAACTTAATGCTAACAGGCATTTGATACATCACCACTGGAATGGGACACTCTCAACAGCACAATAATTTCCTGTTAATCATGTACTGCTAAAGTCAGAATTGCTTTTTAAATTAAGGGCATCCTTTTTTAATTCTGCAAGGTATCAGCCTTGATGGAACCCAGATCTCACACCAACATCCAGTTCAGCAGTCACTTTGCAATCACAGAAACAGTTAAAATATTAAAGGCAGTTTTGAACATTCAGAAATACAAGTAATGGCTAGAGATTTATGGAAACATCTCTACTATATGTTAAAATGCCACCATTCCAGAGAGAAATGGATTTGTCTTCCTGTTTTCCTCCCCTTCCCACCATTCTGTGGACTTTGGGTTTGTTGTTTTAAATTAGGAACTCACCAATCAATTGTTCCAGGTGTGTAGTTTTGATTGGAACAACTCTGGTTTAATTCCTTACTGATAGTTGTCACACCATCCACACAAAGTCCATTTCCATTAGCAAATGTGTATGGGAACACAGTCATACAAACATATGGGAGGAAAGGGATATTAATTACATCATTAAGTGCTCTATGAAATACATGCAATAGTTTGAAACCCAAGACAATTTATACAGACATTTTTAAAAGTAAAGTAACTTTTAGAAAGTGCTGCCGTATGTGATCCTTATCTGCAGATAAATGATTATTAAGCATTCCAGGTTACATTTTTTGAAGAGTTCATTTCAAATTTAAAAACAGGACAACTGAAATGATACTTTGTGAAGCTGAACTAAGTGCAAAATATATACTGAAGATCAAGAGATCCTAGAAATCCTTTTCCCATGGATAGGCTGGGATAGAAAGAGTACATATACGCTCTTAACAGGTAAGACTGCAGCAAAATACATGTGATAACCTCGTTTGAGGATGTGAGGAGGGCTGGAGATGCACGCAGCAGTATTTCAAGTACAAAACTGGTGATACCTAAGTAAAAAACTTAGCCACTATATTTGTGATGTTATTTTGCCTTTAATTGCTGGCACCAATCATATTTTCAAATGGTCATGTAAGGATGTGGGAATACATCATCTGTAAATTATGAAAAGTATCTTTGCTCATCCTTGGCAAGCAAGGTCAGCAGAAAATAAAGGGATCTGCAGCCCACAGATTAGCAACAACTGTATTTTTACCAGCTATAAGTGGGGCAGTGCTAAATTGCACC
Source organism: Grantiella picta (assembly GCA_013397955.1). Classification (NCBI taxonomy): domain Eukaryota; kingdom Metazoa; phylum Chordata; class Aves; order Passeriformes; family Meliphagidae; genus Grantiella; species Grantiella picta. The sequence continues at coordinate 38,692 of VZRM01008535.1, read as the reverse complement.
CATTAATAAGGATGCTTGATGTCTTAAGCTCCTTCCTGTACACCCACTGTGCCTGATGGAGTAAAGACACCAACTTATGCAGGCATTTCTGAAAAACAGGAAATAAATCTGACGAAAATAATTCCTCCCAGATTTGTCACTTTAAAACAAACCAGGCAAAAACATTTTCTGTGGCCACGCTCTCAGCACACTGAGTAGTTTCTTTCACTGGGCCGTGACACAGTACATAGAAATTATTTTTTCTTTCGTATCACCACATCTTTAAGAATGCATTGAAGCGGGAGTTTTGGAACAAAGCCCTCAAGGATTCCATGGCATTAATGGGATGCCATTTGTTTGTCTAGCACAGCTTCTAAGACCTAGTGAGCAGGCAAAAAGACTTACCTGAATCTTCTCAGCCAGACAAATGTTATTCAGAGACAGAACACACCAACTATTCCCTTAGATGTACCACAACACCATGTAAGGGAATAACATATATAGAAAATATAAATATGCTCTCTGGTGAATTGTGAAACACTTGGATTGAAGGAACAAACATGCCAGAAAAGGTGTGAGGCATTCAGCAGTCTGCAGATGCATATGAATATGCATCTTTGCATATAAATACAAAAGTACATGTGGCAGAAATCCGGATATTCTAACCTGCCCTGCACACCCAGACATAACCATGCACTACATGTTCATTTGGGCTCACTGGATATCTCATAACAAAAGAATTGTAGCATGCCAGAAACCATGATTAGATGTAAAATATTAAGTCCCTGAGTTACTGTGCTAATATGCCTAAATTTCTAAGGATGGGTTTTCTCTTCTCCACGAGTTTTTGCAAAGAGTTTTACTGTTTGTTTCCTTTTATCAGAGACATTCTAAGGTATATGTAGAGGCAAAGATAATTTTTTACAGGTCTTGTTTTTCAGGGATATTTTTCATAGCCCTTTTTCCAAATTTTATAATTTCTCACAACAAATTTGGACCAAAAAAAATCTCAAATGCATCTCCTGTACTTCCTATTCACATACCCTTCTCTCATGGACTGCTTAGTAAACCAAATATTTTTCACCTCTTTTTGCTTTGTATTTCATTCTTGTAGAGTATTTCTCCTATGCACTAGCCTTTTTTAGTATTACCCTTCCTAGATTTAGCTAATTTTCAAATATTAAAACTAGAAATAAAACTCTGTCCTTTGCCTAGCATTGTATGAAGACTGCTGGTTTGTTCATCCAAAGCTTATATTTTTCATAAGTGCTTTGTTTCTTTCAGTATTTAAGGACTAAAGAATCAAATCAAGTGAAAGCAAGTAAGTTAATAAAATAGGATGCTTATTAGCATTAAAAATGCAGGAGATTCTATATGTCTAGGATACAAATACAACAGAAGTACAGGATTAAATAAATTATAAATAGTCATATAGAATACAATATTGACAATTCTGGGTGTGCAAAAACATGTGTTATCTCCATAAATCATCGTGAGTACAGAATGTACTTTTGGCCTCACTCTTCTTAAGTGTTTAGACAAAGCAGAAGGCTAGAAAATGATCATCAATATCATCTGCATGAAAGTTCAGTTTCATGTATTTGTCTGTCCATGACTGGGATCTGTAGTTTTCAGTCAAATTATTTAAGCAAAATCCTAAAATAATTGTTGCATAAACTGGGAATCAGACATTTGCAATTTTACATAGAAATGTTATGTAATAATACATCCAAAATATATGTTAGCACAATTATATCTGATGCACTGTATCTAAGGAGAGACCCAGGCTTATTTTAGTGGTAAAGAGAAAAAATAATACTGTTATTTTAGTTCTTATTTCCATTCACAATATAAGACCAGCTTTGTACTACTTTTAAAATGTCTGTAAGACATAAAACCAAATCCTTGTTGAAAGAATACTAAACATGTATTCATTAACTTATTTCTTATAACTCAAACAATGCTTTGAGAGCAGAAATGAGAAAAAGCCCCAAACATTACCATCCAAGTCCTTGTGTAGGATCATCCAGGAGCACACGAACTATGTACAGGAAACAGCTTAATAGCTTGAGAGAAAAATTGAATAATCTTATTCTCAGACCTAGTTTAAAAAGAAAAGAAAACACTGAAATAAATTTGGGTTTTTTACAGTTTCACCAAACTTCAAGGTAAAGGTAAATGGAACTAGAATAGTGCTGTAGAAAAAAGCGAATGTCTGAGTTAAGACTCAGCCTGTTTAATGTAAAGAACTATGCAGTCACTTGTTTGAAAGCTATTGTATGCTGTTCATCTTTACTGATGCCATTCTTTGGGTCTTTGGTAGTTTTACAAGTGCACTTTCTTGCAAGGGGAACCAGAAATACATAATGCTTTTTGAGATGCAAGGTACAGCAACATGAACAAGGCATGTTTTCAATTATAGGCAGAGGATATACAAAGGCAAGTATTTAAATATTAATATCTGGAAAAGTCTTCATGCAGTAGCTTCACATACAGAATATATTAACTCTGTCCCAACTTATAAAATATTAACTGGAGTTATTTAATGTTGAAGTTGAATAATTCTGCATTCAAGAATCAGGACATCTGAAAGTCATGCTGAATGCACAACTGAACTGAATGAACAGTTTGTTCTACAGACCATGTGAATATTGAAATGTTCTAGCTGACAGGATATACCACCAATACTATCACAAAATATTACATTATTTCCCACAAACATAGGTCTAATGCACACAGACAGGATTTCTTCAAAGGGACACTTACTTCGATCATATGGGTAATTTATTTCACTGCTAATTGGAGCCATTATCTACTACAGTGGAACTTTGCTGAATTTTTGTGTGAGTTTGTAGTCATTGGAGGATTAGAGTTTAAATTTTCAGTATTGCTATTAAATTCAAAAGACCTTTTTGCTTGTGTGAATACTTGCATCTGACTCTTAGTTGTAAGCTTTCATTTACTAATTAAGTTAAAACTGACAGTTGACTAATGTTAAGAGACTGAAGGTCACTTCAAGCATGAATTTTTTTCCATGTTGTGAACTGAGAGTCCAGTTCTGCATGGCTGAACCCTTCTGTCCAAAGCAGAATATTCTGAGTCCTACCCCGATGGGACTTCCCTTGTCCCTGTTCAGAGCAAGGACAGTGTGCTTTACTGTTGTGTTGCAAATACTTCAGTAGCTCTAATGAACTCAATATAATCACTTACGTGGTTTAAGAACTACAGCTTGATAATGCATACCCAAAGCTGTGTGCATAAACTCCCAAGGAGAGAATCACAATCATCTTATGGTAATACTACTTTATTTTCTTTACTTTACTCAGTCCTAAGTTCAAAATCAGCACCTTACAGATAGAACTGATAAATCACTTTCTGTATCTGCTAGTTCCTTTCCCATTAAAACTCCATCAACTACAAACACAGAAAAGTAGAAAATGGATTCATAAATATTCTACTATGCAATTTCTAAGAATGCAATTTTTAAGAAATCTTAGGGTTTATTACACAAATCTGCTTATTACTTTTAACTGTGAAGTTGCAGTTATCACACAAGAACTGGATGCACTTTTATAGCATCTTGTTTCTGTGAATTAAGGGTTAAAATCCTGTTGTCCAGGAAAAGTCCCACAGCTGTTACTGGCAATTGGGTTTGAGAACATTAACCTAGTGATTCCTGCTCCCCTATCAAGAGTAATTAGCCACAGACTATTTATTCCCCAACACAAGGGAAGGCGGTGAAGCTCTAAGTGGATGAGGGAAGGGGTGGGGTAAGTAAAAGGTGTCATCCTATTATTTGACTTGGACAGTGCTATAGTTCTTATTTGCAGCTTTTTGAACTGTTGCTGAAGAAAACATGAATTGTTTGTATATCCCTAACCCTTTTGTAGAAGTCTGACTGCAGTATGAATGGTTGCCCTAACAACCAGGCTATTACACCTAGAAAAGCAGATAATGTTTAAAAAAAAAACACCAAACCCTAAACAAACAAAAAAAGCCTACCAATTTTGTATCATCTAACTTTCTTAGGCAAATACAGAAGTCTGATGTTTTTCTTCTGTTTTTTAGCTCTGTAGATGTTATTCTTGGTGTGAAACACTTCTTTTCTGCATTGATAATGGCCTGGTTTGCAATCATCCTTTGAAATCATATGTTGGTTTAAATGCCAAAAGAAAATGGTTATTTTCTGATTAAAAGCTACATCAATACAGAGGAGTGATGCTCCAGCCTGCTGCCCCAAACCCTGAACTCTCACATCTTAGTTCTGATAGATCTGGTACTCAGGCTCTGGCTTTCCCCATAGGAATAGCTGTTCCCCACAGAATGTGAGGCAGGGTTTTCAAACCAGCCATGCATTCATCTAAGGGTTCCAGTCAGTACCTGTAGAGAGCATTTCATGGCTGGGGTTGTTTACAAAGCAAGGCAAAATACAGTTTCTGTATCATAGGTGCTTGGGTTAGTTATTAAAATATACATAAGGAAGAACGGGCTTCGAGTCTGTCCTGGGTCACTTCTTGCTCTGCATGCCTCAGCCTTTATAAACACATGTAGTCACCCTTGCTAAAGTTTTCAAGGGTAATTAATCCAGGATAATTAATGCAGGACTAACAAATGCTTTTTTTTTCTGGTAGAAATTTTCTGTAGCCTCATAGCTGGGTATTTACCTGTGAGTTGGAAGCAATGCATGTGTTCTCTATCATGGAGATCTAGGATTTCATGTGGGAAGGAGGGAGATAAACACCACAAAAGGCATTTAAAATGGGTTTTCAATTATTATTCTGTTACAAAGGAAGCATTTCATATTTGTTTGCTTCCTGTCTATTTTTGTTCTGTATTTCACATGCTGTCAATGGATCAACATGGTCTGCTCAACTTAATTTCGTTTTCTCCGTTCAGAGCCAGATTGCTCAAGTAGCAGGGTCATCTGCACAGAATATCTCTATATTCTGAATAAGAGTGGTGCCTGAAACTTGCATTGAGCTCCATCAATCATGCACTGTTATGCAGTTATGGATTGTTTAATGGGAATGCAATTTCACTGTGTCTACCTAACCAAGTTGTTACATAGTCCTGTCTTCTTTAAAAGAAGATTTGATAATAGAATCTATTTCTTTTGTAAGCTAAATACAAGTTTATCAATTCTTAATGTTTCATTCTCAGTTTAAATAAGTATATGCCATTTCTGCAGGCACTTTTATGTATAGAGTGATACATTATATTTTACTGGTTCTGACTGTATCACTTCTGACTGTTTTCACTTCTGTTTTAAATTCTTGATGCTTTCCTTCCAAGCATTTTTGGACATGAATTGTCAGATTTAAAGAGTTGATCTAAACAGTGCCAGCTACCAGGTACGGATTTTTAAATCACCTTCCATTATTCCTATTTCATAAGTCACTAATACATTATTGGTTTTTAGCAATATCATCCCAGTAGGAGCTGGCTTTAGGAGTTGGACCAAAATATACTGTCAATAATTCATATCCTAGTGATGGTTATCTTTTTTTCTCTCTTCACTAAATTGAAACTTCACTTATGTTTTCCCTTTGAGACTGATTGTTGGCCAGATAATGCAGTATGTGGTCTTGGCAAGTACAATAAGTCACACTTGTACTTGCAAATGTAATCTTTCTTCTTTTTTTCTTTTCTTTTTTTTTTTTGGAGGGGATGCTGTGACACCTTTGTAAGATGTTTTTTCATGCATTGAATTTGATTAGTCATTTGCTTGAGTGGAAACTAGATTGACATGAGACGTAGATGAAGACATGTTTTATCAGTTTAAACCAGGATAATAATTAATAAAACAGTTGATACTTCAAGTTACTGGCCCGTATGTGATTTAGATCAAGATAGCATTCTGTAGAAAATTCTTTAAAATTCTAGAGCTGACTGCTCTGGTTGACAAAACCATGTGATATTATCAAAAACTGTTTGGTGAACAGGTTTAATTTAGTTATACTATCAAAAAATTTGCTGATCCTACTGACAATTATTTTCTCAGTGACAGCAAGTACATCTTTAATATGTGAAGGAAGGTTTTTGGTGCTCTCACTGAACATTGACTTAAAAGATATCTTTGATTATCAACTCCCTGCTACCTCTGGGCAAGAGGCTCCTCCAGTTTCAGTGGAGGACTGGATGAGTACACTTGACTGAGTGGCAGCTTACTGTGTCAGCATCAGGGTTTTGCAAACTTTATTTTGGAAGATTCTGGTTCTGAGTATTTGGACAAGAACCACGATCTGCATAAGCAGGAGTGTTTGAACCTATTAATTCTGACTACTTTGGCTTGCAGGTTATTTTTTTTTAAATTCACTGCTCTGCTGGCTATCCACATCATTTATACCACAAGAGGTAGTCCCCTGCGTCCTGTGTTATTTAGGCACCTGAATTAAGATTAATTTCCCATGTGGTCTAGGTAAGTGTAATAAATAATGCATTCCCCATAGATCAACCTCCAGAAGCTTTGTTAAATCTGATTCTCTAGCTAAAAGCCAGCAGTTAATTCCGAAGCCCAAACTGAAAATATCAGTTATTCACAGCCTGATACCTTTTTTCTTTTTTCCTTCCTTTTAAGGGAGTATTTTTCTTGCTACACTTGGAGAGTAGAAGAAGCTTAGCCAATAAGAACATCAAGTTCTGTGATGTAAAACTAGTTTTTTTTTTTACTAGCTCTTCCACATAGAAGATTTTTTGGTGTGTCTTATTTTTAAAAGCTTGATCTACAAAAAACCCCAAAATTTTGTTTGTCTGTGTATTTTCAGATTGGGACATCAAAGTTCTTTCTTTTCTGTCTTTTTCCAGACACAAAACCACAAAACAATTTTAACTGTATTGCAAAGGACAAAATATATTCTTTGTCGTCCAAAAGCTCTATGCATAAAGCTTTTGTAATTTTAGTTCTTTGCATATGCAAGGCAAAGAGGTAACTTCAGTCCTGCTACACAGAAGAAAATTGAGGTCAGTTACTGCACTCCTCACCTATGAACTCCACTGTTCTAATCAAGACTGAATAATATTACATGTTTCCACACCCCTGGACTAGCTGCATGGATCTATTTAAAAAGATTAATATCTTAGTTCCTCCACATTATTCTCTTCCATGATGGCCTATGAATTTAAGCCCATATGTCAATGAAAGTATATTTAAATTAAGACTATAGGACAAAGACAAGGACTACTTTTTTTTTTTTTTCTTTGGCACAGATCAAATTTGAAATTTTAGGAATACTTAATAAAATAGAACACTTCAAACAGCTATGTACTTCTGCAGCTTTTTTCTTTTGACAATCTAAGTGTCTTTTTGCTTTCCTAAACAAAAGGTCATGACTTGTCAATGAGCATTGTTGTCAGATCCATGCAACTTGATCACGACAAAGAATAAAATCATTTTATTTAACAATTAGTGACATCACTTAATGTTTGATCCTGCAAAAAAGTACAGTATTTTCAAATTTAAGTATTTTAACTCAGAAGAAAATTGGTAATAACTTTACTGTTGCCTTCAACTGAATTTGAGTTTACTCAAAGTATCATGAATATGCTTAAGAGAAATTAATCCAACTGCTTACTTGATCTTTGGTTTTTGATGAAGAAGAGCTTTAGTCTCTCTTTAAATGTATTTTCATTCATATAGAATTCAACTTGCACCCTGAAATAATAAAAAAGGAAGTATTAGGATTGGCTATGAAAGATAATAAATCAATATTTAAATATAATTTGTTTCTTTAATCATCTGTTCTTGATATAAAACTGGAGGGACATATAGAGAATGTTCAGCCAAAAGCTCACTTGGCTTTGAATGACTAATACTGAAAGTTTAAAAAAACCCCCACCACCAACAAAAAACAGAAAACCTTTTGTTTATCCCCTTTACATAAAGGATCATTTTCATATTACTTGGACAGTCTACACTGCTAAATAAGAAGCATCTATGCTTTTGGGATTTTCATGGTACGACCATGAGAAGATCTTCTCACATAGAGAATATTTTCTTGAAGTCTAGGTTAAGCCTTCCATCTCACTTTAACTCCCCTCTTGCAAAATTGACATTTTAAAGATATTTCTTTTTTCTATCTTTTTCATACCTCTGTTAAGGTTTCATGTCTCAGTCCACTTATTTGTATTCACTTTTAATCAAATGCTCATGTACCAAACAAAACCACCCTCTCTGAACTTTGTTTTTTGTCACCATGAAATACTGAGAGCTTAAAGCAAAATTACCTTGCAATCACACAATATTGTACAGAAAATAACTCCCCTCCTGATTATATTAAAGCAACAGGATCATCTTTCCTCCATTCCCCTCAAATCTGCCTGAATATATTTCATCTTTCTGTCCATCAGATCAGTATGAGTACAACTCATGCAATAGTTATACAGACTAGAAGAGAGAACTGTTGCAGGGACTGGCAAGGGAAGAAGGTGTGTATTAGTTATGTAGAAAAACTCAGGCTGTTCCAGAGCTGTGGAAGATGAGAGCAGCATTGGTCTCATCCTCACTGAAGTCCCTTCTCTACCCAATTTACTGACTCTCCCTCACCAACTCAGTTCTCCCCCAGCAATGAATCTCCCCCTCAGCACAATCAATACCTGTGCTTTCCTGGGAAGTCAGACCTTAGCTTGAGAACTGCTCTATTATTGCTAAAGAACAAAGTAGCATCACACAAGTGAGTTACTTCACTGAGTCTCACTTTCTCTGCATATCATCACATTTGGCACAAGTGCATATACTACTTCTGTTCATAAGCATGCTTGAACTTTAGTTCAGCATTTCTTCTCAGCAGGCTTTTCTTTGATCAAACAACTGTACTTCAACTACTTTGTTCTGTATGTAGTAATTTTTCTAGCAGAATCCTGACTTTAGTTTTTCCCTTCTAGCATGTGAAGCCTTTTGCTCAAACATTTTTTGTACAATATATTACCTATAGTGTCTCAAATAGCTGTCTATACCATGTATTTCTGTACACGTATGGAATTAGAGGGTTATTTACTTATAGACTTAGAATGGCATCTTAGGTAACATAACTTTTTCATGTTTGTCTATTACCAGAAATTTAGGCATATAATTTTGTAGCACAGGGTCATAAAAAGGAAGGCTCTGTGATTCACTCTGTTGATTTGAACTAGTCATTGCCTTTGGTGTGTTTTATTGTAGTGTTCCATGTAGGATGGGTAATTACACTGCTTCCTATTCAGAGGGAACACAAACATAACCTTGTTTTTAAGAATCTATATTTTCCAAGGTACTTACTGTCATTAATGCAGTGACAGTTTTAGTGGGAAACATCTCCCATGACTTGGCAGCTGCCACATGCTAAGTGTATATACTTAATCTTCAAGGATATATTTCAGGAGGTAAACAAAGTTGCACAAGCTATTGAAGTAAGGGATGTTATTGAAAGGATGCATGGTGGGGTATTTTTTTGGTTTTTTTACACATTCTGAACTAACCTCCTAAGAGTTTTCAGTAAGAAAATTTCAGCAATCACTTATCACTAAAAAGCAACCTGTTAACAGTAGGGCATGTTTTATTGATCAAGAGGAAGGAGGATGTGGGAGCTAATCACCCTCCTATCAGCAGCATTATGAAGTGCTCTGATAGCCTAACAGCTGTCTACCTGGCTTTCCTTAGAAACTTGTGCTTACAGCAGACTGGGATTCCACAGTGCAGCAGTTTCCATGGCAAAATGGATTACAAATGCTGCTAATGCCACTTCTGTGCCTCCTTCTCCTTCCCCTGACTTTTTTAAACTTTAGTAAAAACTGTAGTGGCCTTTTGCATTTGCAGGAAATACATTATCGTGCATCTGTAATCGGTGTACTCTCATGATACTCTGGCTACCAGACAGAATATTTCACTTTGTTTCTTGAAGGTTGCTATTTACTAAGTGAAGTTAAGTGTGACTGGCTGAAGGAGCCCCCTGGCAAGGACAGAAATCTCCAGACACTGCTCTTTCCCAAGACCCTGCTTTTTATTTCTAAGAACACTCATTCTACTTGAACACTTACTGTAATCCTTTAATGGTTAATATTTTACCTCAATTATTTGCTCTTCTCTGTATATTTACCACTATGAAGTGTAGCCCAGAAAAGGAGGATTTTGGGAACCTACAAAAAATAATTCTGATCCTCCACTGAAATATTGAGAACATTTCACTGCAGGACTTGAATAGTGAAGGACTTGAACAAGCTTTTTCTAGACTCAATTAGTTCCAGTTATTAAGGATGTTTCAAGTGAAGGAGTGAAATTCATTGTGACACACTTATATAAAATTTGATTACTCCATTGCAGGGTATTTGGAATTTGATTCCAAGCAAATGGTTTTGACAAAATGGCCCACCACATAGATGAGCGTGATAGTACGTGTACATGCAGATCATCTGGCCTACAGAATAGATTTGGGTTTATTCTGTATTTATAGTGTAAGTAATTTGAAAGTATAGTTTCAACAGTTTGTGCTTCATGTTTATGTTCCTGTGAAAGACGGTGCACCCTAACCAGAAGGAAATCAAGCTGAAGGATTAAAATTATGATGGTTACAGGGACAGAAACATTTGATGAATGTAAGGATTTTGTGTATGCAGTCAGTTAATCACTTCTGAATTTTTCTGTGCATGTAGTAGGTATTGAATATTCCATGAAAAGATGCTTTTAGAAGTTTAAAGAGCAGGTCCTTTGCTTTACTGACTCTCACTTCAGCTCTGCTGAAAATGCTCAACAACCTCATGTACCCGTGGCAAAAACTACTGAAGTTCTATGCTTGTCCTGCAAACACAATGTGGTGTCCTAAATTGTCTTAAAACTCAATACCATTGCTAGTGGTCTTCACTAGTTTAAACCAAAAGAATACTTTGTCACTGGAATCTTTCAAACTGCAAGAAGCCTCTTGAAGTACCCCAAGTCCAAGTACACATTGCATTCTTATAATTCAGTTAAGAGGCAATTGGAGTAGTACATTTTAATGCAATTCAAAGTATAGAAGGAAAAGTCTAATTCATGTCGAGGACACTAATGCGAAGCACTGCTGATGGCTGTATAACACTGGGACCAATCTGCCTGCCCTCTGGGTACTTAACTCATTTTCCCTGCATTTTTCCATAGCTATTTACAATGTCATTCTAACCCCACAGTCACATTTTACTGTAGTAACAATATCATCTTGCACCCTCAAATCTACAAATCGCCTTTATTTTGTGTTAAAAAAATAGATTTGGCAGCAATAATCACTTTACAAATGGAAGCATGAGCTCCATTTTTCACTACATGCATGCCAAGTGCTGTAAATGTTTATTCCAACTATTTATTGATGTTGGAATTAAGAAAAGGTATTAAGTGTACAAACAGGGCCAAACTGAAGAAAAATACTTATATTTATTTAAATTCTTTTTTTTAGAAAGGGACATCTCATATTTTTCCTACAAAGAAAGCCTTGTAACATAAGAAAATAGGGGATTTTTCATTGGGATTTACCAATTCAATATATGTGAACTCCTGTTAGATTTCAGACCTGAAAGCTTATTATGCAGGGTGCTTAAAAATGAAACACCTGAAGTGCCAAAGTGAACTACTATTATCAGCTCTTATTTTACTGCAATAAAAAAGGAAATGGGCATTTTTTTCTTATAGCTTTCATTAAAAGGATTAGTGTGTTTTAATGATGACTGTCATGGGTAACACTTCTCTTGTACTTCAAGTTTTGCAAGTTCTGAAACACTCAGAACCCTGATTTGTTGTAAAAGCACATCCTTACTGAAGGTGTTTGCCATGCACTGTGCAGATAAAATCTTTTGTAGTATGGTCCTGTACTTTCTTGAAGATTATTCTAACAAGTGCAGAATAATTAAAGCTGACATGTATAAGGCCATTTTCTGATGGGGATTTTTATCTGTCTGTTAAGAACAAGCCAGTAAACCTTTTCAAGATCTCTGCACACCTGTGTTTGTTAATATTATCTCGTAGATTCTTTATGATATCCCACATGATGAAAGTACACAGCAGAACTCCAGGTTCCAAAGGTATTCTGACTTAGATGCTCCCTTTTATATCAGTGAACCCAAGTTAAACTATTTAGTGATGTTTTTCCAGACATACCTGTATTTACTTGATTATGCGATTAGATGTTAACATAACTAATAGATTTATAGATACCAGGTGTTATCAGTGTCACTGTAAATAATTCTTTGCATTAACAAAGACAAATAGCACGAGCTGAGTGAATAACAAGTTAGAAAATTAAGGATTAAGGATGCATAAATAACCTTATAGATTAGAACTGTATCTTGTGCTCAAATTCCTTTCAGTGTATCATTCCCATAAGTGCTGTTTTGATTGAAACAAATCTAAGACAGCATCAGAAAACTGGCCAAATCGAATTTTTCAGGTTGCACAAAGTGAAAATCTGTACCTGCAACCACAAAAAAATACCTTCTATGTAAAGGTAAACTTTTCCTTCACTTAACTGTTCAGACACCAAAATGCCAAAAAATTCAGCCCTTAATTAAAATAATCTTCCTTACAATTTAAATTGTGTGTCTATATTTTTATGGATATAAATAGAAATGTATTTTAAAATCTGATTGTAGCCAGCTTCATGTTCCTTTTTGCAGTCAGCTGCCCTCAGTTACATAAAACTGTCTTGGTGAAACTGATACAGGTCTATGACAGCAATACAGAGAGGAAATGGCATTACTTTTCAAACATTTATATGGAAAATAACTTAATTTTTTCATTCCTTTGAGGGAAAGATTTTTAAGGGAAGGCCAATAGCAAGAGATGAGGACTCAGCAGCGGGTAGTGTGCATGCTTTTCAATCAATTAATAATACTTTTTTTTTTTAATCCCCTATTCACAGTCTAGCACATTCAAAAAAGGAAATTATTATCTCGTTCCTGCACTTATGAAAATCCATCAGAAATTTACCATTCTAGTAACAGTGCAGTAATAAAAAGAATAAATTTGCAATCTGTATTAATTGTCCTTAGAAATTTTCTTTAAGGAGAAAATACTGCGATGTTTTACTGTGGGAAAAAGAAATCTCTAAGTAGTTTCCCTCACACACTTGACTTTTTACTGCAAATATACTTCTCTGTTGCAAATCTATTACCTTAGGTGAGAAAGTTAATAAAACAAACGTGAATGATGCATTAAGAAATAGTGCACTTTGAAGCTAAAATTTGAAAGGAAACCACTGAAGGAGGATGCTTGATAAATTTAGTAAAACTTTTTTTAAAACCTTTTCTTTTTTTTTCCCATAGAAGGTGAGGAAATGGATATTTTAAAATGTTTTTATTGCATGTAAAAATAGCTCTTTTTAACTTCTGGGCAAAAATACTTCACATGTAGGATATATACAGCACAGAGCTGCTGCAATGAAAATCCATTATGCAAGGCTTTTTTACTGGGTAAGTCTGAATATCAAAGAACTCTGAGTAATGGGATAATGTTCCAGGAGTTTGATTCCAGGCACTGTTCCGTTTCATGGAGTTGTGCCAATTAACCACACCTGAAGAGCAGAAAGGTAAATCTGCTGCCTTTTTTTTTTTTTTTTCTTTTAAAATGGTGGCAACTACTTGTCAAAAAGTGACTTGAAACAAACTTGTTAAACATCAAGCATTCTGTGGTAACACCTTTCTGTCAGCCTGGGTTTAACTCTATATTAGAGCATTATGATCAAAATACACTGTATTTTGATATATATATAATATACAATGTAACCCATTGCAAGGTATTTTTTAATGCTCTGTTCCTCTGTATCACAACAGCTAGTCCCTATCACTTGTTGATGTTATAAAACAAAGATCCTTCCCCTCAAACTACAGCACTCTCCCTGTCCTCTCCAGGAGAAGTGAGGCACACACAGGGTCAGGCAGTTTGCCAGTCTCTCACACAGATTGCACACATGAATTAGAAATTACTGTTCTTAGAGTAACAGCACACCTTAAGTTGTTGATTTAAACTTTAACAGTACTTTCTACTACAGGATTTTAATGCTGATCACTGCAAACCTTTCATTTGAAGCTATTTATTTTTGCTTACCAAGCTTCTGAATGTGGTAATATTGCCAATTAATTATTACCTTGGTAAGATTCTTGTTCCCTTAATCATTTCCCCAAGTAGACACACCTGTGTCTACCCTGAAGACAGTCTGCAGGGTCAGGGGTAGTTGTAGGAGTTTTGTAGCCCTCCATCTATTTGTCTTCTTGCCCCAGTCTCTCTCTTTGGTGCTCTGAAACCTTGTCCCTGCTACTTCATCCGTGCTCAGTCCACAATTTACTGTCCACAGTCCTCTCATTCCAACTCCTCCTTCTTCCTGTTCTTCCATCCAAATTTTAAGAATATTTCCAGTCCCTTCTTCAACAGTTCTGTTTCTCCACTTCCTTGCAGATTTCATCCTTTCTTTCTTTCTTTCTTCCTCTATGAACTACACAGTTTCACTATTTCACTTGAAAACATTGAGGAAACGGCACACTGTCCCACCTGTGGGGTTTTTTCTGTGCTCTGATTCCCTACATGGACCTTTGCTTTCAACATATTTTCCTTCTTTACACTCTCACCATCTGGAATTGTAACTCAGACTCTGGGCTTTACTCCTCTTGAAGTTATCATGTCATGACTATGAGAAATCTGTATTTTGAGATGTTTCCCTTTCCTTTGCTCTTGAATTACTTCATCAACTTTCAGTCCACTTCCAGTATTGCACATTAGGATAGCCAACAAACGTCAAGGCCTTAATAAACAAACAAACTTTGCAGCACTGTCTAAATGCCACATGGGCATCTCAGTGTTGGTGCTATGGCCTTTAAAAGATACTTCTTCCTCAAGCCAAACAGAAACTTAATGGTGACCACTTGTGAAAATACCCACTGCAGGTCCAAACTAGATGGATGGTAGTGATGGCATTGAGTCACTCCTACTCCAACATTTAACATGTGATGTTATTTCTCTGTAGATTTTATTTTAATAAGTTTTGATTCAGTTTGCTCCTCATTTAACACTTTTCCCTTACAAAGCGAGCAGTAAACACTGTAAGGGACATTGTTGTGGAGATTATCCAAATAAAGATAGAAACAGGTGTTCAGATAAATAACAGCCTTAAACTGTTCTGGTAGATTTTGTTATGTCTAAAGAATTAAATTAATAAAAATCTTAGAGATTCATTGCTTACTTTAGACATGGCAGTTTACAAGTCCACACACCTTTCTTATATATGAAAAAACAGCTATGAATGAAAAGTGCCATCTTTTCTTGTTTTTTGGTTGGGTTGCTTTGGGGTTTTTTTGTGTAGGTATACTAGTCCAGAGCTTAAACCAGCAAAAAACACTGCGTGAACTTAGGTCTCATGACTAATGATAGAGAGGATAAACCCATGTCTTGACTTCAAGGAAATGCTGAGCGAACTCTTCTCAATGTGGTCCCTTGCAAGTGACTCAAGTTGGCCTCTGATTACCACAGAAATTCAAATCACTGTTCACTTAAACTCTACTTCTTATCTGTCAGACAAATGTCTCTGACTGTTCTTTACTCCTCTTCTGTAAGCTATCTTTTACTTCTCGTTTTTCAGGATTTCATCTTTTCAAAAACAGCAAGTAGAACAAAGCTGAGAGCCTTCTGTGCATCATATCCTCACAGATTAGATGGCTAATCTCATTTTTATTTTTGAAAATTAAGAGACTTAGTTTTCTGAAAACATAGCGGAAGGGAGAAGTAAAAAAGCAGATGGATGAAAAAATCAAAAAAAGGAACAAAAAAACTTTGTGGGTGAATCCAAATCTGTCATTTTTTAAGTATCACATGACCAAGTGTAAAATATAATTTTAAATTACTTGTTAATATGTTACCTGAAACACAGAACCAGCTTCCTACTATATTTGATCCAATGCACACTGAGATTAATGGAAATATTCTATTCA
This sequence comes from Grantiella picta, assembly GCA_013397955.1. Taxonomy (NCBI): domain Eukaryota; kingdom Metazoa; phylum Chordata; class Aves; order Passeriformes; family Meliphagidae; genus Grantiella; species Grantiella picta. The sequence continues at coordinate 22,801 of VZRM01008535.1, read as the reverse complement.
CTTAGACCTGAGTAAAATAATCAAATAGTAAAAATATTCAGACTAGATATTTTCCTATTGCTTTAAGCATATAATTAATATTTTTCTCCCAAAATGAAGGTAATTTTCTTTCTATTTCAACTGTACAATGTATTTTACCTAAAACTGGGAGTCCATGTGAGATTGAATAGAGAATATACATATATTGACTCTAATATAATTCCACAGCTTTTCATTGTTAGCATCTTGTTCTATTATTACTTCTGTTTGCTGGCTTTTCTTCTTTTGTTCTTTTTTACTGTATTATGCTAGTTAGACTTGGCAGTCTTCAATTATAGGCAACAATTTATTCAGTGTTTCCTGAAACAAATGCACAGTATAATTATATCAAGTCAGAAAAACAAATTTCAAAGGTTTTGGGTTGGGGTTTTTTTTCAGACTCAAATATTGGGATTCAGTAAGTTAATCTACATTTTTACCAATGACACAGTAAATTATAGGGGAGTATTAACTGCACCTACCCAAAAGGAAACAGAACTTTATGAAAAATGGTCTTAAAACAATACCATTCAGCGTGAATTTACATAATCTTGTATGGAGTCTTACTGATTAACATTTCATAAGAAGAGAAGTTTCAGAAATGCAATGTTCTGGGTTCTAAGAAACGTCAACATGTCATGTCAAAAACACATGTCCTTTTTCTCCCCTCTGAAAAGTGGTTTGTTCAGTAAGTTAATTATATTTTATATTTACTGTTCTTTAAGTAGAAAAATGATTCAGTTTTTCCAAGGAAAATGCATTCATCAACCAAAATATATTTTGTTTTCATTTGAATTTTGGTGCTATTTGGGATTTTTGACCCAGTTAAAACAGAATGTGCCTTCTATATTTCCTGTGATGTGATAATAACATAATGCCTCAAAACCTGACTCACACAATTCCCTCAAAACTATTCACTCTGCTATAGAAAAAACCTTGCAGGTAAAATTAATCTCAAATGAAAGTTTGGAATTCAGTCTACAAGTCACTTGTGTCCGTTCTGCAAAGGCAATCCAGGTATGAGCTACATTTCCAGAAACCAGGGACTTACTGCCAAGTCACAGGAAAGTAAGCAGTGAAATTCTTGAGACATGATAACCTTCAAATATTTAGACCTTCCTAATCAGAATGAAGTTTTAGTCTCCAGTGATCTCATCTGTAGTCTCTATGTGCATCTCTGCACCTGTGATACACCCATCTTTGATTCCCTGATTATTTGACCTCTTGGCTGTTTCCTTCAGCTCAGGAGATGTCAAGGAAGAACAGCACTCAATTTCACTCCCTGTTACCGCCTTTGCCACTTACTCCCTTTCCTCTCATCCCTAATCCTCACAACTTCCTCTTGCCACCCCCCAGCTGTCACCACAGTTTGCTTTGTCACCTCCTCATCCCCTCCGGAGAAGGATATGATGAGTGTGGAATAAGTGCCAAAGCTGCTCTCCAGGGCCCTCTGCAGCAGACTCACTCAGAGCAGCTCACAGAGCACAAATAAGGCTGCCTGATTTTCGTGCTATGTGCAAGGTAAATCCCTGTACGGATCTATGCAGCAACATAAACATGTTTATTTACATAGGACTGACAAGATTATTGTACTTCCACAGAAATTGCCTGAAAACTCTGCTTGACAGGCGTCTTGTAGTGCAACAGCATGTAAATAGAAGTCTGACAGTCCAAATCACTATTACAGTAGTCATCCACAAAGGCAAAATGATAGCACTTATTATTTCTCCAGTTGTGTGTTTTTAAAAAACCCACAACTAGAAGAAAGACAAACAAAAACATAAAAACATGAGAAACAAGTGTTACAAAGGAGTCGTAGAGAGCAGCCACCACAAAAGAAAAGCTTAAGCACAGGCTGGAGGAAGCAGTAGCAAAGCCTTATGATGTAGCAAATAAAAGTAGCTGCCCAGGATTTCAGTGTCTGTAGTAGCAAGTACACAGTGTCATCGGGCTCAGGCTGCTGGAACAGAGGAACACCAAGCTCCCTTTCTCTTGCAGCCTGCAGACGAGCATAGGGCAGCCCTGAAAGGAGGAGAGGGCCAAGCCCTGGGCTTTGGTTTGAGCTCACTATTAGAGAGCTGCTGCTAGAGCCTGGCAGGGCACAGGGGTCCAGGGCACGAGGTGTATGACTGATAGACTTGCAGGCAAGTGTGTACACAACTTGTGGAAAATATGTGTGTGTGCCCAGCAAGGAGTCTTTCATAAGTGCAGATTTAGGATCTCTGCAGAAGCAGCAAAATCATTAAGCAATAGTCAGCTGCATGCCTTCACTTAATCATCTGTTTGATATTTATCAGGCTTTCGGGACAGTCATATTGGCAGGTTCTAGTTTACAGATGCAGTAGCTGTTTGATTTATGTTTGGAACTAGACAGTTGCTTATTTATCAACACGTAGTTCACTGCTCTCAACAATGCAGTTGCTTGCCAACTATCATTAAATCTATCAGTACTGACCAACCAATACTTGATTTGCTTATTAGCAGATAAACCACCAGTACAGATTTGTGTACAAACCAGACATAAACACAAAATCGCCTAGATCAGGTTGTGCTGACTGTTGGCAGACAGCAGTAGGCAGACTGTCAAGCTAGGATGCTGTTTTATGACCAGTGGAAGAAGCTGCCATCTGTACAAGTGTCTCTGGGACAAGAGACACTGTCTCTGCTCATACCCTTTCAAATGGGTGAGTTCTAGATTAGTCTGACTTCTAGATTAGTCTGACTAGGACTTTGCTCTAATTGGAGACTATATTCTTTCCTTTGGAGATTTTCAATCATTGTGATTGTTACACCTAATGCAAAGGTACAGCAGGAGGAAGCACTCTGGGTCACTGAAAAAGGCAGGCCCTTAGTGCACTTGCAGTGTTGGACTGACTTACAGTGATTACAGTCTCCTTGTATTGGTGTAAAAGACAGCAGAAATTTGCTGCCACAAAGTTAATGGACCAATTCCTTAGATGTGCAAGTAAACAAAATAAGGGGAAGAAAGGGTGAGTGGGGATCCAACAACCAAAAGCTCTGCTCTAGGATTGTCGTGAGATGTTCATGGAACTGCATTCATAAATGTGATCATAGAGGTAGTTTATGCAGAACATATCACCTTGTTACTTGACCGTACGAATAATCATCCAGTCAAAGTCCATTTCACAAACACAAGTTACTCCTGTCTAAGCTGCTACAGATGTTTCTCTGCAACCCTTCCATAATGACACTGCCTGTAAATGTTAACTAATAGCAAAGTTCCAGAGCACATTTTAGCACTTCAGAACACAGCATCAGGACCACTTTGGGATCATTGGGAAAATGCTGACGATTTGTTTAATTAGTAACTATATTGATGGCAAGAAAAAAATTAACAAGGAAATGTGTGGAAATGAGATGAGTGTTGATGGAGGGAAATGTTTGAAAAGGGGGTATGCCAGAATGAGGCTATATTAAAACAAGCAACAGTGTTTTACTTGCACTGGTCTTATATTATTTCCTCTTATCACTTACCACTGTCTGCTAGATAAATGACCAAACAGACCAGTTCAACCTGCTAAGTAACAGACTAAGCCTGCCTTTGTGCAGACACTCTTCAATTTTAAAGGAAACCTCATTGAGCCAAGAAGCCAAGACAAATATGGCTGGCAAAAAAAAAAAAATTGTATGAGCTTTCACCCTTTTAACAATGACAGTCAGAAAACTTAGAATCTTAAATTTCACCTGTATAAATTTATACCATCAGCTGAAACTGCATTATACACTGCTATCTCACTAAAGTAAAGCATGTTATAATTCCCTATTTCAATTTGTAGTGTTTATAAAATCAAAATTGATCCTTTTACAGGCATTGTCAGAAGTGCAAGTCAGACGTACCAGTAAGATGCACAAACACAGTATTCCCAAAAGGAGGCTTTTATGGGTCATATTTTTGTGCTAAACTGATTCTGGAGAAGTTGCAGTTATCCAGAGTCAATAGCTAAATCCCTTGTCCCACCCTACTGCACAAACACATATCTATACATGAAGGCTATCGAGCCACTCTTCTGTCCAGAGGAAGGCTGTGTTCCATTTATTGCTGTAATATTGTCTATTTTTCCTACATTCATTCTTCCATTTTCATGTTTGCTGTCTTCAAATGTCTCTAAAAAATCAAGCCAACCTCAAAACTCTCTAACAGTGTCTTTCGAGTACCATATATCTACCAGATTAAGGTAGTTCACTACCCTGAATGCTTCACTGTTCAATTAATATTTGATCTATACATCCTGGTCCTGTGCCCTATGTGCTGCACATTGTTTGGCTTCTGCCCCACTCCTTTTTGAGAGGGGAATCTTATGCTACTCTGTTTTCCTACAGTGACTCCAATGCCAGACATTGAGTTGACATATTTTGTAACCACGATATTACAGATAAGAGTAAAGTCAAAAACAGCAGGCAAATAAAATCATGGCAAGAGGCAAACCAAAATATTCTTATAATGTACACCAAGAATGACAAAAATATAAGTACTAGTCAGCATGTCAACAAGAGATGAAAAAAGAATAAATGGCACCCATGCCAAGATCTACAAGTTGGATTTAGCCTGGGAACAAACTAAGAATGAAGCAAATGACAGATATAAATAGACTATGAGCTGTAGCACTCTGCTCCATTACGAGATAATTGGAAGAGATAGATAAGGGGGAAGTCTAAAGTGAACATCATGTACTAAAATTTTTATAAGGCATTTCAAAAGGTTCTCTGGAGATTGATACTGAAGGTAAAAAATCACATGCTCATATAAAGGAAAAGAAGTAAACAACCCAAAAAAGTAAAATAAACGTGTTATAACATGAAGTGAGTGCCTATCCTCAGAGAAGACTTTTAAAAGAAAGTACAGTAAAAATACTATAGAAACTGTACAAACATGCCATTTCTTCACATTTTTAATATAATAAATTAGCTTGAAAGCCAGAGGAAAAGAATCTACTGAATAAGAAGGTAACAACTTGAAAAAAAATATAGTTCAAAACCCTTTTTCATAAAAGAATGTAGAAATAGAACAGAGAGACTTCTAAAAGAATAAAACAAGTAATTTCTCATTGACATAGCAAAGCAGAGGCTGGCTGCACCTATAAAGCAGAAATAGATTAAGCATGGCAAAGTTAATCTTTATTTGCCTTGAAACCACACAATAACACTAAACCAAGAGCAACAAAAAAAAATTTTCAAATTATGTACATCTATTTAGTTGAAACTCAAAGGAATTATAAATCCACATACTTAACTCTCTATGGTGGGGTTATATTAATTGTTTAGATAAAAATGTGTTCATCAATATTTATTACAGACTCTGACTTCTGTATATCTGGTCCTAGAGAAGATAAAAACACCTTCATTTTCCTCATATGTAGACATATATCCCACTCCATTAAATGACATTTTACTTGTTTGTCTCACCACAGGTTAAGAATCCATATCTCATAAAGCACGAGCAAAGGTAAGAACTTTGATTTATGCTCACTTTTCAATCTTCACCCCTCTGTTATAAGGAAATAAGTCCACTTCAGTAACTTTTCAAGCTCAGGTTTCCTAATATTCTACTGCATTCACCCTTTTCTAGGATTTTATCTTGTAATGCAAATGGAGGGTATATATTTTTAATAAGGAAAGGGAAAAGAAGTACGAACAATTTCCAGGATTTTGTGACTTGGAAAGTTAAGGAGTTCCGAGCCCTTTAATAATTTTTTTTCCCTTTTCTAAGTGCATGTATCCATCTGTCTTCCCTTCCTGGTACCTCTGTGACTAAACTAAGGGTCTGAAATTGCATTAATACAGTTGGAAGTGTGAGAAATTACCTGAAAGACAATGCAAAGCTTTTTATTTGTAGTTTACCAACTTCATTGAAAGAGCAGGAAGACAACGGTTAATTTGCTTCCTACATTTTAAACAAGCTAGCATCTAATCCACTCATTTTACCATAGGTAAAAAGAGAAAACATGCTCTTCTCTTGCGTTTCTTTGATACAAATCCCTGCTGTAGCCTAGGCTTCTTGCATTGTCTGTGGTCACTTGCTTATTTCAGCACTCTACTCTTCAGCTCAAAAAGGTTTCCACGAAAACTACAAAGAGATAGAAGTTATAAAATCATGCTTTCATACCTCAGAGTGCTGTGAAATGTACATTGTAATCACTAAAATGAGAATGAAACAGTCTCAGTTAAAATGATGGAGTGTAAAATGCCTTGTCTTCAAAATGGTCCAGATTCTTATCACTAATGAAGCCGTGCAATAATGACTGACTTGGGGGAATTTGATGAGAAAGCTGTAGCCAATTCCGTCTAGACTCAGAGATTAAACAAACTAGTCTACCTGGGGTTTTGCTTTTGTTTTTCTCTGAACCTTTTTTTTTTTCCAATTCTGCACAGTTGAAAAGGAAATTAGTATAATTTATCAATAGAATAACTTCATTCCAGTTGACTATGTTGAACTATTTCTCCTCTGGAAATGGAAAAGTATAGCTCAGATATATTCAAATATACTGTTAAATAGCATTCTTACGGTATTTATGGAGTCTATTTATGCCAGTATTTCAGCATTTATCCAGCAATCCCACTTGTGCTGCCGTATAATGGGTGAGATGATCAAATACCAGTGGGAAATTTTCTATACCACTCTGGCTTCTCTCTATCGTGGCTTTAAAAATCACCAAATTTTCAGTGAAGCTACCAAATTAACTTTAAACACATATGACTGCATTTTTTTATTCTGAATATCAACTTGATATCTAATTTTATTTTTTTATGCTTATCTTTGTAATATCAAAATCTCAGCCAGACTTCAGAGTAAGATTTAGATCTTCTGTCTATAGTTAGAGAGCTATGTAGTAATTTATGAGAGCCTTCCTTGTAAGGTTAATGAGAGTAACACTTCCTCTTAGCTACCTAAATGCCATCTACTTTAATGCTAGTTTATCTCTGATGATAAATTACATTAAAAAAGATTATTTCAGTTTATTATTTGGCATTATAAACTTCAGCCTGGGGGACTTTCCAAATTAAATAAACAAAATTAAAATAAATACTGGACATGCTTTGGTTTTTAATATAATTAGTTTTCCAGACTCCTGATACTCCAAATTAGCCAGTTTACATTCCCTTAGAAAAGGGCAAGAAAGAGTACTTGAAATGGCACCTGGTGCTAAGGTTTACAAGAAAACCAAGTGCTACAGTGTGCAGTTAACATTTTTTTGCATCTACTTGTTGTTTAGCAATGGACTTGTAGACAAGTTGTATTTACAGAAGCACCCAAAACATCTCCATCCTTAAAATACTGAATAACAACAAATTAGCATATTCTTTTCAATATTTTGACTGATATACGTCTTGTCTGTGAACCTCTCAATCTTCTAGAATATTTTTAGATTGTCAAATACTGGTCGCTAAGCTGTCACCTGAAATATTCTATTTAGGAACTGACAGTATGGACTGCTATTTAAAAATATATAAAATAAGAGGGGTACACTGGCAGAATGCTCCATGAACCTCAATATAGGTAGCATGGAATGGGGCCAAATAATTACTAGATGTACATACATCCCAACTCTGTAGGGGCTGAAAATGTAGTCATGCATTTATCATGACTCATTTATCAAACCGAGACTTAAAATAATAAACCAGTATTTCATATTTGATAGCGAAAAGATCAACATATGAATTTACAGGACTTTTGTTTTCATATTGTGTTTTTATTTTACCTATTATGCCTATATTTATTCTAGTGATAAGGGCAATTGAAGCTAGCTTTGAGTTTTCCATAGACTGGATAATCTCTGCAGTTATATCTGCTGCCCTAATAAGTTACACTGGATCAAGGTGCAGTAAATAAATTGCCTGGTACTTCAATGGAAAAAAAACTCTTTTACTCAAACTAAGACCCAGAAATATTCTTGTTGAAATGAACAGGACTCCTCTTCAGAAGAAGGTGATATTCAATGTGAAAAGAATATTGCTTAAAAAGAAGTTTAGATGCGTCTCAATCCTCCATAACTGTCATGACATTTTTTAGCCAACTTTATCCATGCAAATTTAGTGGGTTTACAGCATTTAAATGACACCTTGGAAATACAATTCTGGCCAAAACAATAATGTACAGGAGTGATAGAGAATTTGTACAAATGCACTTCAGGTGGCCTGGCAATATCACAGATAAAACACTGGTGTTTGGCTTCCACAATATCCTTTCAAGTATAAATCTGTTGGAGGTGAAGGAGTGATTAGGAGGAGAGCACGGCGAATAGGACACAGAGCTGCTATTTGGGGTTTTTATTTATCTGTAAGGAAAAACACCTAAAACAATACACAGTGAAGCCTAATTTTGATAGCTCTTTCTTGGTTCTAGTTATAGCCAGCAGTATTCCCAAAGGAGAAATATCACTAGTTAATAATAGCTCTCTTAAAGGTAATGATACCATATTTACTATTTTTAGAGTTTTTAGTAACTAAAAATACTACACCATTATCTTTTGGATTGTATTCCAAAATTATGTACTGACCATTGTCACTAAACACACAAGAGCATGGAATACTATTACATCAGATCGTTTAAATTAAATTTTTCTTGTGTGTTTATTTCTTCTCCAAGCTGCATTTTTCCTTCTAGAGATAGGAGTAATACTGAATTAGGTAAAATGCAAGACTATGACATCAAAAGCAATGCAAAAGTTAATTTAAAAGCTCTAAATCTGTACTCTGCTCAATTTCCCCCGTCTACATGTTTACTTAGATTTACAATATTTGTTTATTACAGGGCAAGAAATTATAGGAACCCTGCCTGATCTGGAAGGAAAAAAGTCATAAAAAGTCAAATGAAATTTGTCAGGAACTTCCCACAGATACCTTAACAACCCTAGAAAGAACTCTTCAGAGATTCCATTTATAGCTGAAGTGTTAAAAAGTGAAGAAAAAAAAAAGTTGTACTGCATATGCCTTTTACACATGCCCAGGAGCAGGGTAACTTTATAAAAAGGAGTGTCTTTTTAAAGTTACATATTGAGACAGTCCACATATGCAATCTGGAAACACTTAAATGATGCCCCAAAATATGCCATTAGAATGCCAACAACTCTGAGAAGTAATACAGAGCTGAATATCAGATTATAGCAATTTTCCTGAAATTATGGGAGCTGTATACACTTTCAGTCTCCCACGACAGCACGTTTAGCAGCTACACAAAATGCGAGTATTTAACAGATAAATACAAAGAGAAGGAGCATTCAGGCAGAGACTCAGAAAAAGACATAAACCAAAAGCCCAATACTTGACAGGAGGTGTCTCTTCTGATGCTTCCCACAGAGGAAAGGCTGGGGAGACTCCATTTCCTCTCCCCAGTCAACAGGAGAAGAGTGCTCATGACATTTCCTGCTGATGACTCCTTCCAAAAGAATTGCACCTTGATACATATCTGTCTTCATTCTCTAGTTTTTAAAGCTGCTTTGGCTCCAATGTTGACATCCAGATGGAGGATAAAGTATGTAAGACAGTGCAATATATCTAACAGTGGATTGGAATTGAATCCTTCCTTTCAAATGCAGCTTGATGCACAGATGTGATTATTGTTTTACAGGGAAAAAATTTACAAAATTTTAATATAAATTATAAATGTCTCATTAAGGAGTGGCAATGATTCAAGAACTCTGAACGCATAATTGAACAAGTGCTTTAAAAGTCATTATTATCTCTAAAATGTCACCTGTCTGATACTGTTCTCTCCACAGCTAATAGGGTACATATAATTACCGACTTCATATAAATCTCAGTCTCCTTACTCAGAGTGTGCTATTACACTTCCTGATTAATCATAAGGCATGGTTTTAATTATCTCTTCATTAGTTTAAGAAAAATTTAAAATATCAAGTTTCAAAATATTGTAAAAGTTTAATTCTGTCATCTTTATCCATATTCAATAACACTTAGTACTCTCTGAAGAAAAATGCTGTTCATCAGTTTTATGGCTGGCAGAAGCGTTTGCCCAGTATTTAATTTTTCAGAATAATATCATCAAACTTTCAAGATGTTCCTTGTGTGTGTTTAGAAAATCATTTAGCAAGTGCCTTCAGCATACTGGCCAAGTCAATGTAAACATTTTCCTGGCTTTTTTGACAGTAAAATTATTTAAGATCTCTTTAGCTAATCATAAGGCTGAGGTGGGTTAGAACGGGTGTTGTTCTCTTCTTGTTTTCAAGTCTGACTTAGATGTTAAAGCTGATGAGATTTAGGTGGAATATATGGATACAACAAAGAGAGGTCTGTGTTCATGGACTGAACTGGTATTGATGTCAGGAGGTCTGATAGCCAATTTTCAAATGTCTAGGATGATACAAGAAAGCACAGGAGTATTCCCACTATTCCCAGCTCTCTCCATTTGGCCATTGTTGTCACTGCAAGGTGGCTCTGTCATCTTAGAAAGGAAAGGAATTTCTAAAAGCTCAGTTCAGCTTAGCCTGAAGTCCAGTAGCAGCAAGTTGGTACACAGCTCTGTCCTCATTCATCTGCTCAGAAGAATACATTCACCTCATATTCTTAAAAATCATGATATTCTAGCAACTCATTCTTATCTGAAATTAGGACCAAAACCTGCCAACAGTCTCAGACTAGCCCATGGCATATCCCAGCAGACTGCCTTTCAGAGACTCCTGAAATTTTCCTCTCTTCTACACCCTCAGAGGTACTTCCTCCATAATCTGAAACATTCCTAGGAGCCAGCCTTGTTCTTCCTACATGCAACGCTCTGCCAAGACCACGCTGAAATCCCAACATTCTGAATCACCAGTTGAGCTGGTCACAAACAGTGACTGCCACAATTAATTGTCTTAAATGGTTTCATAATGTCAGCATTGATTTAACTCACTTTGTTGTTTTTTTCTGAACTCAGACTGTGATCTGTGAACTGCCAAAAAATAGGAAAAATGGAAGTAAAAATTAATCAAGACTTTAAAATTAATTCAGTGCACTTTGAATGTTGTTTGTATCATTTTAGCTAAATTGTAATTTTCACGCAATCTGCGGTCAGTGCCAGTACAAAAACAAGTGGGTCACTGTTTGAATGCATTTTGTAAATGAGGTCCTCAGTGTCAATGAGACACATGATGATACCTGGAACTGCTCTTGTGAGATTGGCTTCACTTTTATGAAACCTTTAGGTGGGTAAAAAATCTACTTAGATTTTGATAACCTTTATAAAACCTTGTTGAATAATCAGAGTAGTTTGCTCCACTTTTTGTGTTTGTATTATGTTCTTTGAATTACTACTGAGAGAGCAAAACAGTAATTAAAAACCAGACATTATCTACAAAAATAGCTTTTCAAAAGATATTTGTTGAACTGATTAAACCCCTTTGAACAATGATCGAATTCTAGATTGCTGTACACAGTGAAAACAGAGCTTGCTCACTTCTCGAAAGGGTACATTCAGCTAAATATAGAGCTTAGCCTTTAGTCCTGCTGTTAGAGCTGTCTCTACTCCATGGTGAGAACTACAGGGCAGCAGTGATAAGCAACCAGTGCCCTCAGCTTCTTTTGAATTTGGTGTGAAGATGAGAAGCTAAATCCCATTCCAGGGTCAGAAAATGTTGTGTATTAACAGGTGTTATTCATAAGCAACAAACAACCAGAGTTTTCCATTTGCAATGCAGCTTGTTGGGTTTTTTCCCACTGGCATTTGGTTCAGATTAGGTTTGGTAAGCCTAAGGTTTTGTCTGAACTGCAGTTTTCTTGAGCCACAACAGCATGAGAAAACTAAGTGAGGAAAACATAAAATCTCTATAACATTTTTGGTTATTTGGAAATATAAATGAGTGAGGTTATTTTATAATGTTTAGTCCTCATTAAATATTTTAACAATCACTATACTGTGACGGAGCTCTGTAACTTCAAGCTACAAATACCGTAAATGCCATTAACTTTAACATCCTAAAAAGCTGAAGGGCAAAACTCTTTTCTTTACAAATGTCTGCAGGTGTTTGACTCAGTATACAGATTCTAGGAGGGAGGGCCAGACTTTCCTGGCAGAGCTAACCCATAGTGAGGACTGTTGCTCAAACTGTGTCATCGTCCCTGCCAGGAATATGATCCTTGTGCTGGCTGGTGGAGATGCAGTTATTCATGGCTAAATCTAGCAGGAGATCTGTCACACCAGGCACAAGGGTAGGCAGAGTTTTCTCTTTTTTGCTAACTCAGTAGATAATTTGCACTGATCTTAACCTAATGCCTTCCTTCCACACCTGCCATACCTTGGTACTTGATAAGGCAGGCACAGAGATGACAGACTTAGCAACCTGCTTTCCACCAAAAAAGTACAGCACTTCCCAATAGGTATCTCCATAAGTGGAGGCAGGATTTATCCCTTGAGATACTTCTGAGCAAATAATAATATCACTGTTTTCATCTGTGAGTATAAACACTGGGTTTTGTCTCCTAATGACTGTTTCTGTTTTATTGCTACTTCTCACCAGGAAGTTGACTGCTAACATAATTAGCAGATGATTGCACGGGGGAGGCTGAAATCTTTAACAGCTGTTTTAAGGCATTCTGCACCCAATCTTCCATGCCGCAGAACATTTACAGCTTTTGAATGGCATTCTCTCCAATGACACAGACTATGGAACCATAGAGTGGAGGCCTCCAGGAAGGACTGAACTTGTTCATGTACTTGAAAAAAAGGTGGGAAATCCACATTTAAAGTGCTTAGTGGATGAGTAAAAGCATTTGGGCTTATTTTAAGTGTCAGAATTCAGATAAGATAAAGATCACCTTTAATTGTGAAGTCTAGAAACTGAATGTATAGCACAGAAATGGTTAGCAGATTTATTTTACAACTTCTTCACTCTTTTTACAAAAGAAAGTGCAGGCATTTCTGCTGCTCCAAGTGATCTATTTCTTTGTTATAGGATAAAGGGGAGACATTATGAATCAATGTTACCATTTATTATAGAAGAGTCATTCTGAAAGAAAGTCATGGTACAGCACAGAGCTTACTATTATAAAATAAATAGTCTTAATCACTGGACGTGCTAGAATAATAATCATAAAATTAAGAGGGAAAGAACTGCTTTAGCTCCCCATGGAGTATTATAGAGTCTGCCTGATGTAAAGTAGTACGTGTCAAGATCTAGATGGAAAAATACGAGCTTTAGCAATAAGTCTATAATTAAGTAATGATTGAAGTACCAAATACATTTACAAACTGCGCATCATGTTGTCCCAGAGGAGGAAAACTACTTGTTCTGCAAGAGTTTTCAAGATGAGACACTTAAATGGTTTGTGCAGTGTAAAACTTCTACTGGGATGTGCTACCAAAGTCTTTTTTGGACAGATCCAGTTGTAACAGCACAGAAACGTTACTCCTCTCTTTCCGTGTCTTTCCTCAATTCCACTGTGTGCTAGTATTTAAACATAGTAACAATGTATTTTGGTTTCTGTTGTTGCTGCAAGAAATATGCTCAAAAACAAATCAGAATTAGAGGCGGATGGAGCTGCCTTCTACAAAGCATTACCTCCTCTCCCTGACACACAGATGTTTTATCTGTAATGGGGACCCAATCTGAAGATAAATTTGGAAGGATGGTGAGTATATTAGAAGTTTACTTATCTGAGAGTGTACTCCTAAACCTGCCACAAGAGTGTAAACTCAGGCCTTTTTTTTTTTTTTTAAAGCAGTGAGAAAGGGCTTGGCCTGTACATGCAGCAAGTTTTTTCACAGTTTAGGGCAACTCAGACTTTCCAAATACTACTGTGCAGAGTCTCACTGCAGATTTGAAAACACTTGCTCTCTTAGATAATTAGACTGTTACGATCTTGAGCAATTTCCATTAAAATCAAGTTTTTACAATAGAGTTTAGGCTCCTAAATCTCTTTATGTGTTTTGAAAATTTAGTTATGAGGGCAAACCAAGATAAATTCAACAACATCTGCTCAAGTAACCTCTGTTAAATGAAAGAATTCCTTTAAGTTAACATGTTTTCTAAAATGAGGAGGCCAAATGGACTAAAGTATTTCTTGAAGGAAAGAGGAGGATTATTTTGAAGAAACTATAATAGAATTTTCTGTTGAGGAAATTATAATGGAATTTTCATACAAGTTGAATCTAGACTCAGTTATTTTAAATCACTTGAATCAGAAATGTGTGGGCTTTTTATCCCCTTTTAGTTTAACAATCTCAGGTGATTTCCAAAAGGAAAGGCAAAGGGAGGGCTTTACTCACTAATTCACACCATGACAAATTACTGTTAAAGTGCTTTCTGAGATTTACAGTGGGGAGCTGTTCCTTGAAAGTCACCAGTCAACATGACAGCCAGCAGGATACAATTGTCCAAGTGATGTGTGGAGGTGTTCTGTATTATGTGAATCTCCTTCCTTTCCAGATAGGTGGTAATGTGCATTTATGCAGAAAGCACACCAGAATGGAAGGCTGATTTTAATTTAATCCTATAAGTACTCAATGTAAGAACAGTTCTTTCATGAAGGTAAAATTTAGCTCTATAGTTTTAAAATTAAAGTATATACTGTAGCAAAATGACTCAAATTTTAATCTCAATACAGAAGCAGGATTTGAAATTAATTTCCAGTACCAGTTAGTGTTCTTGAGATATATATATATATACACACACAGAATAGAAAAAACAGTACAGAATTGGAAAATGTAAATTTTTGTTCCATGACTGAAATTGTAAAAATATCTTGCAACAGCATAAAGAAAAGTTATGAAATCTGATGCTCTGAAGATGGGGGTTGGACTACCCACAAGATATCTGCTTGTATTGTTTCCTTGGACGCTCCAACTGCCAAACCATTCCCAGGCACTGCACAGGTCAAGCCATTTTTGGTTAGCTGGCTAAGGCCAGAGCAGGCACAGGAACATTTGAACAGTTCACCAGAATAAGCAGTCACACTTCAATGGAGGAAACATTCCTGCCTTGCTAGAATTCACTAAAACAAGTGCAGTTTTTATATCCTCATGAGCTTCTAAAGAAAGGATTAAATATCTGTACATAAATGATTTAAGAAATACAGGGTAAATTGTTCTCCACAAGATACTAAAGGCCTTAATAAAAAGGCAGTGACATGGACAGAATGTAAATGCTTTTAAATTTTTAACTTGGAATACTTTCTTTACACCTCAAGCGTGCTGTGGTTTTGCTCTTTTGAAACACATTGTAACTATTTACTTATGCAACAACCTATTCATTGTGGCTTTACAAAACTTACACAGGAACCTAAAAGAAACATCATCTTTTCTCCCCTCCTCTGAAGCAAGTTATTTACCAGCTTTGAACATGTCACCTCATCACCAGATAGGGTATTGTCTAATTTTGTTGTGTTGCTCTTCAACACAGCTGGTAAGACTAAGGACTGATGACCACTAGGGGTATGAAACACTTCATTACATAGTTTACCATTACAATCACAATTTAGTGAAACCTGGTTGAATTAACAGGTGGATAACTTGTGCTAATCACTAAGTTCCCCCTTTATTTCTGCTCACTTCCCCAGGAGCCAAACTGAAAGGTACATTTCATTATGATGGTCAATAAACATCAGAATATCCAGCAAATCAAAACAGTCTGTTTCATTTTCAGATACTTTAAAGAATGAAAGCAAAATGTAACATTCACAAAGGGATATTAGCGATATTTACAAAACTAGTGAGAAAGTAAATGACTCAATCTTCTCTTTACCCTCAGCCAGTGCCTGGGATATTTACTTGGCCAGAGGAAATCTGATCCACTGCTCTACTGGCCACAGAATTCACCCACTTGACACACACACACATGATCTAGCTGGGCTGATGTTTTACATGCTGCCTTGTAAGCAGTATTTTCCATCTAAAATGAAAGTAATGCAGGCATCAAGCTTCAGCTCCACAGTTTTCAAAGGCAACCAGGTCCTTTGAAAATTTAGCTTTTCAAAAACCAAAACTGGTTTTAACATATTTTTCTGAAAAAAGCACTCAGCAAATTCAAGAATGCCAATAAATTATTCAAAGTAGCTTTCTTACTGAACAAAATCAGTTGTCAAAGATTCACCATGTTCTTCTGCTCACAGCAACTTCTTTTATGAAAAATAATATACAATCCAATTTGGCGGTTTGGGGAAGATGACAGCCCAGAACCCATCTGTTACTGAAGCCAACTGCAAGGCTGGTTATGAATCTAAGCTATGAAAGCAGAATATTTTGGGGAGAGGACAGAAATACAAAAGCAGTGAGATGGATGTTAGTGTGTTAAAGAAATACAGGTAAGATATGGATCATGAAATAGATGCTGAAAAAGAAAGGAAAGTCTGAGTGACGCTTCACTTCAGGAGAAGTCCCCAAGAAAAAAAAATTAGAACTCCATCTCCAAACAGGTACAGATATAAGAACAAAATTCCTAAATGAGAGTCCTGCTACAATCAGCTAAGCATTTTAGCATGTGTGTATTTCATAAATGAACAGGAACATTT
This sequence comes from Grantiella picta, assembly GCA_013397955.1. Classification (NCBI taxonomy): domain Eukaryota; kingdom Metazoa; phylum Chordata; class Aves; order Passeriformes; family Meliphagidae; genus Grantiella; species Grantiella picta. The sequence goes on along the minus strand of VZRM01008535.1, from coordinate 6,322 downwards.
AAAAGAAATAGGTGACCAAACTCTCATCATAAGGAAACATAACCATTAAGGTTACAAAACTGAACTATGATTATGTCAGAAATATATCTTTCAACAAAAAGAAGAGGGGTCACATAATTTCAATCATATTTATTATTAAATACTACCATATGACATATAATGGCAAACTATGCTATTAAAACAGATTTGGCAACACAGAATCCTGAGTTGATTGCGGCAGATGAGAGGAATAATTCCATCTCCACTCTGAAGAATCAACAAGCACCTGGAAACAGGGAGATGAACCCTATCAGCAAAAAGTAAGCATTTTTCCAAAAATGGCATAATGGAAGGAGAAAAGAGATCCTTCAAGGAGGAACAGACTGGGAAGACCAAAAAGAGAATAGAGCTGAGACACAGTTCGGCTGGTAACAGACTTGAAGTTCACAGATCACACAGATGGAAAACCCTTAACACGCATCACACTGCCGGAGTTGAGAGCAAGTGGAATTAAGAAGTTCTAGTGAACTGGAAACAGGCAGAAAATTATTTGCAGCATCTCAGCCAAGGGCCAATATCTAAAACGAACTATCTTGATCATGTGCAGCCACAGTACAAGGCTAATTCAACTGTGTTTCAGGATTCAGCTATTCCATTCATAGTTAGCATCCATTCAGCTGCAGAGGTTACAAGCAACACCTCTGGCAATATCTATATTGCACACTTCTTAGAATAGAATTACAAAGATGTGCCTCACCAAAATCAAACAAGAACCATTCACATAAGAGTGCAAAGAAAAGACAATAAAACAAAGAAAAATAATACATGCTTGTGCAATACCAGTTATTGCAAACTAATAAGAAACTGGTCTCAGGGTCCTCATAGGTTGCAGTCTCTCTCAGTCGATATTTCCTGGAAATATGTCTAATATTCTAAACACTCAATTTGACACTATTTCTATGCAGCACATGTATGCTTTTCTATAATGTGTAGTAGCAATATTCCAGGAACACAGGAATGAATGAATATTTCAGCATTACACGTGATAACTTCCAGTTTAGGAAAGTAAGAATCTGGACAGACAAACAAAAGACAATATTCAAGATCTTTATAAAAATGGCTTGTGTTCAGTTACTGGAAAGCTGGTATCCAAAAATACTGCTATGGTAACTTGCAGAGCTGGAGAAGAGACTGCTGCTATCACAGCCTCATGTAAAATACAGTGTTGCATGCACTGTGGGCAAAGCCCTGCACACCTTCCTGCCACTGTGCAGCTGTGCCCAGCCTCAGCACTGAACAATGCAGGGAGGTCTAGAAAGTCATTTACATCTTCATATTTCAGATTGTGCCAAAGATCTTTCTTATAATGCTAGTTGGAATATTCATTAAATAATTAAAGTTGACTATTCATTTTCCACCAGTTCTTTGCTGCATTTTCAAACAGCAACCATGCTCTGGAAGACTTTTATAGTATAATTCTATCATCAAAATTATTTTAAGGATTATTTATTTTCATTTTGTAAAACTCACACAGACTCGAAATAGCTAAAAGGATGCTCTGCGTTTTCCAGTTACACTGTTTGCTAGTCAAGAAGATCGTGCTTCTTCCTTAGAAGGTAACTTCATAAAGTGCAAGTCAAACAATGGGCATAAGAGAAGTGCTTGGCAGAAGCTTAAACTAAAGCTGTAAAAAGCGTTAAGCCTCAAAGTGATCCAAAAAGGTATACAAAGAATATTTTGTAAATTTTAACCATCAAAACCCAAAAGAAATGAAGTTGTTAAAGTAAGAAAGGTTCTGAAGTTTTTTCCTATTCCAGTAGGAAATAAAATGCAAGTGTAAGAAGCTAAGATTGCAATTCCTAAAATCACAAAGAAACACTGTATTCAGAAGTAATGGCTACATTACAATATACACATAATTTTTTTTAAATGGTAAAGCCATGGTTTGAGAAACACACTATTTAACTCTCCATTATGTATTACAATGCTGTCGTGTTCAACCCACAGCATTCATTTTTGTGACTACATTAAAATGTCATTAACCATTTCATAGCTGTCTGAATAACCACCATTTGCTCAACTGCTGCAATGTGTAGCACATTCTCCTAAATAAAGGTCACATTCAGTTACATACTTGCATGATCTTGTGATTAGCAATCAATAAGAATACATCTTTCTTTAAGAAAGTGGTGAAAATCTGAACCATGTAGAACAGAATCAAAATCAAAGTTTCTGACTGCCACGTTAAAGACATACTCTGACAGTGCAAATACACTAAATTAAAATCGACCCAATATGTTGACAATTTTACTTTCTGCCATTTGACTGCATGAAACTGTTAGCACAAAGTGGGTATGACAAGTAATTTTGCAAGATGGGATCCCAGAACAGTCTATTGACACACACGCTCGTGTGGTCCAGCAGAGTGCAATGATGCTGGTGCTGTTCACAAACTCTGGTCGTTCAGCATTTGGATAACTGAACACACATTCCTGCTTTGCTTGTTTCTTTCCATGCAAGGATTTCTTTGTTTCTTAGTGACCACATGTGACTTGAAACTGACAAATGNGCCGCGCCGTGGGGCTCGAAAGGCTCGGCCGCTGGCGGGAGCGCTCCGGAGGCTGCGGGATGCCCCGCGCTCGCTCAGGGGCGCCGGCCCGGCTCCGCAGCCCCTCGGCGGCCCTCGCAGCTCCTTCCCGGCCAAGCTGGCCCCTCCCGGAGCGCTGCCCGGCCCCGCGACCCCGCCGGGGACACCGCGACCCCGCGCTCACCTGTCGTCGCTCTGCCAGCCCTGGTCGCCCAGCAGCAAGTCCCGAAAGCGGTACCGCGGCGGCAGCGGCGGCACCTCGCTGTCCAGGTCCACCATCCTGCCCGGAGCGGGAGCCCACAGCAGGGACGGAGAGAGGGAGGGACGGAGGGAGGGCGAGCCCCGCCGTGCTGCCCGGGGAGCGGCCGGACCCGCCCGGCGTGTGGCGGCAAAGCACAGCAGAGCACAGCAGAGCAGAGCACAGCACAACCCGGCGTGTGGCGGCAAAGCACAGCACGGCACGGCACGGGCTGTCCCCGCACAAAGGCGCGGTGCCGGGGCTATCCCCGGCGGCTCGGGGGAGCCTCTCGGCCCCCGGGAGCCGAGTCCCGCCCCGGGGGGAGGCAGGTGCCGGCGGGCGGTGGCCTCGGCGGCGGCGCGACCGCCCCCCGCCCACGCCCACCCTCACGGCGAGCAGCGAGCGCGCCGCCGCGGCCCACAACAAAGGGCTGTAGCGCGGCCGGGCCGGCGGCTCCGTTCCGGGCTCGGCAGCCGCCTCGGGCCCCGAGCAGCTCCTGCCTCGTCCCCTCCGCCCGGGGCTGCCTCGGGGCTGCTTCTCCGTAGGCTTCTCCCGGCACGTGAGAAATGGGTGCTTTCCCACACGCAGCCTCCGCGCGGCCCCCGGCTCAGTGACGGTGGGGTCATCGGAGCGCAGCTGGGGCTGCCACAGCCTCGGCTGCTGCTCCGCTTTCAGCGCACACACCTGGGCAGTGCTGCTCCTCCCAGCGCCAGCTGCCAGCGTGGAAGCGTTCGGGCAATTCCTGCCTTTGCTCGGCTGGGAGCAGCTGGATTGCTGTTGGACGCAGCAGGTGCTGCAGGCGCTGCGAAAAACCCACAGAGGAGTTCAGCTGTGCCCATGGCTGAGATTTGCAGGTAACGCCTCAAGTGTGAGACACTCTGGAAGTGTTTTGATTCCATGCTTGACTGGTGAAGCACAAAATCCCAATACGGTGATTCCATTGAATTCACTGTCACCAGCAGTGAATAATGTCTTTAGATTTGCCCTTACAGGGTCACTTTCATCTAGACTCTCATACTAATCATCACCCCGTTCTAGTAAACATGAACTTTACTGCATTTTCTGCAGCCTGTCTTGATTTGATTAACTCGATTAAATCTTCACCTAAACTCTGCAGTTGTAGCATTCTTTTCTACAAAGAAGTCATGCATAATCCTAACACTGGTAATGTTTTAGATTCCGATTTAGATTTTGCTGGATCAGGGACTAAATGATGAACAAGAATTTGTTTCCTAAATGTAGTTTAAATACCACATATTTAATAATGGGCTTGCATGGATTCATTAGGTGTAATGAGGAGTGCATCTTGTGTATCCCATTCAGCTGCATTTCTGTGTAGAAGGTGAGCTGGTTAAAAGCTGCTGTGGCATGTCCAGTATCAGCTCGAGTATGGCAGCCTGGGGTGTCTTACATAACAATGTGCCCTGCTGAGAATCCAGCTGTGAGCTCCATGCTGTGATGCAAAATTTCTGCAGGTAACCAGCAGGTAGTTCAATTCAGGACTCAGNAAAACTTGAGGTAGGGTGAAGCCTCCATGTTATAATGTTTCGGTATGAAAGCAAAGCAGTTAGGCTAACTGCAGTCCTTTTCTGCAGTCTATGAATCCTACACTGGTTGGGAAATTGATGGTGTTTCTACTCTATCTTCATTAATTTTTCCACCTGATTTGGTTAGTTTAACATGTGTTTTCATTCTTGAGCTAAGTAGCAGGAGAGGCTTTTGCACTTTTTCAACCACAGAAATGCACTTCAGACAGGTAATAGCTGACTGGGAAAGGAGCAACCTGGGGAGCAGTTGAGCAGAACTAATAGAAAACAAACTCATTACTGACACTCTAGTCATGCCATTTATAGACATGCTTAATTCTGTGCTCCCAAGTAATAGAAACCCTTTGCAATGTAAAAGGTGTTTTTCCATGTCTGACAGTATGATGCCTGATCACTCTCAAAAGCTCTAAGTATATAAAATTAGGCAGAAAGGGGATTTTAGTTAGGTAAAGCTAAGGTTTTGATTAGTAACTCCAAACACTTGTGGAACTTTTGTCTTCAGGCAGAGGAGACACTGAGTCATCTGCTGGGAGACAGGTGCTGGCTGTGAACCATGCTGGGTCAGGGTGCTCAAGCCAGGTGTTCCTTGGAAGGTGTTTGTGTTGAAGGAAAGCTCTGACGCTCAGGAACAGATATGGGTTTGTACTTATGGGCTGATTCTGGCCCTGAGAAATGTCAGAAGCATCTGTAACCCTGATTTCTGGACTGAAAATAGACTTTAATCAATGTTTTCTTTCTGTTTTTCAAACTGAGTTGGTACAGGTGGGTAACTCTAAGTAGTTTACTTTGAAGTCTGTGAGAGAGAGGGGCTTTAAGAACTGCGTTTATTGCTGGTGATCGGCTTTAAATCCTGCATCATACTGAGGTACAGAACAAAAAAAACCAAGTATTTACTCTTTCCTTTTAGCTTGCCATATTTTTGATGGCCTTTAGCTAAAACAGATTGAAGCAATGGAAATGGCTTCTGGACAATGGCCGTGTATATGGAGGTAAACATAAATTGTTAATACTGTTCTTAATTCAAGATGTTCTGCTCCTCTATGTAAATTGTATAATGCAGTCTACTGTAATAAAGATTAACAGGTTAGTTTTTGATTTTTTTCTCAAAAAGCTTGGAAGGTTCTCTTCATCATTAATCATTTTAATTATTGACACTCACTGGGACATTCTTTCCTGATGATACTGATACCTGAAGTATTCAGGTAAAACAAAGCCAAACTTTATTGCAGGGAGTTAGAGAAGCATCTTGTCCATGATGAGCTGCTCCATTTCAACCCCTGAATGTATTGCTGGTCTTCAGCTTTGAGGTGCTGAAATAGTCCTGCCTGACAGTGTTCTTACTTCTGTTCCCTCTATTGCTTTTCAAATGTATATCATGATTGAGAGAGTTGTCATCTCCAGCTGATAAGTTTCTCATCCCAACCATTGTTTTTATTCTCCCAAGTAGCAGTAGTAGGTTTAGGTAAGAAAGAACACCGTGAAATAAAAATTTTTTAAACAAAACAGTGAAGTAGGATGGGGCGTTTAGGAAGCAAATGCACAGTAAATCCTTTCAAGGAAGGTAGTCTGGCATTGTCTGGCATTTGGGCACTCACTCTGCACACATGCACGGGGCACTTACTGTAAGGAGTAGGCTGGGCAGCAGTGAGAAATGGAATGGGGAAATGCCTTGTTTGCACAGTTTGTGTGTTTACTTTTTATTTGTCTGTTGGTGTTAGTAAAGGGTTAGGCAGGCTGAAAAACTGGATAAAAAGAAATAAAAATCCAGCTCATTTTGAGCCTTTCTCACAGGTCTCATTTGTTTTGCCACTCATAATTAAGAAACATCTGGATGTTTATATTGCTGTTTGGGAACTTTTGGAACGCTCACATTTCTGCAAGGTGATCAGTTCTCACTCAAGTGTGTCTGTGTGGCTTTGGGTTTAAGTCACATGAGAGTGACAAGGGCATGAGAGTGCTGACAGTGCTGGA
>VZRM01008533.1:808203-818659 GCA_013397955.1 Grantiella picta | reverse complement strand
CTCCCAAACCTGCCCACGATCCCCCAGCGACCAGTGCCTCAATTATTTAAGTGACATTGTGCTTGCATGAGCATATTGAAATGAACTTTGAACTCATTATAATACGAAGCGGGGATAGATAATGAATATGTATAGGGGCTTTGTGTAACTTCATGCTTATGTAACCTGTAACCTGATATAAACCAAGTGAAGTGCTGCTGACGGTGTGCATGCTTTTGGAGGGGCTAACCACCCCCGCCATGCACCCCAGCTGGAATAAACGCATACCTACTTCATAACTATTTGAGTTTTGGAGTCAATCCACACCTCAAAAGTTCATTATGAAGCTGGGCAATTTATTTTCATTAAGCAGATATTTCTAAACTGCTTAGACAGGGTAATTTGTGATTTCAGAGTAGCAAAGGAGATTTATTGTACTATTTACTGCAGACTATCGATGGGCTGAAACTAAGTAATTAATGAGAAGTAAGCGTTGTGTTTTGATCATCATGGAAGTAATATGAAATCTGAGAGACCACAAAGGACAGAACTTCTTGAGACTGATTATATGAATACCTCTGTGTGTATGAGTGTAATTGGTAGTGAATTTAAAAGAGCTGCTTGTCTTGGTTTGCTTATCTTCCTGTGTGGTTTGTAGGATCTCTTGTCACAAATGTCATGAAACAGGACATGACAGTGATTATTCTTTAAAATGTCTGGAAATGATAATAAGTCTTGGCTCCAACACTTTGTGTCTTCCTTTGTGCAGATCATGGAAGGAGGAGAGCTACCGTGGCTTTTGGTAGATGAAATTGGTGGCAGACTTGGAATACTGCACAGCCATGTGCCATTCCTGAAGAAAAATTTTCACCTCATCACCATGAAGGAATTTCTTGAAAACAAAAACACTGTAGGTAAAAAGGTCCAAGCAATCTATATGTGGTGGCACAAACCAGTCATCAACAAAGAGCTCCTCCAGAGCATGCCAAACTTGAAAGTGATTGCAAATTCGGGAGTGGGGATGGATCACCTGGATCTGAAGCTTATAGCTAGCTTTGGTGTGAAGATGGCTAATGTTCCACATGCTGTTTCCAGCACCACAGCAGATACTGGGATGGCTTTGCTGCTAGCATCTGCTAGAAGACTAGTGGAAGGTAACACCTTAATTCTTTCGTGGCTTCTAAAAATCATACAAGATTTGCCGGCCATTAATTTGACTTTTCTTAGAGTTATCTGCAGTGCACATAGTTTCACATAAAATGTGAAAATCTAAATATGTTGCCTTGGCAAATAGAATAATAGGGATTTTCATATATTTTTTACGTATAATAAGTATACTTAAATTATTACGTTATACACAGACATACATAATATATATTTCAACCAGGTGTAAATAGAATGTGATGGCATTACAGTGCTATAGCCAAAAGTGAGGGATGCCAAAGATCAAATGATCACTGCAGCCCCAGGCTAGCACAAGAAATTAGTGTGGGAGGCAACAATGGGGCAGAACAAGGTTATACAGAGTTATGGAATACCCTGAGTTGGAAGAGATCCACAACTCTGATAGAAGCATGGGCATATTCTTGGAGACTGAAATGGATTGGTGCAGAATTGGGGCATTTAAGGGACATTAGAGAGTAATAAGCCAGCCTACTCCAGTTTTTGTTAACAGCGTCGTTTCTAGTTTCTTCAATAATTTTTTCTTGCTATTTTGCCATATGGACCTATGCCTTGGTTAGAATGCCTCCTTCTTCAGGAAAAATCCTTCAGATTTATCCTGTTATATTTACCTGACTTTGGCTTGCCATCTGTACCACAGGATTCATAAAACTGAAAGGGGACTTGTGTCCCTCTAAGTCTGTTTCTACCTCACAAAAAGGAGACATTAAAAAGGGAGATAAATTTCTTGTTTCCATCTGCATAAACTATCCCTGGTGGCATTTCTGATAGCTCTGTCCTAGCATGAATGAGGTCTTTTCCTGAGTCATTGTTTTATCCTTTCACAGTATTCTGCTTGTGTTTTAGAAAAGTTGGCAGTATCAGAAGACTGAAATGTCAGAAGCCTGTCACCTTGCTAGCAGTGCTGACTGTGTATATAACTGTATTTTATGTGTTGTAGAACTATCCAGAATTTGCAGGTTTAAAAGGTAATGATAGAAATTAGCAAGTTGTAATTTTTCATAAGTCACAATTTTCTTTCCAAGGAGAGTGGCACACACGAAGAGGAAACCCAGTAGCCGGTGTTGTTCTCCAAATGACTTTTCCAAACTCTGCATTTCAATTGGCAATAATAATTTTGATTGTTGATGAGGAACAAGACAATATTTTCAAGAGTCTAAACCAGTAAAAAGATTTTTGGGCAGATAACATCAAAAGGCTTTTTGTAGTGTGGTGAGAATAAATGGGAGTATCACATATACATGTAGCAGGGAAAGATGATACGTTAGGGAGTTTCCTAGGATATTACAAAATCATGTGTTTGTAACCATTAGAAGTGTGCTATAGTAGCACAACAAGTCCAGACTCTTTTGCCTTGTTCCTCCGTGTTGGATCCCATTAATTTCTAATACTTACATGTTTTTCTTGCAGTCCATAACATTTCAATTTCTCCAAGTATGGACTACAGTGAAGCTGATGTTCTGGGAGTTAGAGTTGCTGGAGCTACTCTGGGGATCATTGGCATGGGCAGGATTGGATATAAGATTGCTCTGAGAGCCAAAGCATTTGAAATGAACATTTTGTATCACAACCGGACACGGAGGTAAAGATATTATTTGACCCTAGTAGCAGCAAAAGTCTCTTCTAGGTAGTAAGTATTTTCTTTTCAAGAAATTATGTCATAAGTATAGCAAAAAATGAGGGAATAGGGCCAAGATTAAATAAAAAGAAAAAAGAAAAAAGAAAAAAGAAAAAAGAAAAAAGAAAAAAGAAAAAAGAAAAAAGAAAAAAGAAAAAAGAAAAAAGAAAAAAGAAAAAAGAAAAAAAAAGAAAAAAGGACAGTTGCCTTAAATCAATCCTATAAAGAGTTATTTGGTAATTAAACACTTGGAAACTTAATTTAGGTTTTATATTAGAAATTTCAAGGTTTTCTGCAGAAAAATGGAAATCAAGCTCATGCTTTTTTTATTGTTATCATATTGTACTATAGTGACACATAAGTCTATCTTTCGATTATTTTTATCCCATATTTTGAAGTTCAGGAGGGATATTGTTGAAACTAAGTGTCTAGAAAACTAGGAAGCATATACTTGGCACAATATGATTGACAGCTTCTTCTTGAGAAAACCTTGTTTCTTCTTAAGCCAGTAGGAATTTTAGCAAGTATTTAATGGGATTTCACCCTTTATTTCTGGCCCTTCCTAATTTTTGTATCTGTGAATCTGATCCTTGTTAGACGTTCAGCACAGTAAGCAAGACCCCCACGAACAACTTGAGGCCTTTGCCATCAGGCAATGTGCAGATAATGAGCAGAACAAATATTTACTGCATAAACTGTGACCTACCCTGAGAGAACTTTACTCCTCTGTTACTGAAGGGAGAAGCTGCAGTGCTAGGATGTAGCTTTCAGGGATTTTCTCCATAAGTACACTGCAGAAGGAGGGTCACTGCTTTAGCTAGCCTGAGGAAAATCATGAGGGTGAATGAGGCCAGAAATTTTTAGTCATGCTTGGCATTCCTGTTTCTTCAGAAAAACAGCTGAGCAAACTCACATTTAAAAAAAGGTAATCCTTAAAATCTTCCAGAATTTCTTCACAGACCACGCAAAAAAAAAACATGGCAAGTATTCTTTTGCACTGTAACAACACTTAAAATCTGTCTACTTTGGTTACTTTTTCTGCTGAATGCTTCATTTTGTGAAAGTCCTGGGGCAGCCAGGAGCTTGGCAAAGAGCTGCTGTGCTGATTTCTCTCATTAAAAAAATGGTAGACTTACTCAGAGTGTCAACACGATGAGGACCACAGGCATGTTCAGAGCTTGCATGAACAAGTTCTGGTGAATACCACTCCTCTGGTTTGAGCAATGACTGCATCCTGTGAGGTGCACAGGGGATCCTGGAAAATAGACTGTGTGTTGCCATCTGCTCCAGTGCTCAGCCTTAGTTCATTTGCAGACTTTAGATGAAGCCCTTGGGACTCTACACTGGCACCCACTCACAGTGGCTGAGAGGCAGGCATGCAATCCATCCCCTGCTGTAGGGCTTGAAGCCTTCCAGAACGATCTAAACACCCAGCTGAGAGTAAATTCACCTTTGTTTGCCACCTCTTTGCTACATGGATGTGAAAATCAGATATTTTAGTTTGTACACTGGTGACATCATTGAAGAAAATGTTTCCATGACTGAAATGTTTTTTCCCCACTAGGAAAGTGGAAGAGGAGCAAGCTGTAGGTGCCACATACTGCGAAAAGATAGACAGCTTGCTCCAGCAGGCAGATATTGTGATGGTGGTGGTGAGCCTGACACCTCAGACACACAAACTGATCGGGAAAAGAGAGCTGGAGCTGATGAAATCCACAGCCATCCTCATTAACATCAGCCGAGGTACCATCTGGGTCCATTGGCTGGCCTCAAAGCATGGTCCAGCTCCTGTTATGTTCCATGCAGCACTGTGCTGCATCCAGCACAGCTGCTGCACATGCCAAGGATGATCAGGCATGGTGGAAATCCTCCCTCCCCCATCCCTTCTCTCTTCGCTCTCAGCACATTACCTGCAGGGTGCACTCAGAGACACCCCTGTTTCACACCAGGTGCAGTAGTTGACCAAGAGGCGCTGGTGGCAGCTCTGCAGACTGGTGTTATCAGGGCCGCGGCTTTGGATGTCACCTACCCGGAACCACTGCCCAGGTTGCCATCTCTGCTTATTTCTCGGGAAGGATGGGTGATCCCTGCCAAGGCCAGAGGCATCCCTGCAGCAGGCAGGAAGCTGGCAGAGGCAGCCCCTCTGCCCCTGGCATGGGAATTTGGATAAAAGTGCCATGAATACGAATGGGATACAGCCCAGATATTGGGACTGATAGTAGACCAAAGGGAAGCCTGGGAGCCAGGAAACAGCAGGAGGCAGGGAAAGCATTAAACCTTGTCCTTCGAATCACCCTGTGAAGCTGCAGCAGTGCTTCACTTGCAAATTGCTTTATTAGAAAATGCAGCTTGCCATTAATGGGTGGATGCTCCTTGAGGCCTAAGACCTGCTGCACAGCCCTGAGGTGTCCTTCCCCACAGGCTTCTTTCCACAAACAAGGCTGAAGTACTGCAGACCTCTTGGGCCCAGAGGCTGCTTAGCTTCTGTAAAATGACCCCTCTACCAAGATGGTGCCTTTTGGACTTAACGGTGCTGGCTGCATTTTGTGCTGGGGGGAGTTTGGTCTCTGCCTGCGTGCAAATAACTACAGTTCAGACTATTGTATAGGGTAAATGTGTCAGGAGGGCTTAATCCTCTCTTCTGCCTAGATGAAATTGCTGCCTAATGGCAGAAGTGTGTTTCTGAAGAAAAGAGCATGCTATAAAGTCTTTGCATGTCCTATTACAGTCCAAAATTACTTCAACACAGGTGACCAGGTTCTGTGGGTCTACGTGGGAATTGTAAAGCTATAACAAGTCACCTTTAAGTACAGTGCCAAAGCTAAAGTAGGACTCCTCTTTATTTGGATGAACAACAGCAGTTAACTCTTTTTTCTTTTCTTCCAGAGATCATCCATTGTTAAAATTAAAGAATATCATTATAACTCCTCACCTCGGCATTAAAACAGAGAAGGCCAGCTACATGATAACAGAGGAAGCAGTTGAAAACATACTGGCAGCTCTGAATGGTCTTCCCCTACCCAGTGAAGTGCTCCCTAGCTGATGTGTTAAAGAATATCACATCTCTTTTATTCTTCTCTTTCCCTCTCTTTTTATTCTTATCTTTCCCGCTATATCAGCTCTAAAGATCTTTTTAAATAGAAGAATATCCATCCACCTCACTAAAGCTTGGAAGGAAACCCCCTCAGTTGGGCTTATATAATTTCTGTTGTCTGATACAAGTCCAAAAGACAAATAAACCAACACACAAAGTGGCAGTGCTGTGCCTTTTATAATGTAGAATGACTTTTTGAAAAGTGTGATTATTTAATCTATCAGTAAAATTTGTAGCAAAGTTGCCATGAAGTGCAGCTAGGATTTTACAGAGCCAACTCCTCTGTCTTTGTCTTGCAGATGGTTGTCACAGGTGCTTGGCAAAATATGCTTCTGTCACTGTTGAGCCGCTAGCAGAGAGAAGAGGACCAGACTCTCAATGTGGCATAAAAGATCTGTCCTTTATTATTTAATTCCAAGTTATATAGACTTTTCAAAGGTCACTCAGATTGGTCAGCCCGAAACCTCCCCCTAGGCCTATTGGCCAGGCCCGAACTGCGCACATCTCGAGAAACTGTTTGAATAACATCCAAACTTTATCTTTGTTTATAAAAACACAAGAAAAGAGAGAAAAATTCTTACGGGAAAGGTCTGTGCTAGCCACATGCTTCCTCCTGCAAGTTTAATGTATGATGATGTTGCCAGCTCTTGCAGCTCCAGGAAACAAGACATTGCAGCTTTTCAGGCGCAGTGAGTTGGCTGTCAAGAAGTTGTTGCAAAGCAGATGGGCCTTGCAAAGTGAGGGCCTTGTTGCCCTTGTAAAATCCTTGCTCACTTCTGTTACTTTGGCTAACTAAAAAAGCATTCTGGGAATGACTCAGCTAAACTAGAGGTGAAAAAGAAGTTAGATAATTGTAAGACAATTATTAGAACCAATTAGTGCTTACACTGTGGGGCTGGTGATTTGTTACACCTGATGCCTGCTCCTATTGCAGTCTATGGTAGTTGATTAAGCACATATATTGTGCCTCATGAATATTAAGAACTCTGGATTTTTGCAATAAAATGTCTTCACCATAGCATCGTGGAGTCCATGTGTGTCCTTAAAGAACACTGCAAGAATTTCAAGACTGCCCCAGGTACCTCCCAGCTCTCTGAGGTGCAGGTGCCCAGTACACTTTTCATTGTCACCTGTATAACCTTGAAAATACAAGTTAAATTTATTCTTTCTAAAAAAAAAAAAAAATAATAAAGGCTAAGCAATAAATTACAGAGATGAAAAACAAGGTCACTATAAAAATAGAATAGAAGAGAGAAAAAAAACCCCTCTCTTAGCTCAATATCCTAAAATTGCAAAAAACATGCAAGGTTTTGTACATGCAAAGTTTTCTCCAGATGTGAAGAAGCAAACAAAATCAGATACAGTATTTCATATCACTTCTGCTTAAAACAATTGAACAAGTTTGGCATTTGCTTGGAGTTTTATTGCTACTTCTGCAGATATTTGAAGAATCTGTGCTGATTAGTTTCAGAAGTGCTCCCTGCCAGTGGGGTGCTTTAGAGGGGAAGACACAGCTGCCTGTCAGTCACTGGAATGATGGGTTGACTCGCACACAATGCCTTCAATTTCATGTTTACTAAAATTGGATCCAAACATGCAGTGGCCACGCAAGCAAAGAGATGATCCATTATCATTCACTCCATTGATCCAGATTTTAAAAAATATTTTGGTGGGCAAAAAGTATACAATCTGGAATAAAGTACTGTTACACTAGACTACAGGGAAAACTGGCCTTACCTATAGCAAGCAGTCAGGGAAGTGATAACACTTTAAAATGGCTTATAGTCAGTGAAAATAAATGCATCACTTGGTTTGGCCTTGCCTGAACAGCAAACTCATGAATAGAGATTTCCTACCTCAGCTTTCTTTGTCCTACAAATCCCATGTAATGCTGCCTTACAACACATAATGTAGACATAGGAAATGTATGTCCTTTTCCAGCTTCATGCTCAAGATAGTCTATACAGCCCACCTGGGAAATGTATACATTAGATTATACATAAGTCATTTAGGGTAACACAATACTTCAAAAGCTGAATCTTAAGAAACAATTATTATGCAAGCACCTTATTACCACTGCAGGCAACAGCTTGCCCTGCAGGATTACATGGACACCAATGGCAATATTTAATGATGGGGATGAAGTCCACAGTCTATGCAATGCTTCTCTCTACAAACCCACAGACCTTACTAATTTCAGAGTGCTCTGTAAGAGAAAACTTGCACACAGCAATGATATACACACAGTGTAGTTCTTTGTAATTCTTAACACACTACATGGATGTCTATGAGGTACTCTACAAACTAAATCTACTTAGAATGTTATAGCACACTGGTGAAACTGACTTCTTCTGTCACGTATGTTGTTATACAAATGTATTTTCTGTAGAGATGTATCAGCTCCAGAACTTTAGCTTGAAAATTGGATGTTCAAGTTGTACAAAAAAACTTTGAAGCCATCTGATTCTCTCCACATCTAACCATGGAACACACCCTTTTTTTTGGCATTAGATATGTATGTCCTAGATTATTGCTTAGAATAACATTCCTTTGTTATTTTTTTGGCTCCTCTGACTAATTCCTCCTTCATTTTGTTCATTCAAATTTGTGGATTTGATATACAGAAGGAAAATCTACTGTGTTGCCCTTCCAAAGACTTTTCTTTACTTCAAGACTAAAATGTGGTAGGCCTCTGTCCTCAGTTCGTAAGAATGACTTATGTCTTTGAGATGGTCCTTCGATCTCAGGTGAGCAGAAAGTTAAAAGATTACTCATTACATCTTATCAGCAAAGCAGTTTCACAGTACTTCTCCTGTGAAACAGGCAATGTGTAATCAATTTTAGGTTTGCTGGGGAGGGATTTAAGGAAAAAAATGCAAGAAAACTAAGAATCCAGTTAATATGCTGTAACTCCATATTGCCAATTAATTAATTTTTGCTTTAAAGTTTAACTGTCTGAACTTGAAATTCATGTAAGCAACTGATACTCTAAAATCATAACCAGTATAACAAGAACAGTTTATGGGTTTGTGTAATTGATATTGTTATTATATTTTATATTTAATTGTATATTATATTATATTATATTACATTATATTGAACTGTTATTATATTTTAATTTTTTAGAAGTAATTTTATAGAGGGTTGGTGTTAAACTTGACTGTCTTCATGTTCAACATATCAACATATTTTTGACAAAATTCAAGAAGACAGGATTTTGTAACAAATTCTTTTGAAAGGCACTACAGTAGTCAGGAAAAACACAGCAGCAACCCACGGCTGGTTATTCTGTAGTGTGAAAGGAGAAAGGTCCCTGGATGCCCGCAGCAGTGATGTGTCCTGGCTCCTGAGCTGCTCTCACCACGGAAGCCAGGCATCCTCCCCTGAGGAATCTTGGGATCCTCCCAGGTGGATGCTGACCACCTGCACAGCAAGGGGAATCACTTCAGCACAGCTTTTGTGAACTCAGTACTGAAGCTGTACTTCCCAGTCCCCATCACTGGGGGTGGAGGTCGAGGGAAGTGATTCTCTCCCGGTACTCTACTCTTGTGAGATCCCACCTGGAATGCTGCATCCAGCTCTGGGGTCTTCAGCAAAAGAAAGACATGGACCTGTTGAAGTGGGTCCAGAGAAGGCCACTAAGTTGATTACAGGACTGGAGCATTTCTCCGATGAAGACAGAATGTAAATTTGGAGTTCAGCCTGGAGAAGAGAAGGCTCCAAGGAGACCTTATAGCAGCTTCCACTACCTTAATGGGGACTACAAGAGAGCTGGAGACGTACTTTTTACAAGTGGTGATAGGACAAAGGGAAATGGCCTTGATCTGAAGGAGATTAAGTTTAGATTAGATAGTAGGAAGTGATTGTCCTCGTTGGGGATGATGAGGCAATGGCACAGGCTGCCCAGAAAAGCTGTGGATGTCACATCCCCAGAAGTGTTCAAGACTAGATTGGATGGCGCTCTGAGCAACCCGGTCTAGTGAAAGGTGTCCCTTCCCATGGCAGGGGGCTTAGAGATAGATAGCCTTTAAGGTCTGTTCCTACTGAAACCATTCTGTGATTCTATGATACAGGCCAACTAACCTTGTCAGGAAAATTCTCACACATTTCTCAGCTGAAATGGGGGCACGACTGCCTGTAGCTGGGATAACATCTCAAGTGTCCAAGCACCTGAGTCTGCTCCAGCTGCTTAGCTCTCAGTGAGAGTTTTTGAGGGTATTCCTAGAATCAGACAGGTTGGAACAAACCTTTATATGTGCAGTGAGATCTGTCAATGATGTCTGCCAGTCAGAGACAGCTCTTCATGTTATGCTGACTCACGTGCATGTAGTGTTATGACCAACTGAGAGACCAGACCACGTCCAGTCTTCAAAGACAGTATGGAAAAAAGAGTGTGAAAGTTAATGCAAAATCCCGACTATATTGAAATCACAGAAACACTTATACGAAAACACACCATACCTTTCAGCTCCCGTTGCTCTCTCTCGGCTCCCGGAGAGATTGGGGTGCACGTGCCGTGCCCTGGAACCTCCTCTCCTCCCCACTGGCCCCGCCGGCGGCCCGGGCGGGGTGCGGGCGGCCGG
>VZRM01008533.1:773695-808178 GCA_013397955.1 Grantiella picta | reverse complement strand
CACGGGGACTCGGCTCGGTAGCACCGGGCGTGCGGGGCACGGGGGCTCCCGGGGTCCTACGGGCTGAGAGCGGGAGGGGTTCTTGCCGGTTCCCAGCTGTTCTTCAAGGTCGGACAGAGCCCTGCGGCAGCTATTCCAGTTTCCTTCTGTCTCTAGTCCCAGCCGTAGGCCCCCCGGGACTGCAAAAGCCTCAAGCAAGGGCTTGGCAGGGAGCCCTGCCGCGCTGGGCAGGGAGAACTCTCCGGAGCACCGCGCTCCGGAGGTAGTCGCGAAAGAGAGAGGCGTACTGGCCCGGCGGTGCGGGAGCGGTGCGGCGGCATTGCCTCGGGCTGAGGGGCAGCGTGGGGGACTCCCGGTTTAACCCGAGATCACAGCCTTGGCTCTTCGCAGAGTCAGCAGAGTGAAGAGTTGGCAAAGCACAGAAGGTGACCGAAGGAAGAAAGGGTAAACTTATGTTCATGGGTAACTCCAAAGTTCATAGTTGATAAATTATGTTACAATAAAAGAGGTTTATACTGAGATAATCTCATCAATGATGATTGCTTACTATAGTGCAGAAATGGCAGAACTTGCAGGCTAAAATATACCCTTCCACTCACAAGGCCCTATTCTTAAATTACCAAGACTTTGGCTTTAAATATTGAACATTGAACAGGAGTAACATCTAATTGATAATTTATTTGTTAACAGAATTGGTATGCCAGAAATTATGTTTTCTTTTCTTATTAACAAGATTACATAGAAATTGAACATCCTTCTGAATAACACAGGGAGAACCCAAAAGAGTTCTGCATGTGGGAGTGGTTATCTTTAGACAACTCCTTCATCAAGTGGGAAAACAGCATGTAATTGAACCAATCAATTCCTGGATTTTAGGAAAAAAGGTATAATGGATCACTTCAGACCATATCCTTTTGGTTCTCTTTGCTTTTGTAGGGCATGGAGGGTCAGGAACTGCCTTATGTGCTAGTTGACTGTATAGGAGAGAGGTATGGTGTATATGAAGACCATGTTGGATTTCTGAAAAAACATTTTCATCTCATCACCATGAAAGAATATCTTGAAAACAAAACATTTCTCAGCAAGAAGATCAGAGCTATCTATATGTGGTATCACAGACCAGCTATTAATGAAGAGCTGCTCCAGAGCTTGCCTAACTTGAAGGTAGTTGCAAGTTCTGGAGTAGGAATAGATCACTTGGACCTGAAACTCCTCTCCAGCTATGGTGTGAAGGTGTCCAATACTCCATTTATTGTTTCCACTGACACTGCAGACATGGGGATGACTTTGATGTTGGCATCTGCCAGGAGACTTGTGGAAGGTACTAACTGAAATGGTCTTAGTCTTTTTGTAGAAAAGATGACTTCAAAATATGCAGAAAATGTGTGCTGAAGCAAAAGTAAGCTTAAAACTAGAAATATGGAAAATAGGGGTCAAGGAGAAAGTTAAAAACAAATCTGTCTTGTTGACAATAACTTGCATTCCATTTCCTAACCAGCATATTGGCAAGATAGAGCTGTTTTTTCTTTCAGCAGCCCTAAATTCAAGCCTCCTATCCCTCAGCCCACAGCCACCTATTCATTGTACTTGTTCACGGCAGTCTTGCTTTTCAAGTTATAATAAAATGGGACTAAAAGAAGATATTTTCAAGGAGGCTTGAAGCTCATCTTTGCCAAGCTTCCATGTGTCTGAGTCGTTACGAACAAGCTGCCCAGAAATCTGTCCACCATGCTCTGTGTTTCTTTTCCCTGCCAACCTTGGTGTATCTGCAAGGTAACTGCAAACTGGGTGGCCTTACTGTGCTTTGGCCTTTCCTTCCTTTCCTCCTTGCCTGCCAAAGAGAGGCTGGGTATCTTTCTCTTCTAAGCAAGAAAGTGATTTCAGCAGTCATGTGTGCAGTGCACCATTATTAACTTATTGTCCAGAAGCACGATGACAATATATTACTGCTTCTGTGTTTCTGCTTTGTCCTATGATAAAAAGTGTGGGGGGGGGAGAGGGGGGAAGGGAAGTAGCCACATGCTGGAGCATACTTGATATGTCATTATTTTCCTTTTCCTCTTCCAAGGCCATGAGATGGCAGTTTCCCCTGACACAGAGTACTTCCCTGCTGACTGGTTGGGAACAGAGGTTTCTGGAGCGACCCTGGGAATCGTGGGAATGGGCGTGATTGGTTACAAAGTGGCTGAAAGAGCCAAAGCCTTTGAAATGAAGATTTTGTATCACAACAGAAGTCAGAGGTAAAGCTGATTGCAGCTCCGTGGCAACTGTATTTTGTCAGTGCTTTTATGTGTTATTTGTACTTTTCACTGTGCTTTCACTTTTTATGGTGCTCTTTATTTTAAGTGGCTAAATACATACACTTGTTTAAGATGGTCATTGATTTCACAATTTATACAGAAAAAAAGTCAGGAGGGAATGGGAGAGATATATCTATCTCACTGTTCTCCCCGTTAGTAAGGGCCTCCGAGTTCTTCCTGTCAGGGTGGTGACATTGCAATGGACTGAGAAAAGGAAAAAAACGGTGGGACTTAACTTCTGTGACTTAGGCGAGGCAGGGATTCAGGCAGAGACATCTCACTCTTCCACGTGACAGTGAAGGGCCAGACTTGACAGTCTGTTTGCTGTCTTCTACGTGAGGTGTATATGCCCTGCGCCCCTGTGCTCCCAGCAGGCCCATTTCATTATTTTCTTTTGTGGGAGTTCGATGAGAGCCAGCCAACCTCATCCTGATACAGATCAAGTGCACCAGCAGGTCCTGCAGTATGTGCTTTCAGTGAATCAGCACTGATGCACAGAGCAATCAGGCTGTTGCTGACATAGATTTGGGAAGATTTAATCCCTGCCCTGTCTTGTGTGTTGCCTTAGTAATTTTCACATGACTTACTTAAAGTACATAATTTTCACAAGACATCAGCCTTGGTTTAGGGTAGGAAAAGAATTCTCACTACAAGCAGAATTTTGACACAATTGCATTTGTTTTATCATTTATTCAGTGCATTTACATGATTACTTTCCATCCCCACAGATGCAGTACTGCACATTTGTGTACAGTTCACTCAGTATTGTGGGAAACAGCTTGACCTTTGTCTTTACTGAATTTCAGTCAGATAACCAGCTAACTGCTTTGCACTACAAAGCTAAGATAATAAAGAACCATTTTTCTCTACTGGTGATTTGATCTTTCCCTTTTTTCTTGCTACTGCAGTTTAATTTTGGGATTTTCCCCCCAGAAAAAAGGAAGAAGAAAGTGCCGTTGGAGCTGTTTACTGTAAGAAGATAGATGATTTGCTTCAGCAGTCAGATTTTGTGTTGCTGGCTGTGAACCTAACTCCACAGACACACAAACTGATTGGGAAGAGGGAGCTGGAGCTGATGAAACCTACCGCTACTATCATTAATATCAGCAGAGGTATAGTGCAGAATAAACAAATCTGCATTAAGGTTTCCTGGCATGACATGTCCAGGGAAAACCTCTAATAAAGGGTCTGTCCCTCTGAAATTTTCCATAAATTCTCTGATTACTACTTTATTTAGATGCCCGTGGTCAAATCTCAGTAAAACATTTAAGTGTTCCCAAAATAATGAAAAAGTAGGTCTCTGGAATGTTAGTGAGCTTGCAGTGTTAGAACCTCATGTATTTATATAAGCCCCTACTTAAGCCTTTTATTTCTTTAACGCAGTGTTGTTGCTAACATACATTAGGGTGGCACAGCCTACTCTGAAGCCTAGCGCTTCATGTTGCTAATTCCCTGATGCACGTACCCAAGCTTCCTCCTCCCACTCCACCCCACTCTGCTGCTGCTTCTGCACTGTTCTCCCCTGTGCCTGCTCTGCTGTTTCCTGACCACTGTGCCCAAAAGAATGCTGAGATAACAGTACAGATCATGAAAAAAACATACCCTTCTTACTGTGACCCAGGTCTGGTAGTGGATCACGATGCGTTGGTGGAAGCTCTTCAAAACAAAGTTATTAAGGCAGCTGCTCTGGATGTGACATATCCTGAACCTTTGCCAAGGTAGGACATGTATTTAAGTTTAATAGAAAAGAGTATGTGATGTTCAAAATGAGTAAAATTTTGTGAGCATGTGAGAAGTTGCATAATTTTGTTTGTAGGAGTACATGATGTTTGTGCACTAGTCCTGCTTAAACCATGTCCCTATTCCTTCTGTTCCAGCCAAAAAAAATTCACACTCACTCATTTGGAGGATTTGTTACATAAAACCCCAGCAAGCCTGGCAGCACTTTGAACTGCTCTGAGTATTGCTTGGGTTATGCAATTGGTTTTGTTTTATTTTTAATTATTATTTTACATATTTCCCTGGCTGCCTGCAGGTGATGAAACACCTGATGAAACAGGTGATGAGTGTGCTGTGAGTGACTAGCTCAGTATTTCTTTTCCTCTCCCAGGGATCATCCCTTGTTAAAGATGAAGAATGTTATAATAACTCCTCACATCGGAAGTGCCACCAAGAAGACACGCTGGGTTATGATGGAGGAAATGGCAGAAAGCATAGAGGCAGGCCTGGCGGGTCTGCCTATCCCTCATGAGGTGCTGCTCTAAAGCGGCTTGCACTTAGTGTCAATGCCATCAGTGCGGAAACAGTAATGTGATCATTTTTGTGTAATTACCCCACAAGTGGTATTCAGATAAAATGTATAGAGCATAGGCTTATTTAAATATCCAACGGCGATTCTGCAGCGAAAAGTGCAATATTTTGTCTTGATCTTCAGTGGAAAACTCGACAGTCCAAAGTCTTGCCTCAGTGTCATTTATTTTTCTCGCATTCCCTTACAATTGCCCAGCGATGCAGCAGCGAATTGAAAGACATGTAAATTTCTGTCTTGAGCCGCCTGGCACAGCCACCAGAGCAGCCAGCGTGTCGGAGCGGCTCCTCCCGCTGCTCCAGCAGCAATCCCGGCCTTTGGATGCGCTTTCCCTCCCCGGGCCAAAGCGCCGAAGATCCGACCTGTGTACAGGCTTTGAGTGGGTGCGAGCCTTGCCCAGCCTAAGGGCGGCTCGGCCTCTCTCCGTCCTTCCCTCTCCCGCTTCCTGACCTCCCTCTCCGGGCCCGGCCGGGACAGCCGCAGGGCCTCCGTGCCGACAGGGGGAGCCGCAGCCGGAGCTGAGGCGGGAGCGCGCCGCGCCGGGCCGTGCCGGGGCCAGGGCAGCAATGTGGGGCGCCCGGGGAGTCGCGGTGCCGCGGTGGTGCCGGGCCCTGCGTAGCTCCGCCGCCCTGGGCGGTCCCAGGAACCTGCTGCGGAAAATGCTCCGCAAGAACAAGTAGGTGCGGGGCCGGCGGGAGCGGGGCCCTCCCGGGGCGGGTTGCGGGCGCTGGCACTAGGGGGGTGAGAAGGCTGTGGGGCTCGGGGCACTCCTGCGGCCCCGGTGGCGCGGAGGCGAGAGACATCGCCCCCGAGCCGCCGCACGGGCAGCGCCTCCAGAGCCGTGCGGCCCTTCTGGCCAGGGCGCTATGGTGTAACGCCGAGTGACCACCGATCTCAGCTGGTCGGCAGCGGCTGAGCGTGTGCCCAGGTGGTCACAAAGACTAGTTGCATCCTGGCCTGTATCAGCACTGGTGTGTCCTGCAGGACCAGGACAGTGATTGCCCCTCTGTGCTCTGGTGAGGTCACACCTCGAGTGCTGTGTCCAGTTCTGGGCCTCTCAGTACAAGAAAGACATTGAGGTGCTGGAGCGTGTCCAGAGAAGGTAATTTGTGAAGGGTCTGGAGCAGAAGTCCTGTGAGGAGTAGCTGAGGAAGACGGGGGTGTTTAGTCTCGAGAAAAGGGGGCTCAGAGGGGACCTTATTGTTCTCTAAAACTGCCTGAAAGGAGACTGTGGCCAGGTGGGGGTCAGTCTCTCTCCCCAGGTAACAATTGACAGGAGAAGAGGAAATGTCCTCTTAGTTGCACTAAGGGAGATTTAGATTGGATATTTGGAGAAATTTTGTCACTGAAAGGGAAGAAAGGTCAAGCAATGGAACAGGATCCCCAGGAAAGTACACTGTCCCTGGAAGTGTTCAGAGAACATGTAGAGGTGGTGCTTAGAGAGATGGTTTAGTACTGGATTTGGCAGTTATGGGTTAATAGTGGGATGATCTTAGATGTATTTTCCAGCCTTAATGATTCTATGCATCTAAAGAAGCCTCAGAGCTGTTGCTTTCCACCCCTTTGCTGTCTGTGTGCAGTGTCAGCTGTGGATGGGAAGCATTGTTCCCCACACCCCAGCTGTAGGGAAAGCTACTTGCATGAGAACCTGGGTGTTGTGGTGTGCTTTCAGGCAGGTGGATTATTAATTACACAGGGAATCCTTGTTTCTCTGAGCTGCTGAAAGGCTGATTTCCTTTGCTTTTCCCAAAAGAAAGAAGTTCTGGTATGACAGCCCTACCCTGGGATCGCAAACGGTAAGTGCAAACTCTCGAGGCGATGTGTTATTCTGTGCCAGGAGGAACAAACATGTGCTTTTTGCCATGGATTCTAACTTTGGGAAAAGCATTTTCTAATGGAGAGATGGCAGGATTTTGTGAACAAACAGTAGGGCTCCAGTTTGACTGTGACATGCCAGGACTGCCATCAAGAGAAGCCATTTGTCTCCCCATGGCTGTTTCCTCTTCTGTGCTGATTTTTCATCTTTGCCGGCATCAGTGGTCTCTTGCACACTCCTCAGTACTGATCCAGATTAAAACTTCTACAAGCTTAGTTTAATGACTTTTTTTTTAATGTTTGGTTTTTCAAACAAGCAAAGTTTTTCAGTCAATACATGCTGTATTTGAGAAAACAAATCTATGGAGCTTCATAACTTGCTACAAAATACGAAAGAAACTTGAGAAACTTTGACTATAGTACACAAATGTCAAAGATTTTGTAGACAGAAATATTCTTTATTGAAACGCTTGATACACAGCACCTATATAAAGCTGTCACAGCTGCAATAATTACATAAGAGCATACTTAGTAAAATGCATGAAACTGTATATAGTTGCCTAATACAAATGTGTAACTGCTGATTAATGTGTTGTTTGTTTCTTTTTAAAGTTGTATAAACCAACCAAGTTGGAGGTTTTAATGAAAAATAACCTGACAAAAACCAGGAAAGAAGATAACATGCGCTGCAGAGTCTTGAATGGTCTTATTCATAAAGCTATGTTAGAGATGGCGACTACCTGTGAAGTCAGTCAAGAATTTTATGATCTCAAGCTAGAAATCTGCAAGGCAAGTGCCAAAGCCACAGCTTGTGGTGAGCCACTCTGATTACACTGTAAAGTTGGCATGGACATGCCAAAGGAGCTCCCATGGGTGTTGTGATATGTGCAAGAGGAGTTTTACTGCATTGGTTCTGATGTGGCAGAGTGTAGCAAGATCAGGCTCTGGAGTACAGACCAGGAGAGCTTTGCCACTGCTGTATCTGGCTTAGGAGACCTCTAATGCAAATGCAGCTCAGGCCAACTAAATGGTGATTCTCCTGGTATAACTTCTTTTTTTCTCTTACTCAGACATAAACTTTTTGTCTTGCCCTTTCAGAAGAAGTCTGATCTTACCAACATAAGTGTGTCTTTCTAAAAGTCTTTTCTTGCAGGTGTGAGAGAGTTGTTACCTCCTTGTGTCACTGACCAGCAACATTACAGGCAGAAGACCTAAAGTGATGCATGAGATTAGTTAAAACAAAAGGACAAGCCTAGGAAAATGTCATTGTCAAGCAAGATCTGAGAAAAAATTGAGATTTGTATGTAATTGTAGCTAGTGGTGTCATAATTTGTGGATTTCAAAAGGGAGTTAGAGGGCTGATACAGAAACTAAGTCAGTCTCCGCGATCTTTTCTTTGTCTGTAGTTTTTATCTTCTACATTTGCCGTTCTGTAAAGATTAAATTATACCAGTGTTTGGCTTAAAATCATGGTGGATGATATTAGAAGCATGGAAGAAAACTGGTACCTCATAGCTGTATCTGACAAAAGGTTTGTCATTCATGACTGAAATAGGTATTTTTGACAGCTGAATTCATTCTGTTGTCAGACAAGTGATAAAAATTACATGGCCAAGATGAGTCTTTAGGCACTTTATGTGCTGTATCCTTCAGAGAGAATTTCTGTGTCTCTAGGGCTTTGAGGATTGCTTGTCTGACTCTGATCATGTCTGCACTTGAAAATGCTGGCTGGTGTGGGCAAGGCACAGCACTTTCAGGAGGCATTGCTGTAAATTAAACAACTTAAAACATGAGAGAGGGAAAGAAACAGCCTTCTTCCCGATACAATACAGATTTTATGGCTGCATAGTGTTTGTGCTGCACTGGAACATGGCTGGGAATAAATCAGTCCTGATTTACTCATGAACTGATTCTGGTCTGATATCATTACTTCTGTTATAAAAATTAATTTTCTAGTAGGCTTTCTGCAATCCATCAGAGACTTTGTTGTATATGAAGTCTGTGTGTGTATAATTTTAAAGATAGATTTGCCTTTTTTGTAGGTGTCCCTGTCATCCAACTTTTCAGCGTGTCGTGTGTACTGGAACCCTGCTTCCACTATGGAGAAGGAAAGTTACGTTGAAAGTGTGCTGCGGAAGAGCGCTCCACGTCTACGGTACTGCTGTGGGATAGACAGGCCACTGCCTTAATCCAGAGCAATTGATTAAGTACCATTCTTAAGTATTTCTGACCTGACTTATTGGGATGCTTTAGGTTTTCAGATGCTTGGAGTAGAGTGTCTCCTGTGATGAGCCTCACAGGGAAGGGTGGTTGTTTGTGTTAGACCAGCTGTGTGACCTTTTCCTGGAGCATGGCTGGCTTAGTTGGCTTCTGTGCTTTCCCAGGGCTGCAGTGGGCTGAGCAAAAAGCAAGAGGAGTCTGAGTGAGGTTTCACTCCGTTATCGTGGTGGTGGTAGCTGGACAGGCTGTGCAGGACAGTAGCCCAGAATGGGATGCTGCACAAAGGACTGGCAACTGCAAGGATCTCCTTGCAGATTCACTGGGCAATTCTGATCACTAGGGATGATTTGGACCTCCAGAAAGGATGATCACTATTACAGAAATTGTTCACAATACTGATTAAAAAAAAGAAAAAAAATCAGAATGCTACCATGTATTGTGATGCTTTTGCCCATTTTTCCATCAGAGTCCAGTGAGTTTTCAGGGTTATCATTGAGATTTTTGTCTCTTTCTCCCTTTCCTTGGCTTCCCCTCTGCTATCCAGCCTGAACTTCTGTTGGAAGTTCAGGACTTCACCCATGTGGCATAGAAGCATACTTGTTTGTAAAGCCATTTCCTTTCTCCCTGTTTCCCTAAGCTGTGTAACTCCTGCTCCAGCATAATGCTCTCTTCTACTCCACAGCTTCCACTCTTTGAGAAGGAAAGCTGCTGGCTGGGAAGAAGACAAGGGGAGCCCTGTCAGTCCTTCCTGCAGATAGCATGTAGGATAAGTTGTCTTGCCCTGCTCTGAGGGCTCTGTCTTCAGCTTCTCTTATCCCTAGAGTGGGGATAAGGATACCAAATGAAGTGGGGAAAGACCTGTGCCAGCCTATGTACATAGATACAGACAAGCTTAATACCATCAATACTCAGTTGGATCTGCAGCCAGTAGTTTTTGTATGCTATGCATTTGAAGTTGGGGTTCTGCAGTGGTGTACTGCTTAGCACTAACCTGAATAGCTCCCCATCAGCCTGTAAGTTTTGCAAGCCCTATCTTTAAATGTACAGTACTGCTGGATTTAATTTAACACCTTTTACTTGTCCTGGAGATGCTATAGTGATACTCATGCTGGTGAATGCTGTATTTTTGCCAGGTATCTTCTGAAGACTCAGCAGATTGTAGGAAATGTACCCCCAGTAGTATTTATAAAAGACAAAGAAGCTGCAGCTGTGAAAGAGGTAATTCTAATCTTTGACCTAATGTACAAATATGGTGACTTAGGAGAGAGCTGATAATTTAGTTGCTCTACCAATTTACATTAAAAATCAGTCTTTCTCTATAGTTGCAAAGCATTTTAACAAACAATCGTGAGTAAGATTGATGCTTACATAACATGTAGAAGAATTGTAGGCTGTATCATTAGGCCAATGAAGAAATTCTAAAAAATTAAATTACCATTTTAAGGAATAATATAGGGTTGCCTGGTGTACATGATTATAGAAACAAGGTTGGAGGAGCTGTTTTCCACATTTTAAATGTTATGTGTTTTTAAGATTCAATTGAATAACCAGTGATTCCCACCCCCCTCCCCCCGTATCTTTTTCCATCTGTGAATTGTTAAAATGTTTCTAGAAAGGTGCAGGTCTTTGCATAGGGAATAGGGAATATAAGCTTACTTATACTACATTTATTCCCTTCACTTTTAAAATTGCCTTTACTATTTCATGTTTCCTGTCAAGGTGTTGATAGTTTTACCTAGTTGACATGTTACTGGAATAATGATGTTTCCTAGGAATTTGCTGTCATTGGGACTGTGAAGTGAGATTTCTAAAATCTCTAAAACAGTGAGATTTCCAGCAGAGAAAGATGACGCCAATGAGTAGAATTTAATGAGAAATGTCTCCTCAAGCTGTTGATGTGAACAGAAGTTGAAAAGAGCATGTTCACATTTCTGTGCCTCGATGTGCCTTATTATTTATAACAGTGTTACTGTTACAGCCAATTACTATTAGAGACTTATGGGCTCCTGCAGTGTGCATGAACAGAACTGGAAGGGATAAAAAGAAATTTTAGGTTTTCTAGAAATGCAGTGAACTGCTTGAATTTTCTGTGGTCAGAAAAATTCTGAGTTTCAAAGAAGGCAAGTAAAAACCTTCCTTATATCACTTCTGTCAGGGAATGACACTGGGAGGCACTTAGATGGATCATTTTCTCCCACTTTGCAGTTCGTCAGATCTATGTCAACCACAGATTCAAGTAACACAGCTGAACTTGATTTTTAAGTATTATGTGTCGGGGAAAAAACATCCAAATAAACTCTTAGAATAATATACTGAATTACAAGGGAATTAATGTAAAGAAAAGCTGAAATAAAAATTTCAAATGAGAGTACATTTTCACAATGGTGTACAGTCTGTAAGCACTGGATATACTAGATCTGCAGCATTTACTGTTTAGGTGCCATATTAAAAGGGAGCTGGGAACGCCATACTTGCATGTAAGAGAAATGCAGACTCAAAGAAAGGGAGAGGAAATGAAAAATTCTCACTCTAAGGATGTAATGGAAAAGGATTTGCAAGACTGAGGTAAGATCAAAATAAACCAAAAATTGCATATGTCAGACAATCCCTAGCCAAGATTTCATAATGCACATAAGGCAAAAACTTTGTAGGAATCTCTGGATCCATTACACTATTTGACAAAAACATCCCAGGCAAGAAGTGTAAGCGGTTCCATGTAAATGAAGGAAAAAGCTGTTTTGAAGTGGTTTTGCTAAATATTCCAATCATAGAAAAGAACGTATTTGCTGTTAGATACTTGTCTGTTTCTTGTGTAGCTATGAACGAAGTAGATTTAATACAGGGTCCTTAATATGTGTTGCTTTCATGTGTTTACAGGTCGAGGACTTACTGGCAGTTGCTGATTATGGACCTCCAGAAGAAGAAGAAACACCTCAAAATGATTCAAGGTGGGCTTTATGATTCAGAATTGTATAAGTGTCCATTTTCATCTCTGTTGGCCAACTTAAATTGGGTATTATTTGACATAAGAGAAAGTATATTTGAGTTAGATGTGTACATTGTTATTTGCAGACCCAATACTTGTTCTGTTATTAATATCTTAATCTTTATGAGGGAAATAGATGTAGAATTTCTAAGATTTCAAGACTTGATGTGTTTATGATATTCAAAATTTTAAAAATGCTCTGCAGCTGTAATATTTGTTTCTTCCTGGTAATTATCTCATGACGATGAAAACTCTGCATTTACCATTATGGCTCTTTTTGTCCACTTTTTTCTGATACAAGTTTGGTTTGTTTTACTGGATTGCAAGTTTACTGACAAATCTCCCTAAGTTAATTTAACATTATTCTGTGAGGGAATTTTGCCTATTGAGAAATAGGGCTGAACAACCTATTGGAATGTGGTTCTGTGGACTGGATTCTTTCAAAGCCAAGAGACTTTGCACTTGTGTGCTGCAGTCTGTTGGTAGGAGTGCCTTCTGTGCCTCAGCATCTCACAGGATGGTTCATCAAGTGTGAATCAGAAATAGCTTCCTGTGGGAAGTCATTGCTGTGACAGATCTCCAAAAGGGCACCTAACATCCTCTTCTGTGTCTTGGGGAAATAGTCAAGTCCAGCATAAGGTCTCACATTGCTCTGATGTGTTTTGGGCACAGGCTGATGCTTCTCACTTCTTGGAAGAGCTGGGAGAACTCTTGAGTTTCTTGGGGCTCCCAGGTCCAGTGCTCATGTGTATACACCTTTTCACAGAGATAAACAGTTTCATCTGGCATGTTGTTGCTTTATTGCCTTTCTCCCATTAAATCTGTTGAAACAGTTATCTCCTTGGGCTCGTGATATGGTGGTATCTCTTCTTCTGTAACATAGGGAACACAGGCATTAATAAAGTCAAACTGAAAAGTCCTGGGTTTTTTTATGTTACTCAAGTTGTCAAAAATAGCATTACTCCTTGAAATATATGTAGGGAAAAAAACCCCAAACCAATACTTGTTTTCTTTCCCACAGTAAACTGTGCTCTTCAACAACTCAATCTTCAGATTCACCCATGCGGCCTAATCTGTTTGGTATTGATCATGAACTGCTGAATAAACAGATAATGGACTATAAAAAAATGAAAGCGTCAAGACATGTAGAAACTACTGCCTGGACAGAGAAGCAGGAGCAGCAGGTTTCTAAGATTCAAAAGGAAATGAAAAAGAAAAAAACAAGGAATCCTCCTGATGATGATGACATTACACCCCAGAAACACTTACTGGACAGATATGAAGCTGATTACTGGGATGATAACACTGACTCAGTCTCAGACTATGAGCTACAGGATGAATTACAGGAAGAGGAGAATGAATCTGAGGTGGATGATAGCAAAACTTTAAATCAGTCTACTGATAAACTGAAATGAAGTGAAAAAGCCACTCCCTTCAAAATGGAGGCCGCCAAAAGCGAAAAAAAGAATGACTGTCATAGAGTCTGAAAGATTTATTTTGTACGGCCTGTTTACCATTTCCTCATTCAAACGAATAGATTGCCACACGTGACGAAGTTTGCTTGCACAAAGTATGCTATTAGTGACATGCTGTTAAGCAGCCTTCAAGCTGCTGCAGTTGAGGGATTTTGAACCAGAGAACACTTTTGTAATAAAATATACCCATTGCAGCACTGAGTTAAAACTTCCTGCAGTTGTGTTGATTATTTCCAATAAAATGGTTTCTATGTTGCAATAATTTTTTATTTTTAGTGACCTTGATAAAAATTATCACAAAGTGATGGTGTCTTGGTGTCTGTCATTCTGTGATCAGGAAGGAAGAGGGAAGCAGAATAATGACAGTGGTGCTCAGACTTCATCACACAAAGACCAGGGTCTTTTCTAGAGGACCAGTCTAATGGAAGAACTCTTTCTACAAGAAACTCGAAATTATGGCCAATAAAGTTATAACTAGGAAAGAAAATTAATTTATAGTTGTGCAAGGGGAACTGCACTCAGAAAAAAAATGAAGAACTGCTTATCCATTGGGTAAAATCAGGCAAAGCATTGACTGTGACTTAAAAAATGCATTAACAACTTGAAAAGCAGAGAAAGAGCAGCAGGGAAGAATGTCCCAGAAAGAGATTTGAAAATGAATAGGGAATTACATAAAAAGTGAGAAACTTTCTGACTCAAAGCACATTAAAGATAATAGCATGACTTCTGTAAAGTCAGAAGGCTGCAAGCTTCAAAGAAATTATAATGAACAAGGTAGTAAAAAAGAATTCTATCAGAAATACAGAAAATTTAATTCTAGTAGTTAGTGGGGAAGTAAAGAAAGTCAACACAGGGGAGGTTGCATTGGAATATAGCAGAATCACAGAATGGTTTGGGTTGGACGAGACATGAAAAATCATCTAGACCTGAGCCCCCTGCCATGGGCAGGGACACCTGGACCAGGTTGCTTGGAGCCCCATCCAACCTGACCTTGAACAGTTCCAGGGATGCGGCATCCACAGCTTCTCTGGGCAACCTGTGCCAGTGCCTCACCACACTGATGGAACAATTTCTTCCTCATATCTAATCTAAATCTACTCTCAATCCATTTGAGACTGTTATGCCTTGTCCTATCACTACATTTAAAGAACACTGCAATCACCAGTCATAATCAATGCATATTCATAAAAAAGAAATTCTCATTTAAATAATTTAGTATCCCATAATAAGATCACCTGCCTAGCAGATGAAGGGAATGTGGTGGATGTAATTTTTCTGGGTTTTTGTAAGGCTTTTGGTACTGTACGTCACAGCATTCTTTGGGGCAAATTTTCCAGCTGTGGGATGAGTGGGTTCATGCTGTGCTGGGTGAAGAACTGGCTGCAGGGCAGAGCTCAAGGGTTGCAGTGAACAGGGCCACAGCTGGCTGGTGACCAGACCCCACTGGTGTTTCTCAGGGATCAATTCTAGGATCAGTTCTGTTCAGTATATATATCAATGATCTGGACACAGGAGTTTAATGCAACCATGAGCAAGTTTGCTGATTATACCAAACTGGGAGGTGCTGCTGACTCTCCCGAGGGACAAGAGGCCTTGCAGAGGGATCTGGCTAGCTTGGAGCATTTGGGCAAACATCAGTGGCGTGAAATGGAAGAAGAATAAATGCCAGATTCTGCATCTAGGAAGGAGTAATGGCAGGCACAAGTCTAAATTGGGAGAGGAGTGGTGGGAGAGCAGCCCTGCAGGAGGGGTCTGGGGGTGCTGGCTGGCAGGAGGAGGCTCAACGAGAGTCAGCAGTGTGTGCCCGGGCAGCCCAGGGGGCAAATTGCATCCTGGAGAGCATCAAACACAGCTTCACCCACCACTCCAAAGAGGGGATTATCCTGCTGTATTTGGTGTTGGTGTGGCCTCACCTTGAGTGCTGTGTGTGCTTCTGGGCCCCACAATTTCAAAAGGATGGGAAGGTCTCTGAATGCATCCAGAGGAAGGCACCAAAGCTGTGGAAGGGGCTGGCAGTGTGTCCTGCGAGGAGTGGCTCAGGACTCTGGGGTTTTCTTGTTTGGAGAGAAGGAGGCTAAGGGACAACCTCACTGGTCTCTACAACTTTCTGAGGTGAGGAAGGGGAAAAGGTCCCTTTTTTCCCTGGGACCCAGTGCCAGGTCATGTGGGAATGGCTCAAAGCTGTCCCCCTCAGAAGAGGTTCAGACTTGACATGAGGAAACATTTCTTTACCCAGAGGGTGATCAAACCCTGGAACAGGCTCCCGAGAGACGTGGTCGATGCCCCGAGCCTGTCAGTGTTTAAGAGACATTTGGACAACGCCCTTAATACTATACTTTTTATTTTGATTAGCCCTGAAGTAGTCAGGCAGTTGGACTCTATGATCAACTCAGCAGTTTGATTCAATTTGATTTGATTTGATTTGATTTGGCTTTTGTTGCTTTTCCCTTCTTTCCCTACCCCTACTTACTGAGGAAACCTTTGATGACGTTTCTTCCCAGCCCCACACTAGAAAAAAGGATGGAATGGGCAGTCATGTCCCAGCCTGGGCATTGGCTCTGTCACTTTGTGGGAAGGAGGTGTGTACCTTCTGATGGGGGTGACAGCTGTGGATTATTTCGAGAGCATTTGATCACCTGAACACAGTTGCAAAAATGATGTGGAAACTGTATTTTTGGAAAGTCTTCTGTGTATTATCCAGTTTAGCTGGGCTTCCACAGGATGTCAAACCCCCACATCTCTGACACTCAGATCAAAGATCTGGGCTTTAAGATCAATCCCTCAGTCTGGAGCAAGAGGTTCTTCAGAACTAAATGGTTACAAACTGTTTGATGTGAGCAAGACATGTTCATTTCCCTGTAGATTTTTTTTCTCCTTGTAGTCAGCTGTAGAAATGCCTGAGTTGTTTCCCTTGGAAACACCTGTTAAAACACAAGATCCAGGGAACAGTACTCCATCAGAGCTGAGGTCCATCTGGCCCAAAATTCTGTCTCCAAAGTAGCCAACAATCAATGTATATAGGAGAGCACATAAGCAGGTGCAGGTCTTCTCCCAGGATCCTGGCTGTACTTACAAGCTGCCCTCCCTTCTCTACCTCACACTCCTGCCCAGGGCTCCAGGACCATGTTCCAGCTCAGCCTGAGTGATGATGTAGGTGTCTCTGCCCTGTCTCCTAGATGGGCCTGGGAATTACTTTGCAGAGAGCTGCTCTCCTGGATGGAACACTCAGGCCTAGGTCATAACTTGACATGCACAACTCTGGGCATAACATAACAGAACGGTTCCATTCTATTCTATTCTACTCTGTTCTGTTCTATTCTATTCCCTATGCTCACCATGAGCCAAATAATGATGAGACTGTTATTTGCCTAAAATACCAGAGCTTTTTCATCTTCAAAAACATGTTCAAGGACACAAATCTGAAAGATTACAAGGGAGAGTGGTATTTTATTTTATTTTTATGTCTGAATTTATGTAATTTTTTAAAATTTTATGTTATTTTTCTGGATCTGTTTCATAGCTGATGCTCACAAGCATTAACACAAGGCATGCGTAGCCAGGAGCAGGCTGTTGCATTCTTCACTTTAGATTGAAAAAACATCCCTTGCAGTCTGGCAAAGAAAAGCTAAAGAGGCACAGAGAGCAGCAGCAAGAATAGAGGCCAAGAAGTCCCTGTTTCCTGAATAGTGAGGATGAGAAGAATAAGGATTGGTACTGACCACACACAAAAGAAGAAAATAAAGAGGTGTGTGGTAACATGGGATATCATCCAAAATATCGATGACAAGCACAATTTTTACCTTCCAAAATGTGCTCCACTGTGCTTCTTGGCCAAGGATGAATGAAAGGTGCTCTTGTGCCTGCCCCACACTTGTATTGTCCTTACGGAGAGCTGAAAAGTGTCAGCTCTGGATGGGGCAGCAAGCCTGGAGCCCTTCCAAGCAAGTAAGGAAGCCTTCCAAGGCTATTCACCAGAAGTAAGAACTCCTGGGGAAATGGAGTGAAGTGAAGAGCAGAGCTAGCTCTTGTCCCAAGCTTGCAGCAGGCAGGAGAGTCAGGGAGATCCAGGGCACCAGTGGTGCCTGGGAAGTGCAAGGGCAGCAGGCAGGAACAGAGCTGTAAGGGCCAGAGGAGCCCTGGCAAAGGGCTGTGCTTAGTGCTGCAGAGGCAAAAAAACCTGCTGGAGACACTTGCCAGCCCACCATGAAAAATAGCCTTCCTCCCCTCAGCTGAAGAGCATGAGAGGCCATCTTCAAGGTGCATGAGCAACCTGGAAGAAAGGGACTGGAGAGCCCCGAGCAGTGGTCATGCTTGATGCTGCCAGGAAAGGCACAAACCCCCATGGACCAGTGCCAATCTGCCCTGGGGAAAATTCCTTCCTGATCTCAGCGCTGGCAACTGGCAATTTCCTAAGTGTGTGAGCAGACCTGCCTCTTCACTGCACAGGCTGGTCACCTCTCCCAAGAGATACCAAAGCCTCGTTCTCCCTCAACCTGGAGCCATCACTACACTTTTGTCTCAAAAGCCAAAACGTAACAAGATGTACTGCATTGGCTGGGATGGATAGTGCCAAAAGACCATAATGGAAATAACACAGGCTCTGAAAAACAAAGGGGAGGAGGTGACACTTTTGTGGCAGAAAGACTGGTTATTTTCAGACCTAGAACATTTGGATCCATGCACAAAGCACAGACAGGCAAATTTTCAAACTGTAAAATGGCCCATTGTTGTTGTCACCCTCACATTCTCTCTTCCCACTGAAACTAATCCTCCCAATTGCTGTTTTTATAGGGGATACAAAATGTGCTCCATCCTCAGGTTAAAACTTTCAAAGCTCCTTGGTGACTTAAACCTCTCTAAAAGTTGTCTACCTTCAATCATGTGGAAATGTTCAGAACTTATACGAAAGCCTGGTAAATCTCTTCTCCCTTTAGCATTTAGTATTTTGAGCCTTGAAAGAGGAAGTAATGTACTATTGTAATTTTCTATGTTGGTGCCAAAATTGGTATGTACAGACAATATAAATAAGGGCATTTCTACCACAGACTCTCATCTGATTGTGGTGATGCCAAAGGTGAAAGACAGGGTTTTGGTTCCCTCTGTGTGAACTTTGCAGAGGCATAAAGAGCATGAATGAATGATTTCCTCACCATTCTTGCCAATACACTAAGGGACATTTCCTACTATCCCATTGATGGTGAGGTTTTCCTTTTGTAAAGAAGTACTGAGTTGGTTTGCGTTCTTAACCCTCGTTTTCCTTGCACTTCAGTAGCTCTTTTCCTTCCATGGACTTCATCCTTGCTATCTTTCTTGAAAGTCATCATAGCCCTCTCAGCTTTTGTCTTGCTCCTGCTAATCATCTTATTCCAGAAGCCCTCCACACCCTTATTCAGCTGCCTTGTTTGGCTTCACCTCTGATGGAATTTCTCTTACTCAAACCTGAGGAATGAGAAATGTCCACAGTGGTAAAGGTGAGTTCTCACCAGGGCTTTGCACACTGTGTGCCTTTCCGACAAAAATATCTTACCTGGCACACAAGAAGGCATTATGCACACAAGAAGGTAGTTATGCATAGAAACAATGTGCAGCTTAAGGCTTAAAGAATGTCTAAAATAAAAGAGAAACAAATTAGTAGTAAAAGAATGTGGATACTCTATAGAAATCAGGAAATTTACCTGAGGGCTTGAAGGAATAAATTCAGAAGGTCAAAACTTTGTGACCTTCATGATGGGCCATAGCTGGTCTCATGGATTCAGAGAATCCAGGAGGGTAGATTTAGATTACATTTCAGAAGAACCACTGTGAGGGTGGTGATGGAACTGGCAGAGGTTTTCCAGAGAATCCGTGGATGCCTCATCCATGGAAATGTACAAGGCTGGGTTAGACAGAGCTTTGAACAATCTCCCTTACCATGGGAAGAGGTTTGGAATGAGATGATCTTGAAGGTCCCTTTGGACCCAAGACAGTCTGTGATTCTGATACACACACACACACACATATTTAAATGTATGTTGAGTTTATGCACTTTGGAATTGATTACTAGTAACACTCAAAAAACATAATTCAAGAAAGGAGAGTGGATGTTGAACCACTTATTTACACTAAGTCACAAACTATCTGACAAGCAGGGCAAATGTAGAAGCTGGCCTTGGCTCAGTAGATGATTAGAGACACTTAGTATCAGTAGACATATTCATGTTATCTAGAAAACAACTTATTTTTCTGCGCTCTTTCCTATGTTATCTGACTGCTGTACCAATACTGTTCCACAAGACAGTGAATAGTTGTTCCTGCATGGAAGATTGTGGGCAAACATTATCTGACAGGATTCTTCAGGAATCTTCCTGTTTAGGAAAAGACATTGGAGAGGGAGACAGGCAAGTTATAAGAGTGTTTGCAAAGCTGAAAAGTAAAGCTATTCTCTATTTCTCTTTAAAAGGTCTGGGTTAAGTACAGCTTCTAAGTAATTAAAATTTCTAAGATTTAGTTTCTCAGTCTTGGTACATAGTACTTGCACACTTCTAATTTTTTCCATCAACAAGAGTAGACCTCAGTGAAGAAACAGTCTGGCTGCCTAACTGGATGGAATAACAGTGCTGCATTAGTGCTGAAAGGTGCTAGCAGAGGTGATACTTCTGGGCAGGCTGATTATTTCTGTGCAGCTGATTAGACCATACGAATATGTGCCTGACTGGACACATGTTTGCACTGGACCATTCTCTGAACTGGTTCATGCTAGCAGAGACAAATTTGAAATACAGTTTACAATTACAGACGGCCCACTTGCTTCATGACACAGCTGACAACATAAAAAAGATTTTAGATCCTTAATGACATTTTGCATATAGAACTAATTGTGGTGAGAGCCCACGTAACCTGAAAACTTGGTTTTCTGTTCATAGATTTGGCATTCTTAATTTGGAAGAATTTCTGATACTTCGTCCAATGGTGCAACTCCATCGCAAATAACAAGTGGCCCCTCAAAATTTGTTTATTTTCCCCAGTGGTCTGCTGCAGCCAGGAAACACCTGGCACCATGATAGTTCCTCCACAGAGCACACTTCCCTTCCAGTTCCCCATGCAGTTAAGTGCAAGAACAAGCGCAAGTGCCCCTCTCAGCCAAATCCCCACACTTCATATACTGGATTATCCCTTTGGTCAGTTTGGGTCAGCTGTCCTGGCCATGCTCTCTCCCAGCTCCTTGTGCAGCTCCTCACTGGCAGAGCACAGGAACCTGAAAAGCCCCTGGCTCAGGGTAAGCACTGCTGAGCAATAACTGAGCCATCAGCGTGTTATCAACGTCAGTGTCATACTAAATCCAAAGCTATAGTGCTGTACTGGTTACTAGGAAGAAAATTAACTCAATCCCATCCAAAACCAGGACAAAAAGCAAGGTGTTCTACAAGCCCCAGATGTGGAGAATGCCATGAGGGATGCTTTTACCTTATTAAAGAAATTGAAACCCAATGATAAAATATTGTTGATAAGAAAGCTATACCTTATTAGTCCATCTATTCCAGGAAGTAAACTCTCCTGTTTTAACTATGTCTCATGCTCATCTGGGCTATTGATATTCCTTCTTCTGATTTGGAATAAGGATAAATAGTCCTATAGCCCGGATATCCTCAACATGAACTTCCCTGACACTAATTATCTCAGTGATGGTTGTTCAAGCAACTGTACCAGCCACTTTGGGACTGGCAGTTTTGGTACCTGCTTGAAAACAGGACTTTGATACTTGGATTAACCTCAGAAAAAGATCCAGAGTCTTCTAATTAGATGGGAAACACAGCTCCTTTAAGGGGAAATCCCCAGGCAGCTAGGTAGGATGAGAACTCCAGAGAACTCGGAGGAAGCTGAACAAATGATATGTCTGGAAGACTTTCAAATTAGCTTCAAACACATTCCCGATTTTAAAAACAGGAGCAGAACTAAGCTCCTCACAATCACCCCTAGGTGCTGTGTTTTGAAGTAACAGGGGCTTCCTAATCATCACCATGCTGCTCCTCCTTTTCTGGTACTGAATCCAACTGAATCTATATTAAGCCAAATTTCACAAAAATTACATATTTTTCCCACTTTTCTTGAACACTTTTTTGTCAGCTGTGAATCTGCTACTGTCTGCAACCTTTAAAATTTTCCTGAGATTCCAGAAGCCTTCATCAGGACCTCTCTAGCCAAACCAGTGTGTGGCAAACTGTCAGAGTAAGATAAAAGGAAGATCCTATCTTGATAAGGCAGTCTTAGAATATAATTTAAATCAGTCTCTTCATCTATCTTCTTTTTAAGCAATACTTAGAATTTGAAGAAAAGAAATTTTATGCACCTAAATTATTCAGAATTTCCTTTGAGATATTGACAAAATCAATAAATTATTTTTCCAATCCACATATTTTTAGCCAAGACCAGACACCAAAAAGTTGTCTTCTTGCTGTCCTACCAGCTGACGTGTATACCTCTCCTACCCAACATAAACTTAATCTCTCATAAGATACAAGGTAAACGTTTCTGTCCATGTTAGGAATATGTCCATCTGAAAGGCATCTGAAAGGTTGTAGAATGGAATAATCTCTTAAACTTTTTAGATGTTGTGACTTGGATTTATATGTCAGCTTTGGAAGAGGTAGAAGCACCACAACCATTTTTTCACTTACCCAGCTGAAGCATCTAATTTCCAAGAGCAAGTCTGCCAGTCATCAGTGGTGAGCACTGGCCAAGCTGTCTAGAGAGATTGCAATGACTCCACAGTAACTGACTTTTATTTCTGGGGGTTTGTTTTGTTTTCTTTTCCTCCAAGAAATATGCTAGTAAACCTCTGAATCCACAAAGATAAGGGATTGTTCAGGGTGTTAGGTAGCTAAAGTACTCTAATTTTGAATTTAAGTGTCTGGTCTCTTATGCAAAAGGCAAAGGATCTTCAACCCCACACACATTCAAATGGGCTTATTACGTTTTTCAAAGGGAACTTACAACTTTCTGAGAATGACCATGAACAGCATATTTAAGGAAAGTCTTAATTATTTTGGACTTGAAGCTGTTACCTTTCAAATAAATAGGAAAATACCTTTATATGTGAACAATATAAGTCAAACATTTAAATATTCACTTAATTATTTCAAGTTTGTGTGCAGCACACAGACTGGAAAAACAAGGCTTCAATTTATTTCAAAGAAGTCCAAAAGCATTGGGCAGGGATTAACCAAAGTCAGCCCTTCTCAAAATTAGCTGAAATAGGTTGATTTTACACCTGGTCAACGATGAGGCACATTATTTGTTTGGTTAGGTAATTTAAAAAAAACTCCACTTAAATCTAGTGACAACAAGCCACCAATTATTCTTTTATATTTTAGTCTGCAGATCTGTTAAACATCGATTGTTTTATGTTTCATATTGTCTCCCATCAAATGCCCAGCACAGGACACTGAGCCAAGATGGGGTAATCCAATATTGCCTGTCCCTAAAAACTACAGTCTGAAAACTGTGGTTATATGAATGAACATAGACACAAATTTCATTTATTCTAAGAATTTGATAAACAGCATTTCTGAATGAAGAAGAATACTTGATATGTAGTATGTACCTAACTCAGAAAGAAGCTATATGATCCTGGTTTATTGCTTTCTTGGAATGCCTGCATGATGGGGAACACAGGAGAAAGGATGAGTTAATGAATAGGAATCTGCATGCATAAATACTTATTTATCACACAAATTACATGTGACATCAAACACTATAGGGAATTTATTTGCTGGTAAAACTTAAACAAGGAGAAAATAGAGGTGAGAAAAAAATATAGCTTATTCTTTTGATATCTTCTCCAGTTTAAGAAAGTTAAAAATAATGTACAAATGCTGAAATCCTAGAAGATTTAATTAGCCTTATTAGCCCTACTGTGTGAACCAAATGTGTACTCCTACAGAGTTAGTCATCTACCTTTGGTTTTGGTAGACATACACCTCTGAATTTCCAGAACAACCTAGGGAAAATTGGATCAAACCTGAAGGGATGCTCAGTTTGGCATTAAAAAGACAATGATTGACAACACTCAATACTTTGTTACTACTGTTTCTTAATTCCTCTTCTAAAATAGAGAACATCTGCAAAGACAATAACAGGATTGTATGTGCAAAGTGTAGGCAAAAGCATTTGTGATTATTTCTTTGTAACATTTTCTTGTTTGTGTTATGAGTCTCCAGAAATTATGAAAAGTAGACTGAACTGTATTTTTCAATGCAATTCTTGAAGTATTGCATCTAGTGAGGAATTGATTTTCTGCATTACTGGGCAAATTTTATAATTTTTTCAGAGATATTTAAAATTTAGAAATACCTGAAATTAATTTGAGTAATTTTGAGTATGAACTAGTGTCAGAGATCCTAACTAGTGGATGGACTTGGAAAGGTTTCTCATTCTTTTCTAGTTTCCTTTACTTCTTAGCTTGTCTGAATAATTATTTCCTTTCTACAACATAACCTGGATTTTTATAATCTATCTTCCTTTTAGCCAAATAATCACATCATTTTACAGTAATTTTAAGACTATTTTTTGTAGGTAAAGCCATCTTGATAAACATTGCTCTGTTTCGTAAAGAAAGTGATGTTGCTTCATCCAGAAGCACAAGTATTTGAGATAAACTTTTCCTCTGGGAATCTTTACATTTTGCTCATATAAAAATATGCATATTGAACTAATACAACCTTTTAGATATGGTTACTTTTTGCATAACTTCTACGTGCCTGGCATAATGCTTTGTCTATTCTTTGTGCTTTGCTTCTTGGCTTCCTTTCCTTCTTCTAGAAGATAAGCTCCTCCTTTCACGATAAAAACTTGTTTGAAAAGATATTATAAAAGTAAGAGTCTTTCTAGACTTCAGTGAAATTCGAGACGTTCTCCTGCAGGGAGCAGAGGAGTGGGGTTGCAATGGGAGGCTCAGCATATGGCTCCTTTGGAAACTCTTCCAAAGTCTTGTATTTCTCCAGAATCACAACAACACTACAAGCAATGAAACACCTGTTTCTGGCAAATTAAACATTCAGACTATGGAAAGGGAGACCTTGCAACTTCTGCTTCTTGGGAAGAGAGAGTTACGTAATTAAATAAATCCTTAAACAACTGGAATAGGCCACTGATAATGTGCATCAGGCAGTTTTGAAGATGATCAGTGAGACTGGTATGTACTGCAGCATCTTTTTCAAAAGCAAGAGGAATCTCACTGACATTACATTAACATAAGTTGATACACAGCATTAATATAAGTTGATGTACAGCAAAATTGAAGGGAAAAAGTATTGGCTGCAAATCCCTGTTAAAAGACAGAGCTCCCCTCCATCCTCTTGCACTTCCTCAGAAGAGTCGTCCAGGTCAGTCTTGGTTTGAGATCTTACTCCAGGACCAGGAAGGCAGCTAAACAAGTTAATTCTCCCGACTTTCCTATAGACTTTGAGGAGTCCCTTTTGTCAACCCAGTTGTTGGCTGTACACCTGCAAGTAGGTGCTCTCTGCTCCCACTGCTCTGCTTGGAGACAGCTAATGGGAAGAGCTGATGCTGTGAATTTCACCCACAGGAAGAAGAGGTTAGGGCTAAGGCACTCACAAGTTGCTCTGACCTGCCAAAGCACTCTCTTGCTGTTGTTACTTTCTCCAGACCTGAACTACCCAACAATATAAGGAAAAATATTACTGTTAGATGTAACCTCTTAAGGTAGCTAAACAAATATTTAACTTTCACATGACAGTAAAGTTGCATGTAATTAAAACATAATCACCAAATTTCTAGATGTCCCCTAGCTGGAGAAGTACGTACCTTCAAATAAATTCCCAAAGCACATGACTAATTCATTGGATTTGGTTGATCAAAGCCATTACTTTTATCTAAGAAAAACTGACTTTTTAACTTTTTGCTCTTCTTCACATCGTGTGGCTTTGACTTCTCTTCACTCTGTTGTCCTCAAGCCCACGTATTTCACATATTGTGAAATTGCTCACTTGCAGGAAAAATGAATACCTATATTAGTTCTCCCTCTTAACCTGATCCATTTTTATTCTTCCAAATCCTCCTTTTAAATTGATTTTGCATGTTGCTGTCTTTCTTGGTTTTTATAAAAGAGGAGGAATTTGAAGTCTAGTCACAGGTTTCACTCTGGAAAGTCTTAGGCACCTGCTGGAGGCTGCTAGACCTACTTCCAATGTCTACAGTTCAATGCCAGTCCTGTAATGTGAAAATGTAACCTCCTTTCCAAAGTGAATGAGTGCCAAGTCCACCTGATTTAAACGCGACCTGAGTTTGCTAAGCACATTGCAGCATTTGGCAGCTGGTGATAAACAGGTAACAGATTTACAACTCAAGTTATTATGTGGGTACACTGAATTTACCTCCTTTATAAAGTAGCTCCCATTTTTACCACCTGATAGAAAACACTGGTTGATCTCAAAAGTCATCCGGACACAACCCTGGGCAAGTGGCTTCAGGTGGTCCTGCTTGGGAATGTGGGCTTGGACCAGGTGGCCTGCAGAGGTCCCTTCCCACCTCAGCCATCCTGGGGCTTTGTGAAAATGAGGACCTACCCCACAGTTTTGCTGGAATGTTCAGCCATGAAAGACCCTCACACAGATGTTTTCTCTTAATCTCTTTAACACATCCATTGTTTGAAACACTCTGCAATTACTGGGTTTGCCACAGAAGTCTAATGTTGATTATATGGGAGCCATTGGGCATTTCCATATTGGCAGAGCCATGTTCAATTATTTAGCTTTATGAATTATTAGACAGAAGTTAACATCTATTTTAAATGCTACATTTAAACTAACTGGGACATATCCCTTCTTGCACTGTGTAGTAACAATTTTTTACATTGTGGTCCTGTATCTACTATGGATAATTTATCTTTTATAGATGGCTGTCCCTTTTTTCTGTAAATGTTTTTTACCTACAACATTACTGTGTATACATTGGTGCTGAAAGTACATGGCTAAGGAACTGATACAATTTTTTACTAACAGAAAGAAACCTAGAGCTAATTAAGTTTCAATGTACTTATTGGACTGTTGACTACAAAGGTAAATACATTTTGTGGCCATTACAATACTTTACTGCCAATGTGAATATTTTATTTGTACTACTTTTTGAGAAGATACCATTCAGTCTGCTGCTGTGGCCTTCATAGGTGTTGATGTGAGCTGGCCAACACATTGACCTGCATGTGAGCTTAGTGTAGAACAACAGTGAAATTGTATGGCTGCCCAGGCCCATGGCAAAATCCTGCTTCACTTCCATCAATGTGTGTTTCATTCATATGGTGAACGCCTAGGGAGTCTGTAGTTGAAGTCATTAGTTTCTGACCCTTTCGGGAATGGCCTGAGCAAAGCCACGACAACCTTGTGAGGAAGAAGACTGAAAGCTCTTCCAGGAAGATGGCAGGGGCACAGGGAGCAGGTCCCGGTGTACTGAGGATGGGATTCAGCATGGTCCTACGCGGTCTCCTGCCTGCGCCGGTGGCAAAGGCACACCAGGAGCCTTGGCAGACCAGGAGCCACACCAGGAGCAGAACCCATGCTACTGATGTGGCTGCTTGTCTTGGTCCTTATGGTATGGCTTTTTACCTACCTGCACATGGGATTGGCTCTGTTTCCATCTTATGTCCACCAGAAACCATCTGCC
The DNA here is from genome assembly GCA_013397955.1 of Grantiella picta. Taxonomy (NCBI): domain Eukaryota; kingdom Metazoa; phylum Chordata; class Aves; order Passeriformes; family Meliphagidae; genus Grantiella; species Grantiella picta. The sequence goes on along the minus strand of VZRM01008533.1, from coordinate 781,418 downwards.
ATCACAGAAAGTGTTAGCGGACAGATATGCAGATGTCTGATCGACAGAGCTCAGGGGACAGACTTGCAGCAATATGTCTGCCATCAGACCTCAGAGCCTCGCAGGCCGATGCGTGTGACAGTGCCATGGGTGTGGCGTGGCAGCACCATGCTTCCAGATGGTGTCACCAGAAGGGCCGCTGTGCTCATGGCCTGCCCTCAGCCTCTGCTGGTCCAGGCCCAGGTACCCCAGGCCAGCGCCGCCATGGTGCCAAGGCACGTGAGCCCCACCCACAGGAGCGCAGCCAATGGGGAGCCTTCCTGCAAGGCCTCGCCCTGCCCCATTGGCTAGCGGGGTGGGCGGGGCCCCAAGAATGCAGCAGATGCAAATAAGCTCCGCCCATTAGCCCATGCAGACAAGGCTGGGTGGTCACGTGGAAATCTCGCATGCTAAGCATGGTGTCATCAGACTCCTCCCCCTCCAGGACGACATCGCAGCTCTCGCGAGAGTCCTCAGTGCTGCCCCTTGGAGGTGCGAAGGGGCGCAGGTGAGCCCTGGGCTGGGCCCCGCCCCCAGCTGAGGTTCCGCCCCCAGCTCCGCCCATCCATGCAGAGAGCCAATGGGAGTGTTGGCCGAGTCTCTCTCCATTGGCTGTCCTCCTGGCATGCAAATGAGCCTCGACGTCACTTCCTGTGCTAGGTCGAGCGCCATTTTCTCTTTCTGGCGGTTGATGCGGCGCGGGCGGTGGCGCGGGGGCGGCGCGGGCGGCGGGCGCTGAGGGAGNTGTTCCTTGGGACTACCCAGATGTTTAACCCAGCCTGAGGACAGGGAGCTAAGGAGTTTTCTCTGCATCATTCCCTCTGACCCCCAGGCCTGGGCACAGCCAGTCTTGGGCATGAAGCCTCCAGCCCACACTGTTCCCTGAGATGTGGACGGGACGGGACGGGACGGGACGGGACGGGACGGGACGGGTGAGGCGTTTCGGCGACCCGTCATCGGCCATCGGGTGAGGCGTTTCAGCACGGGGAGCATCCCCCGCTGCCTCGCCGCTGCTGCGGGCTGGGAACCGCTCGTTAGCACCGCGCTTCTTGCGTGTTTGTTACTTAATTCCAGGTCGGACTTCAGCGATGGAGTGTCTAAGGAACCAGCTAAATAGGTTGCCTCCAAGCCTGTGGATGAATAATTTTAACTACTTTTAATGAATTGTTTTAATTTTAAACAGTTTGTGGCAAATGGTAGCATGGGCAGGAACGGCACGCGTGCAGAACCAGCAGTTCATCTCCAATTAATGGAAGCAGTTAATGGGATGCAAAATTACGTTAAATATCCTTGGGGTGCCTCAGCAAGGCATACGCTTTAAAAAAAGTTTATGAATAATGTAAACAAATACAACCCCTGCAGTGCAAACCATGAAAACTATTTGAATGCGCTTGCTTTGTGGTTGAGAGCAGGTAATGGGGAATTCTAGTTGTCCTGGTTTGTAAACGGAATACAAGACACGTGTTCGACTTCTGCTGCAGCGGTTCATAGTCCTATACTGTCAAAGTTATGAACAAGTCACTTACAGCTGATAAAGTTCTGAGGGGTAAATTATCGGGGAGGAATTAGTTGTTGCCTTTAACAGTTTTCTGTCATCAAAAATCTCTTTGTAAAAAACACTTGTAAAGAACTATAACGAAATAATCGAAAATACTCTTGGGATATTGAATTTCTATTCTAGAAATCCTAGTTCTCCTTTTAATAAACTTTCTGAAGAATTTTGATCAAGAAAAGGGGGTTTCTTTAGCACAACATTTAGAGAAATGAAATGTAAGAAATAAAGTATATGATAAGCTGTAATAAGACCTATTATAAGCTATACAGTATATGATAAGCTGTAATAATTCCTATGGTTGGTTTCATGAAAGTTTTGTAAAGTGCAACAGCCCCCAGACATTTCAGCAAATCTTTAGAAACAAGGAAGAGTGCACACAGTTTTGTTATGCCTTACATTTTTCCATTGGGAACTCATCTTTGGGCTGAGTCTTACTACGTGCTGGTAGAGCTGGTTTGTGTTTGAGCACTTCAGTCCTTCTTCTGAAACCTGTTGCCCAGGTTTCGGTTGGTTTTTTCAGTTCTGTCCCCTTGCTGACCTGTTAAGGTTTGGGATTATCTGTGCTGTGGACTGATATGTGCATTTGTAATGTGCAGAGTCTTGGGGTCATACTAAGCTGATGACTACAGCACAAATGCAGTTGTACTTCTTCCTGGAATAGCTGGGCTCGGGGTGTGACTCTTCTGCTTACACACACGGGGTTGACAAATCCTGCGGGATTTGAGTGGGCTCCATGCAGTTGCTTATGTCATCTGGGATGAACTTCTGGCTTAAAGTTCTGGCCATTGCCTGGAAGGAGCTCCTAAGGGAATCCAAGTGTTATGTGAGTTAGCGCTTTTGAAAGGCTCCGTGAGTTTGAGTGGTATTTTCCCTTCATTTCTTCTCAGAACTCTTGGATATCAGGGACTTGGTTGTGTGTTAATGAACCACTGCAATAGTTATTTTAACCACAGTCGCTGAAGTTAGTGACCTACATTTGTTTTGATTTGAATTGTTTGGTAAGATGGAGGTTATTGTGCTGTATCTTCATCTATATCATCATATGGCTTAATGCTCTTCATTGTGTTATCAGCTGTTGAATGATGGTCATCTTTGTGTTGGGCAAGATGACCTTTTTAACAGGTATATGATTTATAGCTGTGAAAAGAGCATAATTATTGTGACACTAAGAGATCTATGATTTGAGATGCCCAGAGGTTTCTGATACAGTTGCACAAAGAAGAGTTTAATTTTTTTCTTACCTGAAAATTTCTATTGAGTTGCACTTAGACAGAAATTTGAATATAAGAAGATGAAGAGGAATTACTTTGTTGACCAGAACTGCTCTTTGTAATTATTAGAATATATTTTAAATTACAACAGGTTAAATAGTGAACAAGAGTAGCATCCATTCTAATCAATCGGCTGTTTCAGCTTAGGAAGCTTTAAGCCTTTCTTCCCTCTCCTTTCATAGTCTGGATAAGCTTTGATTGTGCCGACGTACTCATAAATCCAGTTAGGTCTCTTTCAGGAGGCAGAGATAAGAGCCCAGGAAATGGAACTGACCATGTAATGTGTGGTTGAGCACATACCCAGGTGTGACTTCTTAGAGGACTTGAACGCTTATCAGAAGCAAAACAAAGTTGAGGGCAGTAAAATTGGCCACGACCGAGCCAAACTTGCATTATTCTAGGCAGTTTCTCAGTGCATCTGTCCTATCTGCTCTCTGCCATCCAGTGTTCTTGTTCTTAGGTTCTTAGAAATAATAAATCCCATGCTTTCATGAATGAAGCAGTTTTTACTGTTTTCTCAACTAATACTGAATGATCAACTTCTAATGAGTTTACTAAAATGAAAATTATTTATTGATGCTTGTTGATTCTGATAACTGTTGAAATACAAGTTGGCAAACAAACGTTTGAAAATATTCCAACTCAGGTGTTCCAAACCTATAAACCTTTATAAAGGTTCTATAAAAGGTACAAACCTTTTATAAAGACCAAAGTTTTATAAAAATCTCTCTCAGTTACTAATGACAGTTACTAGATAAAAGTTACAAAAACTAAGAATGATTCCATTTCCAAGGCTGATAATATGAAAGGACAAAGTTCCATAAGCTTTTCATAATTTCCCTACTCTAAACAGTTCTATGAACAGCACACTAGTAAAGGCCAACCATGTAGGAACACATCTGGAGGTCCTGCTTCTGTACAGATTATCTGCTGTCTAAAAGGGTTGCATTAAAGCCGTTTTCTCTGTGGATCTTCTAACATGCCTCATTTCCTGAAAACTCTAGAAATACCTAATTATCTAGTTTACTGGATTTTGTTGGAAGTATTTGCATGCACATTGAAGGCACATAGGTTCCATCTTCCTTATGCCAGTGCCATACCAATTCCATTTTAATTTGCTTGCAAATGCCTGCTTTCTGTAGGAGCACAAATGAAAATGGTGCTGATTTCTTTTAAGGAGAAAAGCTCTCACTGTGAACAGTCTGTCACTGGAGGAGGTTGCCTAGAGAAGCTGACAGGCCAAAACAGAGTGCCCTGGCTGCAGTTTATGGTTGTGCCTGCTGGAATGGGTGTCCTCTTCAGGCCCTTTCCAAGGTGAATGAGTATTGTTGTAAGAAGCAGAACAAAGAGGAACTTGGCATTTTGTGATGACTTCTCACTTTGAAGAGGTGCGATGTCAGTATTCTTACTTTTTTTTTTTTGTTTTTAGTGCAGAGAAATGATAGTAAAAGATAATTACTTGGCAAACTGGTGTCTTTGAGTACTAAGATAGTCTACAGACTTGTTACCTTGTCTTTTAGAGTAGCCTTAAAATACTGCATTACTGCTGGAAGGGAAGAGTTGTATTTGTGATCTTCGAAAAGCCGAGTGTAGTTAAATGTGTCAGTCTGTGATGACAAATATAGAAATGAAAGGAACCTGTACTGTTGAATATTTGAATAGTGTTGAATATTACCGGAAATATCCACTTTGTATATAATGGAGATTTTATCTAAATAAACAGCAAATGCAGGAATAGCTTGAGGGATAAAGTGCCTGAGCAAGGGTAGAATGGCCTCTTAGAACTGAATTTGAGATGTCAGCTGCTAAAATGATTCTTTTATTTTGCTATAAATGTGCCTTGGTCTGTTTATGAAATGGTATTGAGTCTGAAAACTCAATGGATTTATCAGGTGTTTTGGAAACAACAAAAGCTGTGAAGGATAAATTTTTGTCTTTTAAGTAGGCTGCACAGTAAAGTGACCAAGAGTCTTGGGCTAAAGTAACTCTAGTTCAGTTTTACTATAGTGCTTTCATGTTGAATTAGCTGGTTAAGAATAGGATGTGGACCAACAAATGGTAGTTATGCATGGAACCAAAGTGCAAACTAAAGCTTGAAGAATGTCCAAAATATAAGAGAAACAAATTGTTATTGTGAGAATGTGAATAGTAAACTGCATAATAATCAAGGAGTTAAACTGAGGGCTTGAGGGAGTAAGCTTAGACGGTTGAGCTTTTGTGACCTTTTTGATGGGGCATTGCAGGTCTAATGGATACAGAGAATCCAAGAAGGTAGATTTTGATTAGACATCAGAAGAAATTTCTAACTGTGAGGGTAGTGAGGCACTGGCAGAGGTTTTCCAGACAAGTTGTGGATGCCCCATCCCTGGAAGTGTTCAGGGCTGGGTTGGATGGGGCTTTGAGCAATCTGGTCTAGTGGGAGGTGTCCCTGCCCATGGGCTGAGGTTTGGAATGAGATGATCTTTAAGGTCCATTCCAACCCAAACTTTTCTGTCATTTTGTGGTTATAGTGTGAGATGAGCAATTTAAGAGCCTTACTCCCAAGCAGGTTGTTTAAATACCTGCTGAATAACCGTGCACATGATGGCCTTTGGATTGAACACCAACTGCTTGAAAACTGGAAAATAATTTATATTTAAATTATGTTATGTTGATTTTTGGAGTGTTTTTCTTTCTCCTGGATTAATAATTTCCATTTCAGAATGATTACTGGTTAAGAAAACTCCTGAGGTACATGGATATTGCATACTACACCCCTTGTAGACTGTTTATTTGTGAGCCAAACATATCTCAACAAATGCCTGCTTCACCTTCTTAAGTAGCATCAGTGTATGAGTTGAAAGACTGAGATGGGGGAACTGTTTCCAGTGGACCCTAATGTGTTGAATCACAAGTCCTTCTGGTTGATCTGAGGATGGTGATGTCCAGTGAGCTCTGTTGTTACCCACACTGCTGGACCATGGGGTTGATGTGCATATCCTGCTTTCATAGAGGGACTGATCATAAAGCTTTAACTGGAGACTGTGCAAATTCCTGGTGGACTTCACTTTGAAAAGAGGATTTTATGTCAAATTTTGACTCCTTGCATTTTGAGAGAATGCCAGACCAGTTACTCTGATTTATTCCTTTCTATAGGTTCCTGTTCTACACCTACCCCAGTGGTATCAGAATGTCTTCTGGACTTCTTGGTGATAAAAAACATTAGAAAACAAGACTAGCATCTGTCAAATGGGGTTCCCTCTCCATTTCTCTCTACACACCTTTCCTTTCAGGGGAGAAGAAGCGAAGAATAGTATGTGAGTTGTTTGAATTTTATTTATAAACCTCTCAGTTGTATGTTTTGTACATAAATTAATGTTTGGGGGAGTTGCATACAGACTAGAACTTTCTTTTACATGGTTTGTGGGTTTTGTTTTTTTTCATTTTTTTTTGAGGCTTAGCTTGTAGCTGGTGTCTTATGTACAAGGGGATTTTGCAACTATTTCCATGAAAGTCTTGTCATTCAAATTAAAGATTTCGGGTTGGCAGGGTGCTTGCTTTTTTTGGTAAAGTATAGCTTTTCAAGACGTTTGAGACTGTCAAGGCTGAAGTACTGTTTGGGGATTTCCTTCTTTTTTTTTTTCTTTTTTTCCTCCTGTTCAACCTTGTCCTGGACGGATGAATTGTTTAGCAGTAAGGACTAAGATGTTGTAAATGCTTCTGGATCCTCTGTCAGCTATTTAAGCACCAAATACTGGAGAAGCTTCCAGTGACCTCTTTCAGCACAGGCTTCGGGTTAGGTTTTGCATTCTGTATCCATGATAGTTTCTTAAAGCTCAGTCTAGATTGCGTCTTGCTGTAATCTGGGAAGGAGTTGACAAAGGCTGTTGACAGACTTCTAAAGCTGAGCCTATGGGGGTACCTTATGAGTTTACAGAAGTAGAAGCTTCTGCAGGAAATCTAGATTTTACTAGCAATCATATTTTAAGCATGGGCATGCATGACAGCAAACAAAATTATAAAAGAGACTTCTCATCTTTATGCTAACATTCAAGGTGAGAGGTGCTAAATTTCTCCTTCCTAAATGAGATGATAGTAATTTTCTGAATAGAACTTAATAAAATTCTGGCGTTCATGTTCTTTTACAAAAATCACACAAAACCATTATTCCTGCCATGTAGATACAAGGAGATCTGAAAGAAGAATTTGGAGTTTTCTTTAGATAGAAGAAATGTAAAGAATTTTCTTTTCCTCCGAATGATGTTTTGTTTCCTTTAAAATCAGGCAAGTGATCTACTGGGAAATATTAATGAGACCACTTCTTTGGCTTAAGGATTTTGGGTTTTCATATTTAGGAAATTAAATCCTGGCCTGTATCAGCAGTAGTGTGGCCAGCAGTACCAGGGCAGTGATTGTCCCACTGTACTCGGCACTGATGAGGCCACAGTTCGAGTGCTGTGTCCAGTTCTGGGCCTCTCACTACAAGAAAGACATTGCAGTGCTGGAGTGAGTTCAGAGAAGGGCAGTGAGGCTGGTGAAGGGTCTGGAGCACAAGTCCTGTAAGGAACAGCTGAGTGAGTTGGGAGTGTTTAGCCTGGAGAAAAGTAGTCTCTGGGGAGACCTTATCACTCTCTACAACGGCCTGAAAGGAGGGAGTAGCCAGGTGGGGGTCAGTCTCTTCTCCTGAGTTACAGGACAAGAGGAAATGCCCTCAAGTTGCACCAGGGGAAGTTTAGATTGGATATTAGGAAATTCTTCAGAAAAAAGGTTGATAAGCCCTGGAATAGGTTGGCAAGGGAAGTAGTTCAGTCCTCATTCCTGCAGGTATTTAAAAGACACATAGGTGTAGTGATGAGGGACATGGTTAACGGTGGACTGACAAGTATTTTGTCACTTTTTT
>VZRM01008533.1:734222-773655 GCA_013397955.1 Grantiella picta | reverse complement strand
TTTTTTTTTTTTTTTTTTGGTTGTGTTTTCTTCCCCCCCCCAGGAAAAGTGCAAAATGTTTCAAATTCCTGTTCAAAACCTTGATAATATAAGGAAGGCTCGAAAAAAGGTGAAGGACATTCTTGTGGATCTTGGGCTTGACAACTGCAGGGAATTGTTGAAGGTAAAGCATTTGAAAGAATGGAAACCAATATGAAATATAAACTCCTGAAAAATATTTCATTTTCTGGTGTATAGATGATGCTCCACTGCCATAGATCTTTATGGGGGGTGGTCCTTACTTCAGGAATTACTCAGTACTGACTGTTCATATGCCAGGGGAGTAATTTAGTGTGTTAGTATTTAACACTGAAAGAAACTGTATTTCTTAACAACATGTGTCATGGATGGTGCTTCATATTCTCTCTTAGTAGTGTTTCAACAAAAGGAAATAATACGGCTTTAGGAAGAAATTCCACAGACTAATGAATTGTTGTGTGCTGTGCAGCAACTTTTTAAAATTCTTTTAAATAAATCACAAGCAGGTGAGGACATGAGTCTCCTCGAAGACGTCCCATCACAAATCAAGGGCAAGCCTCTGAAGAGACATACAAATCATCAGCATTTCGGAAAATGGATAAGTCTTTAAACTTTGTGTCCAGGGAAAAATACTGAAATTGTCTTACTGAATTTAGGTTGGTTCTGCATCTTAAAAAGTATATGCAGGTGTACTGGGGTTATTAAGATGTACCTACTACTATTGTTGCCGCCTCCAGAAGAAAATTCTGCACGTCAGTCAGGAAGAATGCACACCATCAGACTGGCAAGCCTAATACCAGAAAAGGTGCAACACACAGCTGTGTAACTCCATTTCTTAACAAGTGTATTTCAGTGCGCTGGTGCACAGGCTTTCTTGGTTGTTGAGTATATTCATGGCTTCACATTGACCGTAGTCAAGAGGTTAATTACTTCTGTCTGGCAGTACTGAAGTAGGTTTAACACTCTGTGAGGGTGCTGTTGTGTATTTTGTGGTGTTTTTTTCTGAAACTCTGTGATTGGAAAAAGAATTGTTCAAGACTACATGTATGACTAATTTTGGAACATTCTTTGTTATTGCAGTTGAACCATTTTTGATATATCTAAATGTCGTAATAGCTCAAGGAAAATTATAATGTCTAGTAATTTCTATTTAATTGCTGTTTTTATTGTGTTAATGTTGTTCTATAATGACACTTCTAATTCAGAACCTGAGTCTGTCTTGACCATTTGAAATAGGAATGTTTTGATGATAACAGGTTTTTAGCGTGAAATTACTTGCAGTCTCTGGTTATTGCATGGATGTCAAAAGTAAATAAGTTGTTTTGTATGTGATTGGGTTTCTGGGGCTATGTATCATGTGTATTTATTTGGTTTTGCTTAATTTTTAATAACTGGTGGTGGTGGGAAACCTGGCTAACATTTCCACTGTGGAGAGACCTCTATGAGATTTGGGCCAAAAGTACTGTATTAGTTTCTTTTTTTTTTTTTTTTTTTTCTTCAAATAATTCTCCTTCAACCAAGTTTGTAACTTCAGTTTGTTTTTTCCAGGTAATCTGGGGCTGGTTTTGGTACAACTTTAACAGCAGGAAGAATGGTTTCTATATCTTGATTTGTATTTGGTTCATATGATGATGGTATTTCTTTTTGGTAGCATGGGATGTGTGAGGATTTAATAGAACTTAGAATCATAGAATGGCCTGGGTTTGAAGGGATCTTGAAGACCATCTAGTGAGAAGTACCTTAAGTTTGTTTGTTTTCTCAAATACTAAGATTGATTGCTGGACTCTTTGTGAAGCGGTTAGACAATGTAAGAAATGTATTGAAATATGAGATGATATAAACATGACCTGCATCTGGTTTTAGAATTGGTCTAACACTTGTAATAAGGCATGATAATGGACAGTAGTTTGTGAGGAAGATGAAGGAATTTCATGTATAACCAGTACCTCTCTGTAGCTTAGAGACCAAATGGGTTAATTTTTAGGCTAATTGATCTCTTCTAGGAAGAAAACGTGAGCATTTTGGCCGGAGTAGTAGTTTGATTCTCTAAATAGTATGTTTAAGTACACTGTAATGTCAGAAGTTTTTCTTTAATAAACTGTTTCGGCTTCTCTAACATTGTGATCTTTATTGTGATCTGAAGATGATCAGAGGGCTGAAGCACCTCTGCTCTGAAGACATGCTGAGAGAGCTGGGGTTTTCAGCCTGGAGAAGAGAAGGACTTGGGGAGACTTCATTGCAGCCCTCTGGTACCTAAAGGGGGCTCAAAAAAGAAGGGAGAGGGACTTTTTGTGAGGACAGATAGGGACAGGAGAAGGGCCAGCAATGCTTTAAACTGAAAAGAGGGTAGGTTTAGATTAGAGGTTAGGAAGAAATTCTTTATTCAGAGGGTGCTGAGGCACTGACACAAGTTGCCCAGAGAAGCTGTGGGTGCCCCATCCCTGTCAGTGTTTAAGGCCAGGTTGGATGGGGCCCTGGGCAACCTTGTTTAGTTGGTGGCATGCCTGCCCATGACAGGGGGTCTGCAACTAGGTGATCTGTATGGTCCTGTCCAAGCCAAGCCATTCCATGATTCTGTTCTATGATTCTATGTCTTCATTTAAACTCTGAGCTTTTTGTCTCTTTGTTCTGGAAAACCATGGTAGTTTTAATACAGAGGGGAGAACAGTTCCTGGTTTAAAAATGTTTTTCTCTTCAATTTAAAAATACCCATTATGCATCAAGATTAGTCAGGCCTCTCAGAGGACTTTGTTCCTTTCTTGTTACCTTTCCCTTCTGCTGTTTTCTTCCCCTCCTGGAACTGAGAAATGTGGGAAGGGCATAACAAATTAGTGGGTCTCTCTTTAAAGCAAGTATTCACAACAGCCGTTTGCACCACTGACTAATGGGTATTGATAAGAATGGTTATTTTTATTAGTAGATATTTGTCTGTAGGAAATAGCTGTTTCAGCAAAATTATGTAGACATGTCTTTGGCCTAGTGGGAATCTGGTGTTTAAGTGTAGGAGCTTGTCTCTCAAAACAAAAACAGCGTGTTTCAGGTAAGCTACAAACTTTAAGAAATCTTTTTTTAACAGTATGTAATTCACTCCAGCATGTTCAGCTGAAAAATTTTTAGCAAATCTCAAGTCTCGTCATTTTCTCTCTCAAAAATAGTTCTTGTTACGTGCAAGAGTTCTTTCTAAAATGTTTCTGGGGTTGGTGTTTTTTTTTTTTTTTAAAGGTTTGGCTGAAGGGCAAATACATGACTCATTCAGTGTCTAGGTGTTGATTAGATTGCAAGGGAATTGTTTATTGTTGCCCTGAACTTTTCTGGATTCTCCTTGGGCAAACTTGACAGTTGAAAAAGCTAGAAAGCATATTGCAAAGTCAGCTACATTTTTCTAAATTCTTGAATAATGAAGTGCAAATCAAATTATCACTGGCATGATGATCTGGCTTACTATAATCTGTTGAACACACAGGAGTTCTCATATTTGTATGGTGTGGACAAGAGCCTACTGCAGACAGAGCCTGCGTTAAGTAAGATTATGTATTTGATTGTTGAGACTTTGTTTCTCTTTGTTGCCGAGTATTTCTGTGATGCTGCTAAATTTCATATAACACAAACTTATTAGATTTATGAATTCATTCCATTTGTATGATCATCTGATCTTAAATGTTACTTATTATCTGCTTCTGCTGTTGCAGTGCAATTTGGTGCAGAGACAGAAACATCTTGCCTTCTCTAAGTATCTACAGAGTTTTGAGTGAAGAGGGATTTGTGACAGGGAAGAATGTAAGGGGAGAAGTGATGCAAGTTTTCTTTGGGTAAAGCCTGGGTTTGTAGCCTGTGTTTCATTCAAGGCACTCTGGTGTGCTGTTCAGTCTAGCCTAGGGTCTTCAGAAATGCCCAGTAAATAGGAATCTAGTTTGTGGTTTTTTGTTTTTAGTTTTTTTTTCCCATTATGTTTGTGTTCAAATGTATGTGGGTCTCAGAAAACTGGGGATGAACTTGGTATTTTTAGGATAGTAGCTGACTTTGGCTTGAGGAACATAAACTTCACTGATGGGATTGGTTAGAAGAATGCTGTAAGGAAAGCTGCTTTCCCTGACACAGTTGTCGCAGACATGATAGTAATGTTGCTTTTGCAATGTTACTAGTAATAGTAGTAATGTTACTTTTGAGTGTTCACAGTGAACTTGACTGGAAGCAGTGGAATTAATGTGTAAATATTTTCATTCTCTGTATTATTTTCAGTAACTATGAAATGTTCAGAATTCCTAATCTATTACCAGGCAGTCATATGAACAAATATTTGAAGTAACATTTTTGAGCACTGTTTTGGGACCAGTATCTGAATGCTGTATGGATGTCCAAGTTATCCTCTCTTTGAGTTTTTCTTCTTTTTCCTTATTTCCTATTGAGAATTTATTCATATTCAGAACAGACTACAAAGGTCTTGTTTTCATTTCTTCTTTTTATTTTACTTTTAGAACCTTAAAAGTTTTGATGCAGGTGAAAATTACTTTTGTAACACTTCATGGAGTGATGTCTCTCCTTGGGAGCCTGTGGTCAAAAGGAAGGTATGTATGTTTGTGACATAAATTCTGGGTAAATGTGTTGTGTGGAGTTGCTGAATTTTACAGTTTTCAGAAATTGGAATGGAGCTTTTTTATGGTAAAGAAAATAGCATTAATATTTTTTCTAAGTTTTCTAATAAATTTTCCAAGTGCAATTAGTCAGGGAATAATCTTACATTTCCTCTTTGTTTCTCCCTGTAATGCAGCTGGTTATGCAATTGTCATTTGCTGTCTTTAACTTCGAACATCAGTGTTTAGGATGTCACACTACTGTTCTGCCTTTTTAGCCTAATCTAATGTGTAGTGTTAGCATGGTTTTATGTACAACATGGGTCCTGTTTCACTGGAAGGATGAAAATGTGATTGCATAGATGCAATTATCATTAGTGGCTTGGGATGGGGTGGCAGTGTAAAACTTTCCACTTAGATTTGTATATGTGAAACAGCTTATAGTTCTGTATAGCTAGACTCTACAGGAAAGACAGGGCTGAGATGAACAATTCTATAATCATATGTAGCAGCAAGTTTCTAAAAGGCAATGTAGAGCAGAGGAGTATGTCCAGAAAAAAAGGTAGACTTCTGTCAGTCTTGCTGAATAGTCTTGGGGCCCCTCATTGCCTCCATGTGGAAGACCTGTCAATGGCATCGGAGCAGTGGTGGGTGGGTTGCTCTTTTCATCTTGAATTAAAAGATGATGCTTTAGAATAGTGTGGTGGGGGGTTGTCAGGACTTTTTTTTGCTATCTTTAAAACATCTGCCTTCATCTTTAAAGCAAACTGAGATTTCAAAATGGAGTAATTTCAGCCCCCAGCATACGGGCTGACCAAACAAAGCCACTTAGTCTTCGCCAAGCTCTCATTAAGTAGGATTCTGCCCTTCAGGACCCTTATCTGCTTTGTTTCCTATTTTTCCCTTCCTGAACTTGAGTTCACATTAATACTGGAAGTTTATCTGTTCACATGACTTTGTGGATGAAAGAGACAAATTAGACTTTTTGCTTGTGGAGGGATAGATTGTGTGCAGCCTCTTCAGTGAGGTGTGTGCCACTTCAGATGAGACTTACAGTTACCTTTACTGAAGACTGCCTGTAGTTTAGGTGAATGGGATAAATCCCGTTAATTGTTAATGATGGTTTCTCATGTTCCCACTTCTTTTTAATTAATTCTTTATTCACAAGAAAAACACCTCCCTTTAGCAGGTTTACTGGCCCCAGTCAGCATGTTATTTGAGCTCTGCTCTTGCTGATTCTGTCTCTTTTGCCTTTCCCTCTACCTTCTGACTAAGAAAGAAGTTCACTGTTGGGAGATTGTGTTAGATGAGCATGGGAGGTTCCCCTTCCTCCCCAGACATGAAATAGGGAAGAACAGGATGAAGATGGACCAAGCAAAGCTTGTCTTTCTTCACCAGTCCTTTAGGAAAAATGATTAGCTATTTCAATGAAGATAAAAAAGAACTAAAAATTGTGCATTGGAGAGGGAATCTTCTTTCTTCCCTATTGTCTGGAGGGAAACAAGGCAGAGAGACCTAATCCCTCACCAGAAGGGAGAAATGCGTGTCCTGACTCAGGTAGTCAGCATGACCAGTTAATATTTGTCCAAAAGAGAAGATTGGAATCTGGTCTGATGAAATTCAGTCTAGACCTGGTAATATGTTGCTGTGGAACAGATTTGCCAAACTCTGTCTTTTGGATACTAACCTTGTTCCTATCCATTTTCTTCAAATAATCACAGTTTATTGATATATAACATTCATATATTGTGCTGCCCAGATTTGGGAGAAATAAAAATTGGTCATTCTGGATGCCCCATTCCAAAGTTGTTGCCATAAGGGGAAAACAAGTTGTTTCCTCCTGGAAACACAGTAGGCTGGAGAAGATGTCTATTTAAATGAATTTGGTGTTTTCCACTATTAGTACTATTTTTAGGGAGACATTTACAATTCTGGAAGAACTTTATTTTTTGGAGGCTATGTGTCTTTCTGCGTGTCTCTATGTTGTGTGGAATGTGAGATTACACAACAGAAAGTGTTTCTATGTTTTGTGGTAGGTTCTTTGGAGGAGGACTAATCGAGTTTTCCTCAATGTCTCTAATAAGCCTTCTTTTGGATTCCATTTTTACTGTTGAAGATTGTGTTGGTCAGTCTCCAAGATGCTTTGTTTTTCTTCAGTGGCTTGTAATTTTTGTTTTGTCAAATTTTCTATAAAATTGGGATACCATTGGTAGACTGTGGTAGCACTTTTGAACAGAAAAACCAGAGGCATGTGCAAGAACATGCTAGCAAAATGGTTTGTAAGGTGTCTGTGTGGAAGAGCTCTATTTCATACAGAGAATACCAAAGCAGTAGACTTTCACATGCTTTTGTTCTGCTGAAAGAGAATTGTTTTGAATTTTTTTCTTTGTCACTTGACTCCTTCAGAAGTATTGAGGTGTATTTTTTAATAATGTTCTGTGTGCTTCATGAGTTCAGTAGTGTCGGCGACATTTCTCCAGGCAGTATATTTTAAAAGTAATATTGATGTGTCTGCTAATTTGCTCTGTTGCTGTTTACTAGCAACTGAGATTAGATGCCTGAAGAGTGTAAGTAGAAGATAATTCAGTCATACCTTAGCAGTATATTTCTTCAGCAGCCTTAGCCAGCCAGTGGCATTGTCTGACCCAGTCTTTTGAATTTGGAGCTTAGATTTTGGTTACTATCAGGAGACTCTGCTACTACTAGTAGTAGATGGCTCTCTGGGCTGTCTGTTATGTGTAGATGGCTGACTGTGACCTCTATGGCTATATGACATGATAAAAAAACCCTGCACATATTTTATTACTGTTCTTCATGATATGTCAGTGAGATGTGTGTGGGTGATCTAACAGGGCTGGGTGCTGTAGTGGTGGAACAGCTTGTTCCCTTTGGGTTCTGTTTCATGAGGGGCAGAAATCAGTGAGGTGAAAAACACGTCTGAGGGAACAGACAGATTACACTAGATGCTTGAGAGTACAGATTTGTCACATGGATGTTGCTGTGACTGATTCTGTGGTTTTTGGCAGGAGCCAGGATTAACTTCCTAGGAAGTTGATCAGAAAAAAAGGTTGATGGGCTACCAGTTTTTCAGAAAGAACAAATAATGTTCATATGGATATGAAAAGTAATGCTGTCATGTGACATATAACTGAGGGAGCAAATCACTGCTTAGTGCAAGATAGGTGTATTCTTAAGCAATTAAAATACTTTCCTGAGAAGAATCTGTGTGCTCTATACTGAGAGTTTTTGAGGAAGTTTCCTAAAGAAGTTAGTGTGATTATGCATGAGTTAATACAGAGAGGTCATTGCTGCCTTATTATAAAAGAAGGTTTTACTACTTTCTAGTATTATTTTGGCTCCAGAAGAGTGGTTTTAAAAACATCAGTCATTTATGGCTTTGCTGGGAAGGTACTTCTGGAGAGTTTTCAGTGAAGAGTAGGATATTGAAATACAGAAAAAAATCACTGCCTGTTCTCCTTCTCCAGTAGATAGGAGCTGGCCATGAACTAAAAGCTTTAAAAGTGTCACATTAAAAGGACTGCTATTCCTAACTGCTAAGGCTTAACCTCCTATATACAGTGGGATACAAATTCTTCTTGGCTTGTTCTGTGATTCCTGTCTTCAAAAAAAGGCTTCAGATTTACTTGTGAACTAGAGTAGAAGTAAACTCATTTAAGGCTTATTAATAAATTATAATGAAACAAAAAAGGCAAAATGTTTCTGCCCTTAAGTATGCAATCTTTAAATCCACTTTTCAAAAACAGAAGAAACTGAGAAAATACATGCTTATACGTCCAGTAAAGACATTTTCAGCAGGTGATAGTGCAGATTTAAACAGCTACCAGTGGTGTAGGAGCTGGCAGTTTCTAAGTGGATGTTTTTCTTTTGTTTGCAGAGATATAGAACAAAGCCATACTGCTGTAGCTTATGCAAGTTCTCATCAAAATTGCTTACTTCTTTCAAGAATCACTTGCATCGTTACCATGAAGATGAGATGGACCAAGAGATGGTGGTTCCTTGCCCAAAATGTACATTTTCTTCTCATCCCAAAGTAGTGGGGAAACACATCCGGATGTTTCATTCATCTAGTAAACGAATACAGAACTATACAGTCAGCATTTTGGATGGCATGAAACAATTTAGGACTGACATAATTAACTTCACATGTCTAAAATGTCAATTCACAGATACCTTGTATTACAATATGAAGAAACATGTGCTGATGAACCATTTTAAAAACTTAATAAGCGTGTATTTTGGCGAGAAACGTGATGAAAGTACACAAAGTTCAACTGAGTTCTACTGTAAAAAATGTAATGCTCCTGCAAACAGCCCGGATTCTTTAATGTACCATGTCTTGACAGCTGAAACACACAGAGACCTGGAGAACAAACTTCGATCTTTGATTTCAGAACATATTAAGAAACCTGGACTCGTGAAACAAATGCATATTGCTCCAAAGCCTCTCCAAGGTGTGGCAGTGGCTGCTCCATCTGCAGGGCTTGCTGCTGCCCCTGCAGGTTCTGTGACAGCTCCAGCTTGCATTCAGGTTGCGTTTCCACAGAATAATCAAAACCAGAGCACGGTGCAGACACAGGCAGTTCAGAACACAGTTGGACCAGTGAGCTCCCCAGGTGCTTCTGGCAGCCTCCCACAAACCACCTGTGCTCCCGCCGCTACGCCCTCACATGTCGCTCTTGTGCCCAGCAATCCTCCTGTGGGTCAGAACAACATTGGTGTTCAGCCATCACCTTCCCAGCCCATCATTGTTTCCCACGGGCTCCCTCTTAATCATTCTGTTGGCCCCATAAATAGAACTGTGGCCCCTGCAATTCTTCCTCTGAATCAGCCTGTCAGGCCTGGGCTCTTTCCTGTTAATCAACCCATTGGTACTATAAACGGTCCGGTTCCAGCTGGAACGCTCCCTGTTACTCAGCCTGTCAGCCCTGTTAATCAACCAGTTGCTCCAGGAGTCCTCCCAGTGAATCAACCAGTTGCTCCAGGAATTCTCTCTGTCAACCAGTCACTTGGGAACATGAACAGACCCATTGATCCCAGGGTCCTTCCTGTAGCGCAAACAGTTGGGTCGGGTGTTCTCCAGCTTAACCAGCCTGTTGCTCCTGGTGTGGTTCCTGTCAGACAGCCTGTTGGACCTGGGTTTCTTCAGCTTAATCAGCCTGTTGCCCCAGCAGTTATCCCGGTAAATCAGCCAGTTCAACCTCCAGTTTCTCAAAGCGCAGCTTTTTTGACGACAGGCTCTATACTGAGGCAGTTGATTCCCACAGGCAAGCAGGTTAATGGGATACCTACGTACACGCTGGCTCCTGTCTCAGTTACTCTGCCTGTCCCTCCTGGTGGTGGGGTAGCAACTGTGACACCTCCACAGATGCCCATCCAGCTCATGCAGTCAGGCTCAGTGACTCAGTTATCCCAGTCGCCAGCCAGTGCTCCCTCTCCTCCGGTGGTTCTGACCTCTGAAAATGTATCTTTACAGGCATCCCCACCAGCTCCTGAAACAAGCCAGGCTGTCAGACAGGCCAAGCAGTGGAAGACCTGCCCTGTTTGTAACGAGCTTTTCCCATCAAATGTCTACGAGGTGCACATGGAGGTGGCCCACAAACCACATGAAGTAAAAGTAGAAACTCCAGAACCTCAAAAACTTGCAGCTTGCGCACCCTTTCTGAGGATGACAGAGAAGGCAATCCGGTGTTATGCTTGTAAATGTTTTCTCTGTGAGGAAGAGCTCATGAAGCATATCTTCATGCATGGCTTATCTTGCTTGTTTTGCACAGGTACTTTCTATGACTTAAAAAGCCTCGTGGAGCACAATAAAAATGCACACAATGGGAGAAAGCAGTTGCATGCAAGTTACAGCAACAGAGGAATTCAGCTAGGTAACGATGCTCAGGGTGGCCTTGTGTTTCCACACTTTGATTTCAATACAGTCCTACCATATGAAGACATGGGTGAAAGAGAAGTACATTTGGCAGTGCTTGTCGGAATATATTCAGCGATTCTTGTCCCTGTTTACATCAAAGTGAAACCTCAGACAGAAGAAGCAAACAGGAGATGCACCAGAAAAATGTTCACCTGTCCGTTTTGCTTAGGTACGTTTGCTGGTAGAGAAACATATGAAAAGCATTTGAAAGAGCGGCATCATATAATGCCAACTGTGCATACAATTTTAAAATCTCCTGCTTTCAAGTGCATCCACTGTTGTGGTGTGTACACTGGAAATATGACTCTGACAGCTATTGCTGTACATTTGCTCCGTTGTAGAAGTGCTCCCAAAGATACCAACTCGAGCTTGAAGATGCAGCTTGAGCGCACTGAGAGGAAAGAGCTGCTGTTTGTGAATGGCGAAAAGCATGTTTCTATGGTACTGAAAAGAAAGCAATCAGATTCCTGCTTTGTTGCAGAAGACCAAAGGAATAAAGAACAGCAGCCTCTGAGCTTAAGTACTGGCATGGCTCTGTCTCCAGAGAACGAAGTGAATTCAGGGGTAGTGCCTTTCAAACGACAAAAGATTAGGACTGAAATGAGGAAGCTTCCTTCTAGTGAGGATCTCCGCTTTCTAGCGGTGGATCCTGATCAGTATGATCACAATTCATATGAGGCACAGAAACAGTTTTTGTCAGACTATTTTCACAAGAGGCCATATCCTTCTAAAAAAGAGATGGAATTACTTTCCCTGCTGCTATGTGCATGGAAAATTGATGTTGTGTCATTCTTTGCAAAAATGAGGAATAAATGCTTAAAGGCGATAAAACACCAGGAGCCATCTGTGCTGTTGGGTTTCAGTATGTCTGAACTAAAAAACGTTAAGCACAGTTTGAATTTAAAAGATGGACCATTGGATATGTAACCCAGCTTTTTATAACAGCTAAAAGCAATCCATAATTGCATACTTACAATCTAGCAGTTTATTATATTGTTTAACTTGCAGACTGGCCTATTGAAGGGTGCAGTAGTACAAAAAGTATTGATCACTTGTGACTGTTATTGTGAAAGGCACACGTAGTTGTGTATTTGAAAAGCTAAAACCTTCAGACTTACACATCTGGAATTTGTTTTAGCTTTTTACCTTTTCTGGGGGTAGTGTGTATTTTTTTTGTGGGGGAGGATTTTTTTTTTTGTTTGTTTTGTTTAGTGTTCCATTTCCATTTCTTTTTCTTCCCCTCCAGGCTTCCATTACACTTTTTATACCACCATGTAAAACACTTGTTCTATTAAAATCAAATTTTATTTTATTTTATTTTATTTTTCTGCAATGTCATCTTTTCTAAGTAATGAAATGTGTAATGTTGGTTAAAATAATGAGGTAAACTATGTGAAAAACGTGTATTCGATTCTTTGTATTTTTAAGTCCTGATTTTTTTTGACCTATTTTTGGTTTATCTACTCAAGAAGTGATTGCAGCCTTTAAATCCATTGCCCCTTCAAATTCCCAGTGCACTGGTAGCAGTGAAATACATGGCATTGTTTTTTCCTCAGTCAAAATACCTGTGCCAGTTCAGTCTGGTAACATGTAGCTCCTGCTGAGTAGTAATGTGATGAGGACTGAGGGGCTTGTGGGTGCCTGTTGGGGTGTTAAAATGAACTGACATGAAGTGCTTGTGTTGTTACCTGTTAAATAGATCTTGCTAACCAGAAGTGTTTATCCTTTTTGTTGATGTTGAAGCCTGGTAGTTTAAATACCTATTGTTCAAAGCTTGGCAGCAGCATTTGTTTTATTTTCTTTTTCAAAAAACAAAGCTACTTTGGAGAGTGTCAAATTGGGGAGCACCTCTGTGCACATCAGTTACCTGTAGAAGCCCTATCCAAATATCACCCAAATTTGGTGAAAAATCCAGCATTTTAAATGGTTTTATGAGGTAGTAACTGAGCAGAGCCTACTCCACAGCAATCTAGATCCCTGGCTTGAAGTCACTTGGGTCGGAAGTGGTGCAAACTGAAACTGGATTAATTGGTAACATCAAGACTTTAAACTGTTGAGTACCTGAGCCAATGATAGTCATGTAGTGATTGGTTCTTTTTAGCATATAGAGAGCATCACAGTAGTATAAAGCCCAAACCTTCAATGTGGACTAACATCCCTGTAGCAGATTACAGAAAAGCTGTTGGGAAGGTTCACTTGAGTTGAAGCACAGACTGATGGCCACACTAAGGCCTTGTTGAGTAGTGTCCTTACTGGACATGTTTGTGTTTATCTGGCTTGTCAAAGAGTGCCTCCAATATTACCAGCCAGTTACATAATAAATAACCTGGAAGATGCATTATTTTTATTTCCTCCTATTTGTCCCCCTCTCCCCAGACTCCTTTCTCAGAAGAAAAAGAGTTCACTTGTGCCAGTGTTACAAGGAAAGGGTGATATGCCCAAGCTTTTTTCTGTTTTTTAAGGTAGTAAGCATGCTTTTGCCTTGTGCCGTAGTTTTAAAAGCAGATACAGAATGTTTTTTCCTGCTGTTTCTGAAAGGGTGTAACATTTTTGGCATAATTTGGTGACTTCATGCCTGAGATTCTATAAGCTGTTTGGAGTTCTATTTTGGATAAAATCTTAATATTTTCGTATTGGTTGCTTGAAAGACTTTTAATGTGTATGTAACATATGGTTACTTCAAGGGAATCTGCTATTTGGAAAAACCTAGTAATTTAATAGCAATGTTAAACAAACATAAATACCATTTATGGGATCGGTTGCAGTCCTCACCCCAAAAAATGATTAAGAAACGGTGTGTTCTTATTGGCTAATGATAATTCATTAAAATTTTTGAAAGAAGTTATATTAGGCCATAGCACAGTTCATGAAACCTGTTCAGAGGGCATTGAGTGAAGCAGAGGGATGCTCTCTAGAAGTTCTGAAATGTAGGCGCTCATTCTTGCTCTTACAGCCTTGGCCCTGTCATCTTTGGGTAGTTCTGCTGGTACTGGTGAGACTCCAGCATGGAGGAATTTGGCTGTGTGCATCTGGGGAAGGCTTGCCATGAATGGAGAAAGATTGTGGAGATAACAGTGTGGCTGTGGGGAGCTGGGAAGTAATTTCATGGTTCACCCATGCTCGAGGCACCAAGGGAACAATTCATTCTTACCAGAGGTTTCCTACATAATGTTCAGTGTTGATGTTAAGCATTTTATTTATTGGACTTCAATTTCACTGTTTCAAATAAACCAGATTTTTAACTTTCTCTTTGGTGTATGTGCAAATGATTGCCTGTCCTTCCCCTTTTAATATATTCAGAGAACTTTATGTGAACATTTCTTTTGGTGCAAATTGGCTGTTGAAAGAGACAAAAGTAAAGTAAGAGAAAGTAAGACCTAGACCTTGGATCTAGACGCTTCAGGTAGCTCTTAGTGCATTTTAATTTTTATTTATTATGTCAAATATTGATGGCTACATATTTTCCTAGAGACTGATATTCTTAAATCTTGGTACTAATTTGCTATTGCTAAACGCTTGTGCTCTCATTAAGTGGGTACTGTAGAAATAAAAACCAGATGAATTTTGACATGTGGAAGTGGTGACTGAGAATGCAGTATGTTTGTAGAAAGCCAAGGAGCTCGTAAACAGCCAAGCTAAAAATCAGTGGCTTTAACTAAATGAAGCTTTTTGCTGTACGCTGCTCTTGGGTGAAGTCATTTGGGTAGAAAGTGTTAGTCAGGAAAGACACTGCTGCCCCTGTCTGGGCTCCATGTGGGCAGCATGGTAAATGCCTCTCTGGCACTTCTCTAGGGACAGAGCCTCACACTCCTGGGATATGGGAATGGGAAAACAAAGGATCTGCCCTCTGCAGCAGACTTTGCAAATACAAGTCCTTGAAGGGCATGAAAGGAGCTCTGGTCCCCTGTAAAAGAAGCCCAGTTGCGAAGAATTCTGGTTGACTTGCAGGATGATTGTAGCAAGTACTTGTTTCCTGTAGGACTGAAAAAA
This sequence comes from Grantiella picta, assembly GCA_013397955.1. Lineage (NCBI taxonomy): Eukaryota > Metazoa > Chordata > Aves > Passeriformes > Meliphagidae > Grantiella > Grantiella picta. Next base: position 759,138 of record VZRM01008533.1, on the reverse strand, counting down.
CCCAAATCTGCGTGTGTTCTGCTTCTGGAATACATTGGTCTGGAGAAGTGTCTGTGTTTGAGCAGTAATTCTTAGTTGTGTCACCTTGAGTTTTGTGCTTGTGAAATAGTGAAGGTCATGTTTCTTCTGTGTACGCTCAACTGCTAGGAGTTAAGTGATTATTGTTTGGTAAACTGACATTTTGAAAGGGGCCAATAACCAAAACACCTTTGTGGTGAGTTTTCAGTACCGTGTTCTTGTGTGCAACCTACCTTCACTATCACATCAAACTTTTTTTCCCTTCAGTGTTAAAAGTTCAAGAAAGCTCAGAGACTTAGTCAGGTGGCTGTTGAGTATAATACTTGGGTGTGCAGTTCTCAACAAAATTATCTATAAAACTATAATTCTACTGCAGCTGGCTGTGGCATTTTCAGACATACTTCTCAAACTTAATAGTGAGCACCTTTTTGTAAGAAAATACTTGATGCTAAGTACAGCTACATGGAAAAAAGTTGCAATGTAATAGGGGAAAAAAAACCAAAAGCTAGGCGACTTTTGACTCCTCTGCAATATCTATGTGAAAAGGACAAATCAAGGATATTCATGGATGAAGCAGAACTGTGTGTGCTGCATTTAAGGTCTTAACACCTTGCTTTAGTGCTTAAGTGTCTCATTCAGGCTGTTCAGATCTGACAAGCAGCCTGCAGCTGTGATCATTTCTCTTTTTACTCAGGTACCAGATCCCAAAATGTGTGGCATTGTCCTTTTTGCTCTGCATTTGGCCAGTTTAAGCTACTGAGTGGGAGGGGCTGTCTGTGGTGTGTGTGTGTTTACGGTACTGCCCAGTGTGTGTGAGGGAATTGTTCTGCAGATAATCAGGAACACGTGGGCCGTGTGCCCATCCTCTTTAGTTCCACATAAACTATTGTTCATCAAGGTTTTACCTAGTTGTTGCAGAGCAGTTTGTAGTAAAATGAGGGGAAGTATAAATCTCAAGTGTCTTTGCAGGTACCACTCTTTTTTTATATTGTCTGCTTGTCTATTTAAAGGGAGTGAGAGCAGTTCCTTCCATCATTGAAGACAGACTGGCAGGTGCTGTGTGCATCCAGCTGCATCAAGTAAGGGACAGCTGACTGTGTGTGTCATTGAAAACCATCAGCTATGGACATTCCTGGAGAAAGATCTGATTTTTCAGACACCTTATCTGTTTGGAAGTAAAAAACCACTAAATTTTGAATGAAGTGAGCAGTCTGTAAGGCAGCCTTGCTGTCCATTTGTGGCACAAGGGTGAGACAGAGCCTTGCTGAGGAACACACGCTCACTGGTTCTGACTGGCAGCTGCTGCGTGAATAGCTGAAGAGGGATGCACACATACGGATGGATGGATGGGAAAATGCTAAGACCACCAACTCAAGCACAGTCAAGTACTGTTAATAAATGTAGCAAAAGAAAGAATCCAAAAAAGCACCGTAGATTTTTAGTTGTTCTTTGCAGAAAAACAGTTGAGGGGGTGTGAAGTGCCCCTGACAGTTTCCAGTCTCTGCTGAGATGTGGAAGACAGTCTCCTCTGGACTGGCCTCATTAGCTGTGCTGTCACCCCTTGTGTGACAGCACAACTAACGTCACCTTTTAGAAAAGGTGATGTAGACAAGGTGCTGTTGGATCCTCTGTGAAGAACTAACTTTGGGCACTTCAGCACGTTTTTCATGTGTTGTGAAATCATTTGCAGGTCACGAAGGACAAGTGCCTATAGTAACTTAATTTAATAAGTAATTTTCATATCAAATAGATGCTGTGTCGTCCATCTGCCACAGGACTGATGTCATACACTGTGCTAGAGACAAAGGGCTGAATTGCAATAGTTCAGAACACTCAGTTGCTTGATCTGGTTAGATAATTAGGGTTGCAAGGGCATTACTTAACCCAAACCAGGTAGTCACTTCTGAGGGCACTGTCAGTCTGCTGTACATGGGGACATCCGTGTGCTCAAGTTCCATCTGATTGATGCTGTGGTGGCTGCACAGGATCCTCAGCAGAGCTGAATGCATAAGGTGAGCTTGTCAGCAGCAGTCCTGCAGCGTTGCATTTTAGCAGAGATAGCAGAGTATGAGCAGTACAGCTCAATCTGCTCTGTCTTCTTGTGCATATTTTCTTAGAATTGTAGAATGCTTTGGGCTGGAAGGGATCTTAAAGGCGATCTAATTCCAGTCCTCTGCCATAGACAGGGACACCTTCCACTATATCAGGTTGCTCAAAGCCCTGTCCAACTTGGCCTTTAATGTTTCCAGGGATGGGGCATCCACAGCTTCTCTGGGTAACCTCTTCCAGTGTCTCACTACCCTCTCAGTAAAGAACTTCCTCCTGATAGCTAATCTCTTTCAGTCTGAATTCATCCCCGCTTGTCCTGCCCATTACATGTGTTTTTAAAAGGTGCCTCTGCGTCTGTCCTATAGGTTCCCTTCAGGTACTGGAACGCCACAATTAGGCCATTCAAGCCTTCTCTTCTTCAGACTGAACAATCCCAACTCTCAGGCTTTCCTTGTAGAAGAGGTGCTCCATCCCTCTGACCATCTGAGTGACCCTTTGCATTTTGTAGTAAGAGTTCATTTTAAGGTACCTGTCTGGTCTGGTTAATGCTGTGAGAAGTGCAAGTCTGTTAACCAGACTTGTTAATGGAGGAAAAGGGGCTGGGCAGCGTTGGTGTAGAGAAGAACCAGTATCATATGTGAAGAACCTGAGTGCTGGGACTTCATACAACAGCATCATGATTTCTAAACACGCGTGGATAAAGGTCAGCCAGCGCAGATCCACCTAGCCCACTGCCACTCAAGGCCAGGGGTAGCCTTGGCAGAAGCAGAGGGTGATGTGTGACCACTTGTGAGTTCAGTGTGGGATCATGCAGAGCCAGTGCTGGGGTCAGGGCCGTGGGTTTGAGAAGGAACAAGTGTGATTGGGGCAGGAAGACATTTTTGGGTTCATCTCCAGCTGAGGGGGGGTGCGTGAGGTGGCTGCTCCTGGTACAAAGGGGCTGCCACTCACCACCACAGCCCAGTGCTGGGCAGTCTCTGTAGGAACCTGCCCAGTCCTGCAAAAATGTCTGTCTTGGGAACAGGCTGAAAGCCCAGCTGACAAGTGTGAGGCTCCCACTGGGTCAGAGCATGGAGTGGCGTTTGGAAGCAAGGGGCATCTCCCTGTTAAACACTGCACGAGGGATGGCTGCTGTAGGTGAATTCCCAAAACATCTCTCTGGGAGGGCAGTGGCTGTGCTTCACACTCTCTGCAGTTTGTTTGTAAAGGCCTGGGTTTTGCTGAATGTGGCCTTGACCAGGTCCCTGCAGAAGTGAGGAGTGTGACAAGGGGCTGGGGTCCCTGGATGCAGGGAGGCTGTGGGAGTGGGGATGGGGTAGCCTCTCCAGAGCCCCTCTGAGCATGAGACCAAGCTGGTGCTGCTGCACCAGAGGGCCTGGGGCTGCCTGGCTCAAGGAGCATTGGACAGAGCAAAGGTCCATCTCACAGGTGACATTTCTTCACTGGATTCTTCTGATGCCATTTTTGTTGCTTAACAGGTGAATTAGAAAGCTTGGACTGGAGGCTTTTAAATAAAAATTATTCAACTAAGAAATAAAATGTCAAATATTTATAAAGTATTTTTAAAATAATCTAATACAAATATTCAAAAAATGCGCATACTGTTCTGAATGCTTTCATTTTGGAAAGGAGGAGGGAACCAGAACAATGACAGCAGCAGTAAAAACCTCTTAATAGTGCAAGGCTCTTGGGGAAACAGAGCTTAGCAACATGATATTTTAATAGGGAAAAAAAAATTCCTCAGAGCAGATGCTTCCTAGTGTTTCTGTTGCCCTAAGCCACATGTTCCTCTGGGGCAATGAGGTCAACTGTCATAGAAATACCCGAAAATCTTGGCAAAAATAGTGAAATACCCAAAAATCTGCAGTTTGTATACCCTTTCTGTCTATTTTTGGAGTAGGTGGAAGAGAAGTGATTAAGTGTCTGGCAGGTTTCTGTTACTTTTACAAAGTAAAAGTAACAGAACTTTTACTGTTACTTTTTACAAATTGAACATTGTTAGATCTTCTTGTGGTTTTGCTGGAGTATTTGTATCATGCTGAGAAATACAGATTTCTCTTTGGGAAATCTGTAGCCACAGAACCTTCTAAATACAGTGACATTACTATTAGATGTTTAGCTGCTTGGGCCAGTTCCCTGTTTGTTTAGTTTTAGAGTTTTGGTTAGTGTAATTAGTTTAGTTTTTTGTGATGTTCCCTGTTCCCTCTCTGTGGAAGGAGGTGGTTTCTTAAGGAATTTGGAGGGCAAAAATTTAAACAGGGAGCTTTAGACGAAGGAATTCACAAACCCTATGAGCAGACCCAGCCCAGGGAGGAGGGATGAGTTGTGTTTGGTAATATTATGTTGGTGACAAGTCCTGAGCAGGGTGGTAAACCCTGCAAGAGGGAATGGCTGGCTTTTTCCACACCGCCCCCCCCCGCCCTTTTCTCCATACTGCTAAGTAAAAATAGACTATTTTTTTAAATTCGGCTTTGTATGATAAGTCAGGTGCAAGGGAAAACCAGAGCATTGGGGTCAGATGTCCAGTCAAGGCTCAGCCCAGAGGCACCCCTGCCTCAGTTTACCTCCCCTGATGGTCATTGTTGGGCACAGGATGATTGTGTGGTGAACTGGGGATGGGTCCTGTCCGTGCACCTGGGCTCCTCTCCAGTCTTCCCAGTCCTCCCCTTGTGGAGCCCCCAGTGCAAGATTAAAAATGGTGCTGACATCTACTGGTTGTTGTTCAGATATTAATGCACTCATTTGCTTTTCCCTCCTCTTCTGAATTAAGGCAGTAATGCTGAATTAACTGTTATTCATGATAATTTCAGGTCTGCATGAGAGTTCTTTGAACAACCAGTGTTTTCTTAAAAAAAAATCTTTAAAACACTCACTTCTTTGTTTGCAGGGGCTGAAACCTTGAGAATATGTCTGTGTACATACCTGTGTCTGATTCATCTCTTGAAGTACACAGTTAAATGGACTTTTTAGATTGCTGGTGACAAAAATTATCTGTGGATTTGACTCATTTCCATGCCAGCAATTTAATACATCCATATATGTCCTTGATGTCAGGTATCCTTCTAAAATGGAGAATTACATTCTTGGGGCAGCCCTGAGTGCTTTTTGATGGGCATCTGCAGGAGGAAATAAATGTACTGAATTAATAAATAAAGCAAGAGAGGCTTAAGCCTGTGCAGATTTGATCTTGAGAATGAAGTGGCACAGAAAATAGAGCTGGAGTTGTAGAAAAGCATTAGCTTTAAACAAAAACAACTGAAAAATAAAAATCCCGAGGCGGCTGCATTCCTTCTAAATCAAAAGCAGCTGAAATGTAATTCCCCTTGTGCTGTGATGCCACCTATGGGATTTCTGTGGAGAACACAACCCTGGCCACAGTGTTTCGTTTTTTAATCTTAGGGTTGAAGGTTTATTTTAAAACCACAAGAGCATGATGTCCTCCTGAGTCTATCAAAATAAATGTTTCCCACACTGTACTTAGCTATTTCTGTATTGAATTTCAGGAAAGTTGAATTCCTTCTCAGAAACTTTGATACACTGCTGTCAGCAATTGCAGACCTGAGCCCAACACCTCATATACTTCCTGTCCACAGAGCCATTTCTAAAATTCCTGGTGCATGCTGGATCTGCCTGGTGAAAAAGTCATCAGAGTAATCCAGTCCGTGAAAAATCTTGTGAGTTACTGTAGTCATCACAGCAGTGATTCTTTTGCCTGTGAAATTGATATGTGCTTTGTAGAGCAGAGATTTCTGTGTTAAATATTAGCATTTTGAAGCCATAATCAAATGGAAACTTCGAAAAATAGATCTGAAACTTTAATACAACTACTCCTAAAACTCTAGACAAGTGATCTGAGTGTTAGGCATTCAAAATAGAGACATCTGGGTTATGGCTGTGAGTCTTTTGCTAACCTGTGTATTTTGGGCAAGACCTCTAATATCACAACACAGAAAAGGCCATAATGTATGAGAGAAGATATGTACTCCTCAGGAATAAGTAATAATGTATGGAATGCATTTTCAACTCTTTTCAAGTACAGAACTACTGTCACTGAACTGTGGGTTGAATTCCCCAAGTAAAGCACAGAGCTCTTATTCAAGCCAGGAGGGCTGCTGGATGTTTAGTAACCACTTTTATCCTGGTAGGGAGGGGCTGGACAAATTAACCCTTTTGCTGAGTGAGTGCCTTTCTTTTCAAGGGTGTCAAATATGTGCCTGGTGGATGCAGGACAGTGCTGTGGGATGGCCACAGGTGGGTCGGATGCACAAAGTAAAACATTTCAAAGGTATTTAGTATTTATTATGATTAGATGCAAGAGGAAATTTTTTTCCCCAATGAGAACAAACAGACATTGGAATGGTTTTCCCAGGGAAGGAAGTAGTGGATTCCCCAGCACTTTTAAGGATGCTTTTAAGGTTGAGCTGGACTGGGTTCTGGGCCATCTTCTTTACACTGTGCTTTTTCCAAGTAAGGTTGGACCTGATTATGCCTGAGGTCCCTTCCAGCTTGGTATTCTGTGATACGTGTTGCTGCAATGGAGTTGTTGATCTGGAATTAACTTCTGAAGAGAAAATACATCATGGAATTCAAATTCAAATACTGGACATGACCAAGCTGTAAAAATACAAGGTAAGTGAGGAGACCAGCAAAATGGTTAGCAGGTGTAGTGATACTTTTCAGCTACTCAAAGCTTTATTATGGAATGATGCCATTGTTGATGTGGAAAGAGCCCACTTCAGACCATCTAATCCAATCTCTTGGAACTCCAATCCATAATCCACCTGGAGCCCAGGACTGTGTCCCATTGTGTTGAGCATCTTCAAGGATGGAAGATTACCTTTGGCGGCTCTAGAAAACCTGTGCCAAACATTGTTTTGACCAATCTCACAGTTAAAGTGATTTTCAGGTGGAGTTTGAGGTTTCTTATTTGTGCCCACCGCCTCTTGTCCTGTGAGCAGGCTCTGCCCTTCCTAACACTTCCAGATTTTGAATGTGTCCTTGGAAAGCTGCCAGTAACAAAGTCTAGTGCAGTAGGCAGTAAAAATGTATTGAAGATCAGTGGCAGCTGCACATCCATTTACTAAGAATAAATGTTCCTGCGATGTTGTGCTATGAAATGTCTCCTCTGCTGTTAAAAATCAGAGCATCACAGGATGGCACAGTTGTTACATCCACGCTGCCAATGCCTTTATCTGGATGAATTAACCTGGATCAGTTCACGGCTGGTGTACAGCACCGCTGTAAAAACGGAATTCAGGTGAACTATTCGGTTTGGGAAATTTGGCATTGAGAACAAGGACTGAACAATTGTTTCATTGCCAGAGTTTGGTCCAGTGATGTTAACTCAGTCTGCTTATAATTGTGTGTATTTGCTATTTATTTACTGTTGAGTGCGAGTGTGAGTGTGCTGCTTCTGACAACATAACAGAAAATTAACACAAGGTGTGATGGATCACAAGTGACACCATCAGAGCAAGAAGTGCGACAGTAATGGTTAACATTCTGTGTTTCTGTATTGCACATACCCTCGATGCAGCAACAATGATGTGAAAAGTTCAAAGAGCATTTCCGAGGCTCTGGCCCTTGCTCACACCCATGTTTGCCTCTGAAGTTGTTTAAACACTTGCCAAGGGAAACTTCTCCACATGAACATAACAGATGCTTGTTACTGGATTGTAATCAAGCCTTTGCATATTTTTGAGTGTGCTTAAACCTGACTGAAAATCCTTCTCAGAATAATGAAAAGCATCTCAGTTCCTCCATGTATCGCTGTTGTTACAATCTGGACTGTGTTAGTTGCTTTGCCGTCATGACTGACTTGGGAGAAGGGTAACTCAGCTCTCCACCACAGGCCACAACTTTGCCTGCTCTGTTCCCAAAGCTGCAATCTTCTGCTGTGGTCACTCACCAGCACTACCTTGCTCTGCCATCTCCCAGAGCAGGGCTGGGGTCTGTGCTTGAGGTTGTTTGGGATAGCACATCCTTATTACATCACTCATGGATGGAAATAATTTCCATCTCTCTTTTCTGCTAGTCCATGTGATAAACATTCTGTTATATGGTTTAATTCCTCTGACTCTTTCTGCCTGTACAGTTTCTCCTGTTGAAACCTTCTAAAGCCAGAAAGGAAAATACGGTAGATTTATTTTTTCTGCTTTGGAAATGTGTATTTGCATTTCTCATATCTTCTTTGACTCATCTGGGCCTTGAGTGAGGTCTTTAAGCTGTGGTGCAGGGACACAGTAAGTCTTGCATCACAGTATAAGCAGCACTTAAGAAAGTACTGCAGCCGTGAGATGCTGATCCAGAGTTTACATTGCCACTTCAAGCCTGTTAAAGAAGCAAAATGCACAACCTGACAGATTCAACACAAGCACAGAGAATGTGTGTATGACAGCATTTGTTTTCCAGCATGAGAGCCAGATGGGCTGCTCGTTGTATCTCGTTTTCTGGCCAAGACATGTCCCTGCTTCTGATCTGGAGGAAGCTGGTGGTGCCCACAGCCAGTGCTAATGACAGTACAGCTACAGCCTTGCTGGCAGCAGCTCAGTTGCTGCACAGAATTAATGGCTGCAAATATTCAAACTGATTCTGTTATGCCCGAGGCTCTGAATGTGATGCAGTGGTCAGGGGTTGAGGGCTGCTGCTGACTCATGCCAGAAATTCCACTGGTACTTGGAAGCTACTCTTACTGCCCTGAGCAGGAAGGACGAGAGTGTTGCTACCTCAGAGGAAAACGAACTGCTGCACATGAGTGCACTTGAGAATGAAACCCTCCAGAGTTATCTTTAACCTTTTTGCATACTTACAGCCAGAAAATACCATGTATAAATTATATAAGTAGGTGTGGTCCTGCATCTTTGCCATTTGTACTTGAAATTCAAACTTAAAAAATTATTAACCCTTCGTACTTGGATTCTTTAGTAAAATAAATTGCTAAATTCTCTACAATGGCCAAATGCGCTCATCCTGAGGAGGCTGATGTGGAACCTGATAGGGCACTGTGATATAAATATATTTATATGCATATATATGTGTGTATCTGTATGTATATGTGTGTATGCATGCATGCATATTATCTTTAGTTATATTTACTGAATGTTACTCCTCCTGCTGCAGCTCAAAACTTGGCTAAAAAGTAAATTTATACGCCAAAGAGTAGTAACAACTCATCCACTTGTTCCCCTGTTAGCAAACAGTGTGGAATTGCAGAACACCAAGCTGAAGAGCAGGCTTTAATTTGAAACCTGCCACGTTAGCACTGGTGAGAGCTCCTGTTCTGCTGTATGTCATAACCCTCTGATTGAGTCATTTAACCCCCTAGGACTATTCAGCAGTGCTGTAGAAGGAGAATCAGAACTGGATAAAACAGATTGAAAACCCTGTGTATATTGCAAGATGTCATGCTGAGATCTGAGCATAAAGAAGCAAATTGAGAAACCTTGCCAAGTAAAAGAAAAAGCATTTGCAAAAACACAGGGGTGGCTTTTTACAGCCTGGATCTATGGGATTATTAAGGACTGTCAGAGTTACAGAACCATCAACATCCTTTGTTTTAGATTACTCTCCTTACTGGACCTGGTCAAAAGAAGCAGAATTCAGCTTTGAGGAAGACAAATCAGAGAATACTTTGTGGGGAAGAATGGATTCATTTTGTTTTAAGAAAGGACTAAGATCTAATTAACAGGTATCTGTTAATACAGCAAGTCTGAAAGCCATTTATAGGTTCATAGATGTGTTTTATATATGTACACATACATACATATATATGCACACACACTTCTAATCAGGATTGTTCTCATATATATGATAATCTAATGGAAAATTTAAGGTTAATAACCTTTCTTTATGTAAGTGATGGTGGGGCTACTGCACTATTTCATGAGTTACTGCATCTTCAGGGAAGATTGTCCTTTATTTATTGTTCTCCTTTATGTCCTAGGAACTGAAAGACAAAAAAAGCCTTTTACAAGAGCTTTTGCTTAGCCATTTCACTGTTGCCTGAGAAGATAATCTGGTCCAACCTTTTGGTGCTTCATTTAGCTCCATGTCCAGTCATATCTTGAAAAGCTCCATTTGGGGATACTCCACCATGTCCCTGGGGAGTTTATTCCAAAGATTTGTTGTTATCATTGTAAAAAATGTCTTTCTTATATTGAGATGAACTGCTCTCCCTTTTTTCCATTAAGCAGTGCATGTACAAATTCTATTAAAATTAAGAAAGGTTTGGGGCAATTGATGTTTCCCCAATTTTCAAAGTAAGCACCTTTGCTTTCAATGTTGGTCATACACAATTGGCCTTCCATAATGCAAATGTTGGTATTGAATTTCTATAGAATTATAGCTTCAAATATAACTGAAACCTTCAGCTTCATGGTATTAATTAGCAAAAGCTGGTGCATTTAATGCTAGAAGTGTATCCTTTTGACTGTAGTTATGATAACTTGAGACAAACAGATCTGCTAGGGCTTGGAAACATTTTTCTCAGAGAGTTTTTGTTTGTTTATGGGCTAAGACTCTCTTTGGCTCATGCAACAGGCTCTGTAAAAGTTTGCAGCCCAGAGAGGGCTGGGAGAGAGCACAAAACAAGCAGTGCCCAAGCACTTGCATAGGAGGCAGAATGCTTTAGCAGTGGTAAGTGCAGCCACTCTTAGAAGGTGACAGAGTTATCTGCAGTTGTCACCTTCATTACTGCTCCACATGGAGCAGCTGGAGCCACCATCTCACTGTATAAAAGCACCAGCTCAAAGAATTTGCAGGAAGTTGCAATCAGGTCTTGCACAACCCTGGCAGAGAAATCCTTTTTCCTTCAATGTTACTTTTTGCTTTTTGGGATTCACTTGACTATAGGGTCACCTTACAGTCCAGACGTCAGATATGAAACACTTAGACCACAGTCTTGCAGAGCATTCAAGTATTTGTATTTGCTCATGTAAATGCTCCTAGGGCTTCCTAGGAATAGAGGCGGTGGGGAAAAGTTTTGAAACAGTCTTTGTTACGTGTAAAAGGAAGAGCTGAAAAAGTGTAATGAACTCAGTAAATATGTATAAATAATGTTTAACCTTTGAATCAAGAGATACACCTGCAAATCTCCAAGTGATGGCACTGGATAAAGCAGCATAAAAGCAGAGCATGGGAGAGGAGCGGGGCTGTGAAGGGACACTGAAGTTCCAGGTGTGATTTCATGCCTGCTACAGAACTGACTGTTCCTCACCCCTGAAATTCAGAGATGCCATCTCCTGCTGGACTCAAAACTCCACCAGAAATCTCTTGCTTTTACTTGCTCCGGCTTTTGTCCCTGTGGCTGCTCCTCCCCCAGCGGGGTACAAAGTGGCACCACTGGCATCTCTGCTTCTGTGCCACCCTGCTGGGAAGAGCCAAACTAAGCAAACTGAGAGAGGACTGAGGCATCTCTCTGGAGCCAGTTAGTGTCATTAACTCCAGTTTTCAGCAGAGAAGCAAATAATGTTTTGTAAAGGTTTCATCTGGGTCCTGTTATAAAAGCAACAAACAGGCTTTGAAGTGCCCTTGTGCCGCCTCCATTCCTTCTAAGTGAACCCAGATTTCCACACAGATGGTGACAGAAGATCATTAGCACTTTTATGGAAAAATCCTCTGAAACCTGTATCAAATTTGTCCCCCTTAGGTTCAAATTTCCTAAGCTGTAATTAAGACTGGGCTTGTTTTTTCCCATTTTTTTAACCCAGTTCAACTGAATTCAAAACCTGCAAATAAAGAGTTTCTTCCTTCCTTTGATGTAGTCCAAGGTCTTGAGAAAACCTAGAAAATACTTCAATGCTTTTGTTCATCCACAAAAAAGAATGTAAACCCTGTACACTCTGAATGCTGGACTTCTTTTTCAGAATTTAGGATTCTGTGAAATCGCATTGGTTTTGTACATATTTAATATAACCTCTCAAAAGCTTCACTCTTTTCTAGCAAGTAATTCACATATAAATTACAGAAACTCTGGGCTGAAATTCTGCTTCTCCCAGATTCATCATACAAATTAAAGCAACCTTTTTGTTATAATTTCTCATCAAAGATGATTTTCACATACATGTAAAAGTAAATTCACTATATATTCTATTCCACAGAAGGTATGTTTTTAAAGCTCTTTACTAAGTTTTCCAGTGTGGTGAATATATATACATATATATATAGATAGATAAATAGATATACATGTGTGTGCATGTGTTTGCATTTTCTGAAGACGTTTATAATTCCTTTCTTTTTAGTAGGCATCAGATTTGCTTCAGCTAAATGCTAAGCAAGCTGACAGGTTACACATTAAAGAAATATTTGCTAATGGTTTGGAAAAATAAACAATCTGAATTGTTTGAAGTTTTTGGGGATATCATCTGAGCCATTTTAGTTCAAAAAGCTTTTCAAAAATGCATTCATTTTATTCCTGTGTCCAAGTGTAAAGAATCCACACAACAAATTTCAGAAACGGATGGATTATCAACATACTTAACAAGGTTTTGTTTCAAGACTTGAATGATCTTGGATGATTATGTGCATGAATCTTCCTCAAGGTTTTTGGCAAGAACACTCTCACCCTTGAGACCCCCTTGACATCTATTTGGGAACATATCTGTGAGTCACACAATAAGTGCAGTTAGTTTTAAGTGCTTATTTTGAGACAGAAAGGAAAATATATGCTTTATTGCTAAATTCCATAAAATTACATGAATTTACTCAATAACACATGACACAAGTGTTTATTAAAATAAAAAGCTTTAATGCTTTTGCCTTTAAAAGATTTAGCAGAAAATAGTTGCTACAAACATGCTACAACATACATGTTCAAAAAGTTTTCAGTGCTTTCTTTCAAAGTTCAGCATTTTGGCAAAAATAAGTTTTTCTGTATATACTTCAAAACTTGGCTATCATAATACTGATATAAAATACTTCATGTAGAGTAAGGTCAGGTGCATAAAATACAATAAGCAATAAAACATACTGTTTGTATAAACATTTAAAGTATAAATTTCATAAGATAACATGCAAATACTGCAATATTTAAAATGGCACTTAAATATAGATACTGAGATTCTTTATAATTTTGCATCCAATATGAGATTCTGAAATGTACAAAACTATAAAAAAAGAACACATCTCTTCACTGAAGTCAGGTACTAGCATAGAGCTTGATTGTCATTTTACAAGCAGTGAGCCCAATGTCCTGCAAGTCTTCACTAGTCCAACGAAAGACATCTACTGAAATAGGTCCAGGGCCAGTTAGTTTTCTTCATAATAAAATATGAAATCATATTTACATGAGAATAAACTCTTAAATTTTTGGTAAGGTAATTAAGTAGCAGCAATCTGTTTCTTCCAAAAATGATGTTTAAAATAGATGCATGCTTTCATTGTCACTGATATGCATCTGAATAATAAAAAATTAGCATTCTTCAGTAAACTCAAAACACTGTTTAGTTCATTGCTGAAAAAACCCTATAAGATCCCTTCCCCTCAAAACCTCAAAATTCATAATGTCAGAACCTTCCAGAGCATATTAATGTGTCCAACATCGATGGAAAACAATCTAATTGTGCTGAAACAGTCATCTGAGTAGTTATGAGTAAGAGAATCGTCTTTTCACATTATTCAAATACTTCTAGTTCTTCATTGAAAAATGTAAGTTCATCAAATCTTGCACATTTTTTGTTTTCTGGTTCAGTGACCAACAAGTCCAAATGTCCTTCACAATATAAATGCCACAATGCTCATGCATTTTTCCCAAGCAGTTATATGTAACATATCAATGCTGATGGCAAGGTGAATAGAAGGCTTATGAGCAGGGAGTGCAGAGCAGGCAGCACGTGAGCAGAAGCAGAAGAAATGCTAAATGAAACTTGTACTTGAGATGCAATTAGAGCCGACAGTGGCACGTGTGACGCTAATGTTGGGCTGTCTGAATTGATCAGGGACTCAATCTTTTCTGCTTCTTTATTGCAGGCTTCAATCTATGGGGGGAAAACATTATTATTTCTCTTCTTACCATGTAAAATGCCAATGCAAAAATATTCCCACCAGCAAGTAAGATTTACATAGTTTTGGGGAGCACTTAGAAAACAGATCAGAGGTCTTATCATAGACTTTGGTACTATGAAAACTCTTGTGGAAGCCCTGGGTAGTAGAAAAGGAAAAGGAAGGAAGCTATATACAAGTTATTGTGGGGTGATGTGTTTTGAATGTTGACGCCAAAAAGCCTATAGTGAATTATCACTAAAGTAAGTGCCTCTGAAACTGAGGACTTCCTTCCTGACTGACCAACTTATTGCCTTGAAGTTTGCAACAGTGGGAAAATCAAGATTTTCTCCTTACCGGGCTTTTTCATCCAAATCAGAGAGAACTGATTTCGTTTACAGGAAAGGAAGAAAAGAATGGAAGTAATAGAACCTGAGAAACCCCAGGTTTCCATTCCCCCACTGACATGATGATGGTAATAATGAATTTCTGTTAAAAAATTCATTTTTTCCACTTTACTTTCTACTGCACCCCAGAAAGGAATTTAGTAATAAGTCTCTTTAAAAGCATTGGAAGCTTCCTCTGGTGAAGTTTAAACTTGACAAGCTTAATATCTAGAGGTCCAAAGCTTTGAAAGTTGAGGAGGGTCTAGCTCAGCAATGGGTGCCAGCAGTGAGGTGAGCAGAAGTGGCCTCTCTGATTTCAGAGTCCTCCTCCCCCCAGGTATCTGACAGCACCTGCTGCAGGTAGACTGAGTGCTGATCAGGCAAGATTTTCCTCCCTAAGTCCTGGTAACATTTTGGGCTTTTTCTGCTAGAGAAGGAGACAGAAGTTGGAGCTGACTTGGACATAACAGGGCATGGGCAATCAAAATACACACAATGTATCTGCCTGAGAAACAAACACCATGGTACACATACAAAAGTGAAGCAAATCCATGCTAGGCAAACAGAATAATAACATCATCTGTCATCTACCTGCAATGGTTTGGGGTTCTGATCCACAGGAATGATGAGAATCACAATTTCGGATTCTATGCTTAAATATCCAAACACATCACACTGTGGCACTGACACATGCAGGCGGATCTTTTCAAGTATGTCAAGTACTGTTATCGGCTTTTTATTTGTTACCTGGAAGAAAACAAAGAACTCTGTGGAGGATGTGATATTATGGAAAATTCTCCTCCTCAGTTTTAATAACATCATGTCATGTCAGAAAATTTGTTTCAGCCATTAAAGTACTCAGTTCTAAACTCTACACTAAATGCTAGCAAAAGACCTAAAGGACTCAGTGCTTTTAAAACATCATTCTAAAAAATTATTCACTGATTCTAAAAAAAACCTGAAAACCAACCCCTCCAAAAGCATAAAAAACAAACAAAAAAAAAGGTGAAAGAAAGAAGGAAAGGGAAAAACATATACTTCTTCAATTAACCATGGTTTTGATATGTGTTTTTCTCCACCTTCATGGTTAATGTATCTATCTATCACATACCTCAAAATGTGGTTTGTGCTCCCATGTTGGGAAACAAGAGGCAGAGCAGCCTAGATTTATAGAACTCTCTAGTATTTGAACTCTCTAGTATTCACATGAACTAGCTGTCTGGACTAAAGGGGCAGACATTACAATCCAGGTACTAGGGTGCTTAGTAGGTGAGAGGAGAGTAGTTATCACCAACTGCTTGAGTAAGACCAATACATTTCTTTAACTAGAAAGCCTTCTTCTAACAGAAACTAACAGTTTTTCAGAGTCACATGTTGTAATGTATGAACTGAGTAGCTGCAGTAGCCACTGTGTCCCTGGTACCATTAGAGATGACAACTGGAAGACATTCCAGGATGCAGTCAGGACCTAACAGACACTGTAGCTCAGTAAAATTGGTCAACATACACACACACACACACACACACACACACAGAGCACCTAGAGACACAATCTATGAGAGGAAGTCAGTAGAACCACAGATGCTGTTCCCATATAATTTCTCTGCCCTATTACAAGTCATAAACTGCAAACCTGAGTCTGCTTGTTTGTGCCTACTCCAATTCTGTTTTGTTTGCATTGTAACTCAATTTATGTCTCAGATAAAGAAATAAAGGAAAGTATAAACAGCATAAAGAAAAAAAAAACCAACAATCACAAATAACTCCTAAAAAATAATGGCTTTTATAACATGTTAACCTTTCAGGAGAAAGTGCACAGTAACTTGACTTTTCATATACCATTTAACATTAGGTATGATTAAACTGTTTACCCTTGCAAAATTATCCAGCTTGTCTTTGTCATATAAGATTCTCAGCATTCCAGCACATAGTGGACAGCAGGCTCCTATGTGAATAAAAAAAATTTCAGTAACAAAAACAAGTAGTCTTTTCACTTTTAAGTAAGCAGAAGTCAAAATCTGAGTATTAATTGAGAATGAAAATAGCAAACCTACCAAAGCAAAGTAAATGTTTCAACTTGACAGTAGAATTGCACATTTCTAATAGTTTTTTCACTATTGAAAACATTTATAATGGAAAATCAGTCACCTTTCAACACACATTTAGTACTATGAACATGAAGCAACAAGATGAATTTTCATTAGTTTTAAGATCCTTCATTATTGTAAGCTAAAAACTGGAGGTACTGTGTGTACCACAAGCCAAGGCTTTGTATGGATGCATTCGTATCAATTACAGAAGTGATGAATTTCAATATCTGATATAGCTAGTACATGACAGAAGTAATTGTGCACATTGCAAGCATTAATTTCTGCAGTTACACCATGTTGGAGCTTAGCATCTTTAGATAGCAAGGGGAAAAAAGGCTTGTTTGACAGATATCATATTTCTCCTACTGTTTTTCCTCCCCATCTCAGAAACCAAAGGGATAATAATACCTGTATATTAAATTCACTCTCCAACTTATATGTAAGTCACACTCACAGAGTGACTTTTACAGTACTAAATGTTATTACAAAGCACAAAGACCCTTTTTTAAAGGGGGTGAGAAATAACCAAAATGAATAAAACTTCTTTAAGAACAGAGCTTTCCTTGCTCTGTGTATTACCTGCGATGAGTTATTGTTTCATAAAGGAAACACTTGTGAAAACAATAAAAAACTGGTTCAAACCAGCACACTGCAGAACTATTCCTGCTGTCTTTCACGGTACTGTGAATACATGCGGTATTTTACTCTGTCTTCTAATTAAATACTATCTTTGCCTTTCTGAGAACCCTACATTGATGACAGCTTTGTGTTCCACTGTGGTATTTATGTTGCCACTTCCGAAAAATTACTCACTGGATTCCTAGAGACATCAGACATCCTAGCCTGGACACCACAGACCTCATTCGTTTCTCCCAAACCCATCCCAACCGCCAGTCTCTAAAAACTGAAGGAGCGTGACTCCTAAAGCCAAGGCCTTTCAAGTTCAGGTTTACTCATCTGAGTCTTGATACTGGCTTGTTCTAGTGCTAAGTAGAGTCACTACTTCATGCTTTCTCTCAGATGTCTCAAAGACATTCTGGGATATAACATTTTGAAGCCTAGGTTTTGTTCCAAGTATCATCCTGTTTTCACCCAGAGCCTGGAGACTCTCCCCTGTCTGCAGTGAACTTGCCCACCTGGTGCAATGACAGGTTTGCAGCCTGTGGCAGAGAGCTGGGGACACTTGACGAAGGCACACTCGGAGTGGAAGCCGTAGTCGGACAGCACGCCCACGGCCTGGCAGTGCCCCTGGTAGTCCACAGCCATGCGGTCGGAGTAGGCAGCGCAGACACTGCCGTAGGTCTCCCCGTTGTGCCCGCACACCGGCTCTGCTGACCTGCAGAACGGCTGAAACACAACAGTGGTGCTTGGAACATCCATTTAGCCACGCTGCAGAAACTTCAGAGTAGTTTCAACATGAGGAAAACCAAAGTTAGCTGGAATTAACTGCTAATATTGTCAAATGATTGAAAAAGTAGGAAATCCAGAGGAAATGACCTGCCGGTTTATGAATGGGTCATAAATGAAAAGGGTAAGTACTTCAAGAAGGTGACAGAGTCTGAGAAATGTACAATAAAACATGTTTCAGAAAACAACTTTTGTTCTGTGCTAATGCTTAAATAAAATGACCATATTTAAATTAACTCATTAAATCAATTTAAGTTATAATTTCACTAAATATTAAAATATTCTATTAGTAAAATTAACTTGTTAACAACTCATTAGTAATTTATTAATTCATCTTAGTGTGGTTTTGTGTGCTTAAAATATAGTGTGCATGCACATGTATTTCTAATATGTTGTATGTTTTTATATATCACTTATTTACCCATATTACTTATATTTGTGTGTGTGTTATTGTAAGATGACAGAAGTAGCTTGTCTATCACCACCATAGAGAGCTGTGGGATAGAAAAACGAAACCTAATCCTAAGAATTCTCAAGGATTAATATGAAGACTAATCCAATCCAGACTAACTAAAAAAGTATTACAGGCTGCCTAGTCTGTAAATAGATCCTGAGCAATGAACTTGGTAAACTTGGGGCACAATCACACAAAAAGCTAAAGAATTTCTATGACTGGGCACTATTTTATATTTAAACAAGTTAAAATTGGTAAGAATTAGCATGTAAGGAACCAAGGAACTGCACTAATTACTGCAAACATACCTTAGTGCAATCTTTAATAGCATATATAGGAAGATATAAATATCAAAAGTATTACCCCCAAGAAAGCGTAAGTAGAGCTTTTGATTAGTTTTGAGACAACTGTTAACTAAAGCAGAGAACCGCTTGGCAAAGTTCTGAAGATTGTGAGAGTATTTTTTACACTAGTTAAATTTTTAAATGACTACTTTCTATTAGAATATTTTATAAGCTAATAAACCCCAAACAGAATACTTAAAAAAGACCCAAACCATACTGGAGAAAAGAAAAATTAAAATTGTTAAGTTGAACACCAAGGAACAAAGAAGATTTGATATTTATTGCTAGTATCCCTTCCTACCTGGCATGGTCCTTTGTACGCTAAACTTTTTCCTTTTTGGTACAAAGTACACAAGTTATTGTATTCCACATTTTCTGTGTCACAAACAGGATCCCGTGTCTGGTCACAATTTAGCTGCCTTGGCACACATTCATGCTGGCTACATTCAAACTTTTCAAAACTGGTCAAGCAAACTTGTTTCTTTGGTATGCACCTGCGGAAAGTAATAATAATTTCATATCATGTCATAGGATTTATTTTTTTTTCATCTCAAAATGTTCAGGGAAAATATTTTCAGTGACATTTTCTTCGGTGCTTTAGAGCTAACTGTGGTTCAGCGGAGCTGCAGGAAAAAAAAGTGATACAAGACTGAATAGCTCATTTCATGTCTCATGACAAATCTGGAACAGTTTCACACCACGTTTACTCAATGTATGTGAACACAACTAAAGTTTCCACTAAAAAAAGTTTATCTTTTACCAAGTCTTTCGCAATGCATTATTGAAAAAAGGCTTGGATAAACTTCTTACCTACTCCCATACCTCATTTTGTAAACGAATATTTAAGAACAGCTAGGCTAGAGAAAACATGGAAACAGTGAGCAAGAGGAAAAGATTCTATTGCAGAGGTCTAGTCTCACCCTTCTCTGAGAAAGAAGTGAAACAAGACCTACAAGATTATATGGTTTCAATTACAAATATCTAATTGGATTCTAGCTTTGTAGGTTCAGAATATTGTACAACATCCCATATAGGGGATGACTGAAAACAAACAGAAAAATCTCACATTTACACTTTCTTGGCATCCATTCCTATGCAGCCTTCACAGACAAATACAGACAGATATTCTTTCCCCTTTGTATTAAACATGTACCTTCCATGATCTTATCTGCAAAACATTTGGCATAGGCCCTACAAGGCATCCTCTGCTAGAGAAATGCCAGCCAATGCAGTCTGATGAGCAGACTGATAAAAGGTCTCATGGCCTTTCTGGACAAGCCCCTCCTTCACAGCAGTGCTGCTACCACTTACTGGATTATGCACAATATGTCCTTATTCTCTCTGAGCACTGCACTCCCATGCATTACAGATATGCCTTTGATATTAGGGGAGACTTGGAAGTTCTGAGATTCCAACATTTCACAAATGGAATGTAAGATCCTAAATAGATTGCAAGAGCATCAAGGGCATTTTCAGATGAGTATGTTCAGTTTGAGCTACATTATCAAACTCCTTTACTGAAATTACAAGCTGAGGTTCTAAGCATTATGGTATTTTGTAAAACTGGAAAGTCTCTGTACTCTCCAAATTTCAAACATAAAAAGTAAAAACAGTTAATCCACAATACAGCTTTGAAACTCCAATTTTGAATGCCATAATGGCTGTTATAGCTACAAACCTACAGTGTTTCCTCAGTATTTTTCTGTATCATGGCATTTTAAGTGCAGAAAAAGGAAAAAACCCTAAAACTGCTACAATCACTTGCATGAAAGCACAGTATTACACAACTTATTTTGATGGCTTTCTTTCAAAACATAAAAATGCACTAATTCAAAGGAGACTGCAGTATTGCACAACAGTGAGAAAATTGAAGACAGAGACCAATATTGTGAGCCACAGACTTTGATCTCTGTAAGGAAGGTCAGATTTTCTTTTTGCCTGACACTAGTACAAAGTGTATTTTTATTTTAATATATTTGTCTATGCAGATTTTGCTTTTCTTGATATTGAAAAAACAGAGATTGTACATAGACAGACATAGTTTTCACAAGATTTCAGTCCAAGGAAAAAAATAGGTGATATCTTCCTGTTCTAGAGACAAAAAAACCAGATTATTGACTGAATCAGCAAGACCAACTCCAAGGCTTGAATTCAGATGGGGGTCTTCTTTGTAAACTACTAAAAGAAGGTGTGAAGCAAATTAGTAAAATGACAGTCATTGCCATTTCGACAAAATCTGATTCTCCCTCTTTTGAAAGTGTACGTGAAGTCTCCTTTATTGCTAAACTGAGATCTGCATAATGAATTTAATTGACATAGCACTACAAAAACGGAACCAAGAACTGGCAGTTATTACAGTCCAATATTACTAACTATGATAAATAAAAAGCAGCTACTTCAAACGGTTATTTTTATTGGAATAGCCTCAAAGTGGAATGTGACTACCATATACAACACATTCGAAGAACATGTAAATCTGCTTTATGAGTAGAAGAAGCCAAAGAAAAGCTTAAAGACATATTCTGCTTTTACCTTTGATTTTTATTACAAGGGTTTGGGTTGCAAGGATCCTTGGAAATACATGATCCAAATTCAAACTGGTTGTCCTGAAGCCCAACGCAGCGAGCTATGCATGCGCTGGGATACGTGCGCCCGTTCTGGCCACAGACTGGGACAAACTGGTCCACACAGTTACAGGGCAAACCTGCAAGAGCAACACACAGAACAGGGACTGCATGCACACTCACTTTCTATGACACAAGATACACAAGGGGTCACTGAGGTATCTCTGCCTTCCAGCACAGTGCCTTCAGCCCTTTCCTCCCACCTGTCACTTAGCAATGCTGGAGCACACAGGCACTTACAAGGAACAGGAAGGGAAGTTTGTGTCCTGCCTTTTGCTCATTCTACTCAGCTTTCTCCATTTTCCCCTAAACTACTTATCTCTCATCCCCAGTGGCATTACTCTGTCTCTACTTATTTTTACGTATTACTTGAGATTTTCTTTTCCAGTATTGATTTTCTTTTTTAAAGTATGTGCTTTTTCTGCAGTGACAAATCATTGGGCAGTTTTCATTAATACTGTAGAAAGAATTTGGTTGATAATCCCTGCTCTAAAAATATTAAACTTAGAGTTTTCAGGGTTTGGAAAGGTACCTGTAAACTTCCGACGTTCATCCTCTGAACTGTGCTCAGTTAGACACTGACGTGTAGAACAAATCAAGTTTCCAGCAAAACAGGAACAGACATTGCAATCTATATTAAAGGAGGTTCCATGGCCTTAAAATAAATTAATACATACAATTAATGCAAATATACCAGAAGACTACATATTCATATGCACTACATAGATATTACATTCCCATTAATTGTTTCTGTAATTTCCCTTATTCAATTTATTTTTCCCACTGGAATGTCTGTGGTTTTTTTTTTTTTTTTACATTTCAATTTTTGCTTTATTCACTTAAATGAAAAGTCTGTTCACATGTGGTTTTGATTAATAAGTTAACCAGGGAAGCAAGCACTTCATCTTTTCAAAGCCTGTATAATTACGTTTGTTTTTTTTTTTTAAAGTACAATAAATTCTGGCTAGGAAGTTTCATGTTTTCTTAAAGGTAAAGCTTTTGTAAAGACACATTCTTCTCCTAAATTAAATTTACATTACACTGCTAAACTTTTAGACGTAAGTCTCATATATAAAGCACAACTCATTCGTGTTTGTCAAGAGGTAAATGTGCCAATGCTTCATTCCAACCTTCATGGATTGAAATGTGTAAGTCACACCTGAATCTAAGAATCAATATGCAAATTTAGGGGATTTTTCTTCAATTTAGCAACTCCAGTTTGGTTTTCTGAACTGTCCATATGACTGCCCTTCACTGTGATGTACTTTTTGTGTGAAATCCATTCATGTTGATGACAAACTCTGATCTACCCATGACCAAACTGGTTATCAGAGACTACCAACAAATACACAGCTCTTAAGGAAAACGTAATAGTAATCATGCCTTACAAAATAAGGTAATTCCCTCTAATCTCTTTTCAAAGGGTTGAGATTGAGAATTACAATTTTTGAGACTATATTATAGAGGCACAAGGAAACCCCTCAGCACTGAAGGGGTCAATTCAGAAGACGTGCTCAGAGACAAATGAGTGCAGATCAAGAGGGGGTGGAGAGAAAGCCTCTGTAGCACAAAAAGCTCTCTTTATACCACAGTTCTACAAAAAGGACCAATGAATTTACCAACAGGGAAGAGGAAAAGGTTAGAAGGTAATGCCAAACACAGGATCTCAGGTGATTCTTCAGACTACCTGACTTAGGATCCACATGAAAACTTTGCAAAGCTGTTGTCTTTCACTATCAAAGAGCGCATACAGCAAGCTGTCCTCATCATCAGTAGTCATTTCTTTAGCTGGAGTCAACTCACAACACAAAAAACCCAGCATCATATAAGTCTGTGGTTTTTGTTTGCTTTATAGAGAATGGCTTTAAAAACCACTGTTCAGATTTTATGTCTAAACCCTGGCTTTTTACAACTGACATATAAACCAATTAAATATAGTTGCTGCAAAAAGTTTACATGGTGACCATAAATTTTTAATTCTTTGTCTTCAATGCATCATCTAACAAATTTGGAACCTAGTAATTTTTATCCTTTATTACATAATATCTAGAGTCTTAATCACCACAAACCCTTCATGAGTCAAGTCACTATGGCAAAAGAGAGGAAGCTCTCTGGTTTTGGGGTTGTTTGTTTTGAAATGGACAGCATTTACTGAATACCTACAGCTACACATAATGTTATGGTTACCAGAATGTGGTGGTTTTGATTGGCCCAAAACATCAGCAAGGTATCTTTGACATCTAAGGAAAATTTAAACCACTCAGAAGCTGTTGTAGTAGGCCTGAGGAAGTGTCTGAGGGGTGGGGAGTGGCACAAAGATGGCTCCTGTGTGTCCTGAGTGAAAGTTCTGGAAGTTTTTTCATCTAGTCCAGTCGAGCCAATCTCTGATGGCTCTGAAGGTGATGGACATGCTGCTGGCTAAGTGTGGGCCAATTAGAGGTACTAGTTATGCCTCAGTGAAAACACATTTAAGAAAAAAATCAAAACAAGGTAGTCACGCACTTCTTTGTAGTTGGAGGAGGAGGAGGAGGAGAAGGAGGTAAAAATATGTGAAGGGAGAACAGCATGGAGGCACCAAGGTCAGTGNACAAAAGGACTCACGTTGCAGCAGAATTCGGGCGGGATGTTGCTCATGAGATTGAACCCACGCTGAAGAAGTTCACAGAGGACTGTCCCTCGTGGGAGGGACCCCATGGCTAAGTAGAGGGCTGTGGCAACATAGATTCTTTCCCATGAGAACTTTTTTCCTCTTTCTATGTTTTATAAATAAAGTTTTTGCGTTATTGAAACGGTCTTTTGGATATAGGCGGTTCAAGCCTGGCCAATCAGCCTGAGTGGAGGTTTTGAATTGGTTCAATCTGAACGGCTTGCTGATGTCTATATAATTGCTAAAATAAATAATAAATTCAGAATCTTTTTGATTACTTGAAAAGCCTCTCGACTCTTCACTCCGCTAGCGGTCCAACAGCAACATAGGACCCTTCTCCCTGATAGACTGACCAGAGAACAAACCCCTGCCCCCTGCCCGTGTTGCTGGTTTGAAAAGAGGGAAGCGGGGTGAGCAGAGAGATTGCTTCTTAAGAGGGAGGGGGTGAGAGCAGAGAAACTGTCTAGAGAGACAGAGAGAGATAAGTAGAGATAAAGAGTATTTGTAGTAGAAGAATTGTGGTGATGAAAAGATTTATGGATCTGCTCTGTGGACTAACAAAATACCCCACACCCTGCCCCCCTACCCGAACTGTTGGTTGGAAAGAGGAAAAGGGGTGAATAAAAAATGAGTTCGTAAGAAGTGAGAGCTGTACACTCTGCAAACATAAATTACAAATACAGCTTCAGATCTTGTTGTGATTATTTTCACCAATAATCGGAAAAACTGCAGATTTGCTTGGATAGAATGGTCCATAAAAGGTTACAGTCACCATTTAAATACTGTATTTGCTAACAACTGTATCTTAAAAGCATCCGATTTTACCAGATACTTTCTACAACTGTCCATCAAATACATTGTTAATGTTAAGATTTTCCAGTGTTCTGCTTCCATGAACAAACAGTATCAATTTTGGGGGGG